>BGNK01000044.1:157577-365364 GCA_003297005.1 Symbiodinium sp. clade A Y106 | reverse complement strand
CCCCCCCCCCCGCCTGCAACCAAAACCCCCCCTACCCTAAACCCCACTACACCCGCACGAAATACCGATGCGAAAGGCACTTCGAGTGCAGGATATACTATAAAAACCAATATAAACGGCATGTCCCCCCTCTCACCCTCATGCATGCCCGAAACCTCGGCCACTCCGATGCGAAAGGCACTTCGAGTGCAGGATGTGCTGTACAAAACAATACAAACGGCATCTCCCCCCTCTCACTCCTCACGTATGCACGAAATATCGGTCACACCGATGCGAAAGGCTCTTCTAGTATAGGATATGCTGTACAAACTAATATAAACGGCATGTCGGTCTTCGGGTTTTTCATCAATGTCGGAGCCAATAATAATAGCAATAACTCGCGTATGCACGAAATATCTGCCGCACCGATACGAAAGGCACTACTTGGAGTGATGATATG
The DNA here is from genome assembly GCA_003297005.1 of Symbiodinium sp. clade A Y106. NCBI lineage: Eukaryota > Dinophyceae > Suessiales > Symbiodiniaceae > Symbiodinium > Symbiodinium sp. clade A. The sequence continues at coordinate 364,925 of BGNK01000044.1, read as the reverse complement.
TCAGTCTTCGTGCGATGATGTAAACATCGGGGTCATCAGTAGCAACAACACCAGCAGCAACAAAACACCAACCCGTGTCAACGGCTCCGATGACGAGAAACACGAAAAATTTCAAGTTATTCAAGGATGACTGTTAGAAAATGGTGTATTCATCGGCAAATTCCATAATTTTCATCGATTTGTGGGTCTCCACAAATTCCGGCGTCTCTAATTGAATATTGGGGTTCGATTTCGATTGTGGGCGCGCCAGCGGCCGCTTTTTGAAATCAGACACTCAGACGCTCAGACACTCAGACACTCAGACGCTCAGACACTCAGACAGACCCTCTGACACTCAGACACTCAGACCCTCAGACACGCAGACACTCAGACGCTCAGACACTCAGACAATCAGACGCTCAGACACTCAGACGCTCAGACACTCAGACGCTCAGACACTCAGACGCTCAGACACTCAGACGCTCAGACACTCAGACACTCAAACACTCAGGCGCTCAGACGCTCAGATGCTCAGACACTCAGACACTCAGACACTCAGACGCTCAGACTCTCAGACACTCAGATGCTCAGACTTTCAGACACTCAGACGCTCACTGAGTGGCTGAGTGACTGGGGCTGGCATGCACGGCTGAGTGGTTGAGTGGCCTAGTGACTGGGGCTGGCTTGCACGGCTGAGCGGCTAAGTGGCTGAGTGACTGGGGCTGGCTTGGTACGGCTGAGCGGCTGAGTGGTTGAGTGGCTGAGTGACTGGGGCTGGCTTGTACAGCTGAGTGGCTGAGTGACTGGGGCTAGCTTGTACGGCTGAGCGGCTGAGTGGCTGAGTGACTGGGGCTGGCTTGAACGGCTGAGAGGCTGGTTTCAAATACGGGCCTCTGTGCACGCTCTTGTGGGCAAACTCTGTTACTAAATCTAGTCTTAAAAATGTGTTATTTAAATTAGGTTCGGGTGGATCTCGGCGTTCTCCTATTCCAGCGGCTCCGATGGCCAGAAATACGGAAAATCTAAGGCTTTTCAAGGATGGTTGCTGGAAAAAATACTCACCTGCAAATTCGACGATTTTCGTCGATTTATGGATCTCTATTAATTCCGGCGTCTCTAGTAGAAAATTAGTGTTGAATTTCTAGGATGTAATTCAANATGGTTGCTGGAAAAAATACTCACCTGCAAATTCGACGATTTTCGTCGATTTATGGATCTCTATTAATTCCGGCGTCTCTAGTAGAAAATTAGTGTTGAATTTCTAGGATGTAATTCAACTTTTTAACATGTGCTCTCTCTCTCTCTCTCTCTTTCTCTCTCTCTCTCTATATATATATATATATATTATGTCGTGGGTGGATCTCGGGGTTCGTTTATTTCACGGAGAATCCAAGGTTTTTCAAGGAGTATTCCCCGTGAAATTCGACGATTTTCGTCGATTTGTTGGTCTCTATTGATTTCGATATTTTTAGAGGAAAGATTTGGTCTTTGATTTTCTATTACTATATTCTATTTATAAAATATATTATTTATATAAGGCTACGGGTGGATCTGGGAATTCTAATTTTTTTCGCGGCTCCGATGGGTAGAAATACGGAAAATCTAGGGAATTTCAAGGATGATTGTTGGAAAAAAAGTATTTACCGTCAAATTCGAAAATTTTCGTCGATTTGCGGGTCTCTATTAATTTCGGTATTTCTGGTGGAAAATTGAGGTTTTTTTTCTATTACTAATTTCGGGGTAGAAAATGTGTTATTTATATTAGGCCGCGGGTGGATCTCGGAGTTCTTATTCTTATTAATGGTGCTTTTATTGATGATATTATTTATTAGAGGGAGAGAGAGAGAGAGGGAGGGAAGAGAAGAGAGAGAGATATAGAAATAATCTTATATTCTGAGTTTCTTAATCTTTCTTTCTTTATCTTTGATTTAAATTTAATTTATAGACTTCATAAATATATCTTGATACTTACTAAAATGTATCGCTCGCTTAGTTAGCTTCCCCCGGCTCTACCCCTCAAGTAAAAGAAATACTTTTAAAAAAAATTAATCAAAATCCGGATAATGAAACTTAACGAATCTAAAAATTCTGGCAAATTTGATCTTTCTATTATTGGATTATAAAGAAATTAGGAATAAGAGAAATTGATTTTCGGATTCGTAGGGCCCGAGAANATCCGGATAATGAAACTTAACGAATCTAAAAATTCTGGCAAATTTGATCTTTCTATTATTGGATTATAAAGAAATTAGGAATAAGAGAAATTGATTTTCGGATTCGTAGGGCCCGAGAAATTTAAAAATATTCATTATTGGATATAAGGAAAATAGAAATAAATATGCCGTATTTCATATCTATATTATACGATTGAATATCAATTCCTGGATTTTCGGGTACGAAATTTCTTTATTATTGGGAATAGGCAAGGAATAAATTAAAGCGTCCAATTTTCGGATATTCGGGCCGCGGCATGAAGAAGAACCCGAGACCGAGCCCGGTCCAAATAAATCATCGAAAATCCGGGCTAGATTTTCCAAAAATATGTATTTTTCGTATCCGCGGAACTCGACGGGTCCAAAAGCTTAGCAAATGCGAAGTTTTCATTATTGGGCGCGGAAAGGGAAGAAATAGAAAGATGTACTTTTCGGGTCGCGACGCACTAGAATAGAGAGAACCCGAGATCGACCCTCCCCCCAATAAAAAAAGGCATTTTTTATGAAAAGAACTTATCGCTGAAAATCTGGACCGGGTTTTCCAAAAGCGTGCTCCGACGAGCCCAAAAATCTAGTCTATTTTATCTCAGCATTATGGAGGTAGAGAGAAAGAAGACGTGAAATAAGCCTAATTAGCCTATTTAATCTTTCTATTATTGGAGGTGCAAGGAGGGATATACGCGATTTTGGAAGAAGATTTCTTATAATTTAGAAAAAAAATTTGAAATAATAAATATGAAAAATCTAAGTCCTAAAATTCCGTGCCGGAAATATATTCCTCCTGAAACATAGAATACCATTAACGACTTATTAATATAGTCAATCTCCTTAAAAATAAGATCGTGCCGGCACCATTATGAGAGATAAAAATTATCCCCAACGACTTATTATCTATTGAAATTCAATCTTGAAAAAATTATCTTTTAAAAAAATCGAGTCGCTAGAACTACTTATTCCCGAAAGTATCGAATTCTTCTATAGGAGTCTTCACCGAATATATCGATTCTAGTATCGATTATAATATGCATATATATAAATTCTTAATTACGATCCCTTGAAAAATACGATAAATTATCTATATCAATATCGTAGCGACTATTTCCGTTCGCGAATCAAGATCCAGCATAAAATATGATATCTAAGATATTTTTATTTCCAGATGATTTCTGGACATCATAATCCGTATGATTGTGCGGATTTCTCTTTCAAGAAATAGTATTATTGAATATGTGAAAAAGATTGCCTGCGTGCGGCGAGTATTTTAACTATACTACGTAAAAATCGCGTCAATGTTCCAAAGAACGTTTTTAATAGTAAAAATACGCCAGGATTTCGGTAGAGACGGTATTTTTATAGATATCTTTTTCAATATTCTTCGATATTCGCGAGGTACGAACGTCTTCGGGGGTTAAGAAGATCTCCGAATTATGCGGGTATCCTACGTGTTACATCTAGACTATTTTAAAAATAAGAAGTGCGCGGACCGTATAAAACAATATATCGTGAATTTAGATATTTTAGAAAAATTCAAATTCGTAGCCTTTCGCGAGCATCACTAGTATATGCTAGAAATCGACTGTACGAAGAGGAGGCGCCTACGCATAAATAGCGATAGATTATGATTTCATATATTTCAGCCATTTTCAATTTTAGTAATCTTCATCTAATATCATTAAATTTTTTTCGGTTTATCGTTTTCAGAAATCACGTGCATTTCGATGGTTTCTACATTTCGACCCGTATGTTCTTTTCGTGATATAGCAACCCTCATCGAGTATTATTAGATTTTCATTTGAATGTATTCGTGCAAAATATCAATTTTTACGTAATCCTCCTCGAGGATTATCAGGTTCCTCTATGAAGGACTATTGAAGGCGACATGGAGGTTATACTATTTTTGGCGAGGGATCCTGCATTTAGGCCTGCATGCGCTCTTCCGGATTCGGGAACCGTACGTGGCCCGAAAATGCTTATTTTGCCTCGTAAAGTCTCTGCATTGGCTATTTAAATCATTGCCTTCTTCGTGTATTTCAGGGTCAGACGGGATGCCAGGTTTTGGACCAGTGTTTTGGACCCTTCATCGAGGATCATTGTCTTTTTCGTGGGATCATGTCATTCCAAAAAGTTGCTACGGCTCGGTTTTTGCGAGGGTTTGTGTGTATTNGATGCCAGGTTTTGGACCAGTGTTTTGGACCCTTCATCGAGGATCATTGTCTTTTTCGTGGGATCATGTCATTCCAAAAAGTTGCTACGGCTCGGTTTTTGCGAGGGTTTGTGTGTATTTTGGCTAAAGATGGCTTGTCGGTATCCGTCAGTACTTGGGGGAAAACATCTGTATCTAGCTCTAAATCTAGATCTATATCTCTGTATATCTGTATATACATGAGTCACATTTACATATAAGAGTCTATATGCATGTAAGTATGAAATACTTCACTGCATGCATTGCATTTCCTCTCTGGCCTGTAGAAATACTTCTCGGACGAGATAGCTATCGTAGTTCTATTCGCCCGTCTGATCGCCACCAATTTCTTTGGTTTGGTTCGATCGGGAATGAACGGCCCCCTAAACCCTAAAACCTAAACCGTATGTGCATGCATGTGCTGCTTACTTTTCCAGTCATGTAAACCCATAGCGAATCTTTCGCGGCCTTCGGTTCCTAGTACTCAGCGAAGGATGGGAAAAGTGCATCTTGAGCAGACTCATTGCAGCTTTGCTAGAAAAATGGGATTTGATTATTGAATATCCGGCTGAGCACCAAGACCGTTCTGCAGCAGGCTGTACAACTAGCGGCAGCACGAAGACTCAAGGAAGGGTGGCGACCGGGTTGTTCTGCCACCCCACCCTGAGACACATCTGGAGGTACCCCTCGAGAGGCTAACGCCCAGTTGGTGCTGCATGGATTCCATAGGGTAGCAAGCAAAGTCAGTCTGCCTGCTATCAAAACTTGACAGGTTTATGACCTGAATGGTCAGAGTAGATTATCCCCTCTTTGACGGCTGTAAACCGTCGTCACTGAAATCGTTGACGCTTCACAGGACAAGAAACTGCTGCTACAAACCCCAAGAGCTCACAGGCAGATCGTAGCTGGATAATACAGGGGCCTTAATAATTGGAATAAGGTTTTAGGGCCCATTCTACTATAATTGTACTAAGGAGCCACCCAGAATAGTATAGGTAATTAGTAAGACCCCTATATTGGAAAGTTTAGGGTTTCCGGTGCAGGGAGTTGATGCCTCAGCATTCCACATTAAGGCACAGGATCCATCTGGAGAGTCGCGACAACCCAAGTACGAATGCTTCTCAATATTCATACAGAAACACAAGATGGTTAGCAAACCGTGGATGTTTGAACTGGAGTGCTAAACAAAGCGGAACTTCAAAATGCAACCACAGGGTTCAGGATTCCGAAACCTCTGTCTACAGCTGTCTTTCAGCAGCAGCAGTTTCCACAGGTCCTTGCCCCGAGACCATGCTCGCTGGGGCTTCTGTCTTGCTTGACGCGAAGCCTGCTTCTGTCCTGACGTCTCAGCATTGAACAATTCCGAAGCGGACATGAACAGTTGGAAAACAGGGCGCCAAATGACTGAGAAAACCGAAGTTGGTTGTCAAAGCCCAAGTACTCTTAACAGAGCCCCGGATGCTCGGAACCCGAATTTTCACAGCCGCGTCGTGAAGTGGCAACCAAGCATCAAGGCTGGCAGAACCAAGAGCAGCCCACAGGTTGCCGTGAATGCTCGGAAGAAGGTTTCAAAACCAAAAGCCTGGTCAGAACTGTGGTCCCTCAAAGTGACGAGGGTTGTTGTCATGTGAATGCAGCTGCATTTAAATGGAAATATAGGTGCAAGGTTTGCAACGATTCCCAGTTTGAACAATGAGCCTGAAGCACTTCACCCATCAGGAAGGGCCCGGTACCAGAGCCTACCGTGCAGGAGATAGACAGCATTCCAGTGTGGACGTTGGTCATCTGTCCCTGATCCTTGAGCAAGCTGATTGTCATTGGCTGCGCCGGCCCAAGACCCAGCGGTATGCCAGCAACCGCCAACAACCTGGATCACTACGAACTGAAATCTAGAATCCGCGTTTGTGGCAGTTTGTGACATTCCTTCAACTGAGCCGGTCGAGGCAGACTAATGAACATGTCTAGAGTCTGGCTTAGCATCCAATGCAACAATGACCCAGTGACACTGCAGGCAGCCCGTGTGGCCAGAGTGTAGCTGGAACGCAACAAAGTACAGCAACAAAGGCCCCTCCCAGGATCACGGTTGTCGGTCGCGGGCGAAGGCGATGGCAAAGGTAAGGTGTGAAGACCAGACGGCTGACGGCGAAAAGCATGTAGAAGGCTACATTGCAGGCACTAGCTGTAGCAGAGTCGAAGCCCGTCCTGAGCTGCGGTCAAGAAGCGAGAGAAGAGGCGACCATAAGAAAGAAGTTTCAGTAGCTACCAAGAACCATAGCATGGCACCTGAAATCAGGTTCCTTCATAGCAGCCAGCATCTGGGTCATCACCGTGATCAGCCAGAATCCTACGGCAGCCTCAAGGCCCATGGATAGGCTGTACCTGCGCTTGGGGATTGGCAGATCTTGAGGTCTCAAGTCAAGAGCTTCACATTTTAAGTGTAGGAGTTGGGGTTTAGTATAGGGAAGTTACAGTGTTGAACCAGCCTCTGAAAGTTCTTGGGTTAGGGGGTGCTCGAGACACTCCCAATGACATCCCAGGCGCAGCATGCAGCACTTCAGCACTAGACACCTTGGCGGGTGTTGCTGTCCTGCGTGGCGGGCCTCCTGCTGGGGCTTCGGTTCTCCCAGACCCATGAAGAGAAGTGCAGATAGTGCGGTGGAGGCGGCTGCAGCATAGAATGTACCTTCTGTGCCGCAAGTACTTGAGGAGAGCTTCTCCACGAGGACGATCACCACACAGCCAGCTGCAAACCCACCTTTGTTGAAGCTCTGAGATGCGCTCCCGTGGCTTGGGTCTTCATAGAGATTTGCAACCAGGAGAGATGTCATCTGTGAGATCCAGGGCCTTGGCCAGACCATGGCACCAAACGTAGCCGACAGAGTTGGAAGGGACTTGCTGGCTGCGGGCAGCAGCAGCAAGAAGACACTAAGCCACATCAGCAGCCCGGCAAGGAGCCTAAGCCGGGTTGGAGAGCAGCAACCCTTACCAAACATGGTAGCATGAAAACGCTGAGCAGAAGGGAAGGTGGGTCACAAAGCTATCAAGGCAATCCAGCATGCGAACATCTTGCCGAATTCAATATAGAAGGCCCCATTATTACTTCCACTAATATTAATACTACTAATACTAATATTGCTTCTAGTCAGTCTTGTTCTCTTATTATTCATATTCTCATTCTTATTCTTAAGGCCCCTCTATTGCCCGCAGGAGCCGGTGGTGGTGTTTCCTGGGAACCAGGGCCACAGATGTGGATGCCAGCCCGGAGAGGATGCAGACGAAAGTCTGCACTAACCTGGCCCACACGGTTTAGGCGCTACTTTTCGGGTCTTGGGGTTTAGAGATGCGGATTTCGCGGGTAGGGCAGGGTTTAGGGCTTGGGGTTTGGGGCTTTTGGGCTTAGGTTTGTAGACTTGGGTCTCGGAGATGCCAGCCCCACACTCGCACACGGCAGGCAAGGCTCCCATGGGTTCGTCGCAGGGTTTAAGCTTAAGGTTGCGAATAACCCATGTTTGGGTCGGGGAGGTTGCGAGGACTGTGCCAACCAAGACCTCAAGCAAGCTTCAAATCTACTACGTACAAAGCGGTGATGTGCAAGCACAATCCCAAGATGACAGAATACCTGACCGTTAGCTTCGAAGCCCCTAAACCCTAAACCCGAAACCAGACCACAAACATCCCCAAACCCGATCCGCCCCACCCAACCCAAACCGTAAGTAACCACCACTCCCCCCACCCCCCCAACCCCAAAGCCTCAGCCCTAAACCTTTTTCTTTGCATTGCCCCAGAAGCGGCAGGAGTCCTAAAGCTTCCGGCTGCACCGCGGCTCTGCCGGCCAGCCACGGGATGGTGGGCCCCAGGACACTGCAGACCATGCCAAAAATCATCTTCAGGGCTCATTAGGGTTTAGGGTTTAGGGTTAGGGTTTCCAGGGTTTTGGGGTATAAGGTTTAGGGATTAGGGGTGTAGGGTTATGGCTTTCGGATGTTTCGGCGGTTTTCGGAAGGGGGGGACTGAACAGTTTGTGCGTAGTATGGGGTTTAGGGCGGCTAGGGAGATACATGTCACTATAGTCGGCTCAATTAGACAAAGAGCCCACCATGGATAACGGGGCATTCTCACAAAGTCTTGCTGCAATTTGGTGGCCCTCACTATAGAAGCTCACTGTTTGTGTGAAACTCTTCCAAACATCCAAAGCCCTAGTCATAAAGCCAAACGAGCAGCGTCTCTTGCGGGCAATGGGGGTCGGAAAATGCCCAAAGTAGGGTTTGAACCGAGTTGAAGCATCTTTCAGAGAAGGGTACCCTCACGGGCCTGGCATTGATAGTGAGAAGATTATGGGCGGCTCCCATCAAAATTAGAGGTAATTGTTTTGAGAAGCTTCCATGACGGGAGGATGATCGTAGGGATCCACTGCCGCCCCCAGTCTCCCTGAAGCACCAGCAGGTGTTGCCAGCGGCCTGGCAAAGAGTGTAGGCCATGAGGTGCGTGAAGGCTTGGGAGCAGCGTCCTTGGGTTTCGGGCTGGAGGTCTGAAGGCTTAGGGTTTTTGCCCCTCCTACTTAGCAAGGCTTAGGGTTTTTTTTTTGAACGCCTCTTTTCGTCTCGCAGATCCGAAAAGCGGATTTCCGCTAGGCGTGGGAGAGCAGCTGTTGTAGCTAACTCAAAAGGCTCCTTCCGACCATCAGGCTTGTCACCATTCTCACCCTCTATGTTCCCCATTTCGACCATCTGACTTTTCCACCTCCGTGCGCATCTCATCGGTCACAGAGTCGGGGAGGTCAGGTTGGGTAGCCACGACCCCCACGCCACCAGCCAGAGGTGCCCCATTCATGCCGTCCTCTTCCTGCTGCTCAAGAGAGGAGGTTCCCAGAGTAGAGGCTTCCAGCACAACCCCATGAGCACCATGGAGGGCACCCCCGGGCCACGTCACTGGCGGCAGGCGCCGGGTGCTCGCCTCGCTTCCTCCATCTGGGATGTCGTCCATGAAGACCTGGATCTGGATCATCCCCGTCGACGGTAGTGGTACTTCATGGGAGCTTGCAGCCCCGGTGCCGTGGTAGTCGTCCGCAAACGTTTTGACAACCATGCGACGTCTTTTCGGGGGCTTTGTTGACTCCACCATGGCCTCATACATTGCCCAGTCATCCCACTCTCGTGCAGCCACTGAGCTGTCGCTCGAGCTCCAGTTCACGGTCCTTCTCGTCCCAGTATGCTTGCTTCATCTGCACGCAGCGCCCTGAGTTCCTGCTCCTCCGCCCATGCCTGCGTACTTGACCGTGATGGCGTCCGGCTCCTCTCGAACTCCTCTTCCAAGTCAATGTCCTCCTGAGGTGGCGGTGTTTTGACCTTCTCCTCCACAGAGTCAGCCAGCGTGATAACTTCGAGCCGACACCATCCCACACACAGGCTCAGGAAGGACTGGTCGCATGGTGGCCCACCACTGGTCCACGAAGGCCAGGTCCTGGCTGTCATTCTCCGTGACAGTATCGTCACCGCCATCTGCAACAGCGTGGCGCGCCAGGATTGCCTCCACTCCTTCAAGTGAACCAGGGAAGCCACTACGACCCCCATCGGCAACGTAATACCGACGCAGGCGGTGTAGGAGAGTTAGGGCACCGGGAGCTGCCCCAAGCGGATGTCAATGCTCTGCACCACCGGGAGGAGGCCGGCGGAGAGCCCTCTCTGTTGCATAAAGTTGGTCTCGTCGCCCTGCCGGTCCTGCTCCGAGCTCTCCTCCTGCTGGCTGCCGGCATTCTCCGTAGCGGGGCACACCGATGAGGAACTGCTGCTCGTTCGCCTTCGCCTGGTCCGTCGCCTCCTCGTAGGGCTGCGTGGAAGAGACCTCCCCAACTCATCGTATTCTCCCGAGCTTGGTGCTTGCTCAGAGTCCACAGGCGAGGGTACCAAGTCCTCCACGGGCGTCCAGCGGAGCACCTTGTACATGTGATCACCCGGTCGAATTCCATCCACAGCCGCGAAGATGCCTGCGTTCACAGTGGCCGTGCCGAGCTCCGCCGACACTGGTCGACGAAGCTGTCCCATAGCATCGACTCCACATCGGTCGCCCACTCCCAGTCCTGGGGTACCTGCGGCGTGCAGCCCGGTTCTGTCATCCCTGCGGCCACCCACTCCACGAAGGGCTCTGCAAATTGGATGTAGGAGTCACATTCTCTGTTCACCATGAGGCCTTCGAGGATGCGAAGGAGGCCATCGTTGCCCCCACCCATGTTCCGAAGGAGGCCGAGCCGAAGGGATGCAGCTTCTAGCCATGGGTGGACCTCCTGTGACAGGTTTGCACGGGCAGTGGCCGCGCGGGTTGCTGGCGACCGGGATCTCTGTCTGGTAGAGTTGGCTTGTCCCGTGCCATTTCGGCCTTCCCCTTCCGCATCACCGTGGTTGCTGCCAGGCTGGCACTGCATAAGGCACGCCTGCTCGTTGTCGTCTTGGACTTCTGGGCCGCCCTTCAGCTCCCCCGCGTGGTTCACCGAGACAAACTCACTTTGCCACTGTGACATAGTCCCGAATCGTGGCGTCGTGCTCTGAATGGATGGATGTAGAGGGAGCTGTCGTCATCATCATCATCATCCTCATCTACCTCAACCTCCACCGTGTCATCCCCCACTGTTAAAGGGTTTCCCGTTCCCGAGCCGGCCCGTGCAGGAGTCGATGTACTAGCCGCGGCATCCGTCGGGCGGGGATTGCTTGCCACTGTTCTGGTGCGAGGGGTCCTCGACCTCTCATCTGCATTCCTTAGCATAAGGCCACGCGCGCCTGCCCCCATTAACTCGATGGCGGTTGCCGCATTGTCCTGCACAGCCTCTGGGATCACGGTTGGTAGGCTTGTGTCCTGGGTTTCAGCAAAGCCCATGATACTAAGCCATCGGCTCACCGCTTCGTCTGTGCACGACGGGTCATTTCTCATCCCAGCTGGCGGGGAGTGGCGTGCACCTCTGTGAGTCAGCCAGACCGTGCTTTCTGTGACGGTAGTTCTGTCCGCCGGCGGGGCCGACGAAGACGAGGGCGAAGTTGTCGCAGTTGCCCTGGAGGGCGGAGCCGTGCCAGCGCGCCGGGGCGCCCGCTTTGGCCTCATGAATGTCCCCACCAGGGGCACAATGTCAGGCGGATCTCGGCGTGGATGCACTCGAGCGTCCGGGTCTTCCGGGTGCGGTCCTTCTATCCTACGGTCAGCACGCCGGGCTCGGAGGTGTTCTTGTAGACGATGGACCGAACGCATATTCAAGGAGGCGGCCGTGTAAATGTTGAGCTCCCATACCCTGATCAACTCCTGTTCTCGCTCTTCCACAGGAGGGTCACTCGAGGTCGGTGTCGGACGAGCACCCTGGCGCAGGCGTCAAGTGCCGGGTCGCCATGGCGCGGTACAGCTGGTCCATAAGACAGTCGGAGCGAGGGGCACTGAGGAGCTCCGTCAGCTGGAGTGCCACCTGGCCCGCAACCTCCGGTTCGCCATCTCTGATCATGTGGCTTAGCTCCTCACCGATCTCTGCCACAGTGTTGTTCCGGATACCAACCCAGTTCCTGGTCTCTCGTGAGTAGTCCATCGGCAGAGGCGTTCCTCAGTCCTATTGCCGTCATGAGCATGCTCACTGTGTTGGGCACCTGCTTGTCCACCAAGTTCAGGAGGAGGACCTTCTTGGTCACGGCCATCCACCTGAGCCTCAGTTCCCTCGGTCCCATTTGTGTTATCCCCTTCCTCCCTCGGATCTCCACCATCAGTGCATTCACCGCATGGGGCATGACCTGGTGCATATAGTTGGGGTGGGGGTTCGTCACGATCGCGGTCGGTCTGTTGGACACCATCTTCTGCACTGGTACAGACCCCCATTTTGGGCTCGAAAAACGGGGTCTGTGAACGGGCCTGTTGGACCGCCACGGCAGGCTCCTGGCAATGGGAGCCCGGGTCAGCATCCATGTTCAGGAGGCTTCCGGAATCCCCCCCGCTCTGCAAGTCACTACCATCACTGGCACGTCCAGGTTGTCCGGTACCGTCATGTCCATCGCCTCGATCTCGGTCTTCAGGCCGGGGATCGGTTTCCTGGATCTCACTCAGGCCATTGTTTTCCTTCTCCAGGCCTTCATCCTCACAGCCCCAGCTGTGCTGGGCATCACCTGCATGATGTGGTTGAGGTGGGAGATAGTCCTGGTGGCGGTCATGAGGTTGAGGCACGGAGGTGACGTCGTTGGTGTTCGTATGGGTCCCTTCTTCACCAGAACCATGGGGCTGAGGTGGAAGTTCGCCAGGTTCGTGGTGCTCGTAGTGGTCGTGGAGCTCGGAGTGCAAGGAAATGGAAAAGCGGGCGCCCGAGGGCACCGACGTAGAAGACGCGGTACACGGTTCAGAGGGCCCATCACGGGTTCCTTGTGGACGCCACGCCGCCAAGGCGAGGCAACACAACCAAAGGCGAGGGGCCATGAGGATCACTTTGCAGGGAGCAAAGGTGAGCTTGACACGCCTGTGTCTGCCAGCAGAAAGCAGCAGGGTCGTCTCCAACCGGTCGTTGACAGCAACACGTGGCCGACTGCTCAACTCACACTCGATCATCACAAGTCCCTGCACGCTTCTGCCACTAGTTGAGCGCTAGCTGCCTCCCCGAAGCCCACTCGACATCACTTGCATTCACCCACTTATCCAGATGGCCACTGCTCGTGGTTCTGGGCGAGCACGCGCCAGGGGCCGCCTGCCACCGAATCGAGTAGCTTCTCCGCGTTCATGAGACGTGCAAAATAATACTGGTGTGTATGCTTCACCCGTCCACTCTCTCTCTTCTGTTTTTCCTGGTTCCACCACTCCAAACTGCGGTACGCGCACAGGATGGACGCGGCTGAGCAAGGTTGGTGCAGCAAGCCGCGGGCGAGGTGTCCGACATACGCCCAATGTCGTTCACACCATATCGTAGACCACCTGCGGTGTTTACTCCGCCATAGAGCACCCCGGGCTGCCCGATAGGCTTTTTTCCTGTGTGTGAGCCATTCCTCAGCACCCCGCTTCAACCCCATCATGGAGATAACCAGCTGGAGCTGGAATGTGTTAACCAAGTGGAGGGCTGCATGCTCGGGAAACAGGGCACTGACACACCACAGACCAGTTCCAGCCACAACCCTCTCCATCAGGCGGATCCGTGCGTGAAGGGGGTTTTTGGACAGCATGAGCTTCTTCATGGACCAAAAGGCATCTCGAGCTCTCCCCAGGAGGCCTGCCAACAGCTCACATGTCGTGGCCTGAACTCGCATGGGCAGGCCCATCACCGTGGGGGATTCTTGGGCAACCAGGACATGACCTCCCATAGACAACGACCGAGGGCCACAGTGGTAGGCGCTGATGTACAGCTCACACTTAGCCAGGTTAATCTTCAGGCCAGCCTTGGCGAGGTGGGAAGCCCATTCCTCTGCCCTCCTACCCAGTTGAGTGAGAGATGTATTCCACAGAATGGAGTCGTCCACAAAAAGCATCTAATTCAGGTGAAGCCTGCATCCTCTCTAGACCACCCATACTCCAAGGCCGTGTTCTCCAAGGACAGCTCAATGAGACAAGAAAAGAAGAGCGGAGACTCGACGGCTCCTTGGCGAATCCCTTTTTGAACCAGCAGCTCCGAGGAGCCCCAGCATGTCTCCAAGTCCGCGCTGGAGTTGGTCATGAGTGATTGCCAGACCCTAAGCTCATAGCTTTTACCCAACCTTCGCTCGAGGTACTCCGCCAATGCAGGGCGACTGACATTGTCAAAAGCCTTTTCAATGTCAACTTTGAGGAATGCAAGTCCAGATCTCCACTCCCTCTCCAACTGCATCAACCGGTGAGCACAAAAAAACGTAGTCACATGTTTGCTTGTGAGGTCCGGACAGTTGGCACGGCCCAATAGCTGCTACCGACGATTTGGCTCGTTGTAAAAGTACTCGGCAGAAAGTTCTACTGACCGAGGAACTCAAACCAATCGGGCGCAGCTCTTTGGGGAGGGAAGGGGCTGCCGTTTTCGGCAACACCACCATCAAGGCCTTATACCAGTCAGCAGGAAGGTCACCTGTGAAAAGTAGATGGTTAAACCACTTCAATAGCGCAGCAGGTCCACCCTCGGCATTCATAATCCCTACCAAGAGCTCTTGTGACGTACCATCTTCCACCCCCATTCTCCCTCCATGAACAGCACTGTGAAGTTCATCCATGGAAATGGGAACAAACGGAAGCTCGGGAACACATGGTGTCACTCGCTCCTCCGACTTGTATATGCCCTGCAAGTGCTGGTATACGCTACCATGAGGGTCAGCATTCGCATCAGCGTAACCCATCTCCCAATGCGCATGGCCCTTCTTGCGGAACTTCCTGAAAGCACTCCAGTTCCCCTGCACTGTCTCGGCCAGCTGGGCCGATTCCCACTGGCCGCGGGCCTTGCGGCGGGCCTGAAAGGCAACTTTCCAGTCCTGACTGGCCCGACTGTGCCTCGCCATCCTGAAGAGTGCTTTGACATCCGCCGGGTCTGCATACCCTTTGCCCTGCGCTGGGCCGGTGTGGGTTGCAGCCAGGTTGACGAGTGTTTCCTGGTTCACAGCGGTCACAGGTCCTAGGGGTTTCTTGAGCTTTCTGGGTCTGGTGTCCGTGCGAAGGAGCCGGGATACTCTCTGCAGGTTAACTGGCATCCTCAGTACATCGTGGTCAGTCCCAACCACAGCATGGCTGCCCGTCACAATCGTAAGAGGGCTGTGCCTAATCCTAGCACAGGCGAGAAAATCAATCTGCTTACCCACACGCCCTTCTTGCCTTGGCTGAGTGGTGGGGGTCTGAAGCTGCCCCAGGCCAGGGNTCACAATCGTAAGAGGGCTGTGCCTAATCCTAGCACAGGCGAGAAAATCAATCTGCTTACCCACACGCCCTTCTTGCCTTGGCTGAGTGGTGGGGGTCTGAAGCTGCCCCAGGCCAGGGGCACAGATCTCGAGGCCTCGCGACCATTCCTGCCAAAGGGGGAGAGAGAGCCGTCATCCCTGCTTCCCCACGTTATCTCAGAGTTTGAGTCACCCGCAACAATCACCGGGAGGTGTGTCACTGGTAGCTTAGCCAAGAAGTCATGCAATGCAACCGCGTGCTCGTCCTGAGAAAGGTCGGGGCGGAGGTACACAGATCCCAGCCAAACCTCACTTCCAAAATGGGCATGTCGAAGGCGAAACCAAGTACCCTTAGGAGATGCCAGCCTTCTCATGACATTCCGCCTATCCGACTTGAACGCAATGCCTGTACCTCTCCACTCATCCTCAACTCTGTGCCCTATCATTTTCCATCGGCCATATGTGTCTGTTTGCCAGCCGGCCGGAGCACGCGGAAGCTCCTGAAGCATAACCACATCATNAATGCCTGTACCTCTCCACTCATCCTCAACTCTGTGCCCTATCATTTTCCATCGGCCATATGTGTCTGTTTGCCAGCCGGCCGGAGCACGCGGAAGCTCCTGAAGCATAACCACATCATCCTCTAAGAGGGCTTGGGGCATCGCTTCGGAAACCTTCTTCGGGAGATCACTCAGCGAACCCCCGCCCACGTTCCAGCCCACTGCCGTGAAAAGCTGATCAGCCCCAGGAGCGAGAGGTCGGTGAATGTTCAAATGCTTGATGCTCTCCTCCAACTGATGCAGGATGACGTTCTTTCGAGTGTTGTCATTCCATCCACCAAACACCAATGTGGTTCGCCTGTGGTCCATGGCTCTACTTGTAGAGGGTCCGCCTTTCTCCTCGAGGGCCTGAATTCGGGCCACCGCCGCCTGGAGCTGTTCTTCCAACCCATGGGTTTTCTGCTGTACATGGTCCATTTTGGCATCAATCCTGTCGATCTTCACATTCTGGCGACCTTCCAGTTGGTGCAGCGCTTCCTTTAGGCTAGCCTGGTGCGACTCCAGCAGATTGGCACTCTGCTGAGCAAGAAGCATCTGCAACGTCTGGACCGTGAGGAGAGCTCCACTGCCCGTCTCTTCACTCGGTCCACCACCGGCCCCACCTTTGGGTCGTTTGGATGGACTCTCACCTCGTTGGGGGGGGCCTCTGCTTGTTGGGCCCTACNGGACCGTGAGGAGAGCTCCACTGCCCGTCTCTTCACTCGGTCCACCACCGGCCCCACCTTTGGGTCGTTTGGATGGACTCTCACCTCGTTGGGGGGGGCCTCTGCTTGTTGGGCCCTACAGGCGGGATTTCCTCCAACTCAGAGTCGTACCTGGGGCTTCTATTGTGATTTGGGGCATCTTTTCGGGGGTAGGGGTGAGATTTATATTGTGGGGTTTAGGTTTAGGCTTCGGGTTTAGGGATCTATCCATCCTCAACCCTGAACCCGATGGTTGCACAGGATTCATCCGGGACTGTAGGGATCCCCTGCGCCATTCCNGGTTTAGGTTTAGGCTTCGGGTTTAGGGATCTATCCATCCTCAACCCTGAACCCGATGGTTGCACAGGATTCATCCGGGACTGTAGGGATCCCCTGCGCCATTCCCTTCTCAGGAAGCACGTGAATCACTCCAGTAATCTTGTTGAGTGATCTTGGAATACATCCCCAAATTTGAGAAACCAGTCTAAATATTCAGGCTTCTACGATTGGTGAACCAAGCCACCTTTTGCTTGGCATAGCCACTGCGTGCGCATAATTAATTCCCCCTGCAACGTGATGGCCCGGAACTCGTGGCAGGACGGCTGTAGACAAAATGTCTGCGGAACACAAACCCATCAATGCCATTGCATGATCGAGTGTTGTATCCAATCGGGTTCCAGCTTACGCTACCCGGGTGGTTTCCAGTCTCACCTAGCAGCCAGCTGAATACCATGGCTACGCCCCACTCAAAGGCTTACAGTGAGGGTGACCATCACACACTCCGTCTTGACAGTGACGCATAAGCATCCTATGGCTGCATGAGTGCTCTGCATGAATCACAACTTCTGGACCTTACGAGGCGCTAGTGCAGTCATGAATCTCTCAATGTTTCTTGGTCGCGGGCCTATCAAGATTTCGGACAGAATTTTCAGCTGTTGCAAACAAGAGAAACTCCTTCTAGACAAAAGCAAGACCTGGAGCTCTAAGAAGACAGGATGATCTCGGAGTTATCAAAGAAGCGATGATGTCGCCCATCATCAGATACTCCCTGGCATTGTTCAGTCTGAAGCCCTCGCAAAACACGAGCTTGTACCTGGCCTGAAATACATACCATCCTAAACACATCTGCCCTTTTCTGATGTGCCCGAGTGCCACGCGTTCCAGCGGTCTGTAGAGGTGGATATCAGCCGCATGAAGGACAACAAGAAGGTCCGGGGGAGGAGGAGGACAAAGGGTGAAGGAGGACGAATGGTGCTGCTGCCACTGCTACTCCTCGACCACCTATCCCTGAAGCATGTAAAAACCACCACAGGCACTAGTCTCGCGGGTAGTGCCTGTGGCAGCAACAGCGCTGGCAAAGGATAATTTAAAACAGAAGAAGTCATCATGTCGTCAACAATGAAGACTCTATAACTGCCATCAAGCATGAATGGAAGGGGCAATCAATGAGTTGGCCACCGTACCTGTTGGCTTGCATTGGCTGGCTGCTGTCTCCAAATCCCAACTTCTAGGAATCAAGCTCAGCGGCAACCATCCTGCTCATAGCAAAGTTGGGAACCCTCGCTGGCAGTACAACTGCAATGTTGCAACACCTAAAACGATGGGATCTTTAGCCAGCGCCTTGGTATGTGCCTCCGACCATTTTGGCCCGAACNCTGCTCATAGCAAAGTTGGGAACCCTCGCTGGCAGTACAACTGCAATGTTGCAACACCTAAAACGATGGGATCTTTAGCCAGCGCCTTGGTATGTGCCTCCGACCATTTTGGCCCGAACTATGCTACTTTGGAACTACTCGGGTGTTTGTGCTTTGGAAGCAAGGCGGTCAGGGCACTGGCCCGAAACACCAACCCCACGCCGAGGCTTTCATGAGAACTCAGCAACTTGGCTAGGGTTGGACTTTACCAGTTACAGGATACAACCCTCTTGTCAACACGCCGACTGACACCCTCGGNGGCCCGAAACACCAACCCCACGCCGAGGCTTTCATGAGAACTCAGCAACTTGGCTAGGGTTGGACTTTACCAGTTACAGGATACAACCCTCTTGTCAACACGCCGACTGACACCCTCGGTCGTGGGATTGAAATCAAGACCAATTCCTGCTTTCCTGCCTTGCATCCGCTTCTATCGCGACGATCAGCACGAGACAGTTCACATTCTGTCAGCTCCAACTGCAGCGAGGTACTGCCTCATGCGCATGGTTCAGGACCGNCCAATTCCTGCTTTCCTGCCTTGCATCCGCTTCTATCGCGACGATCAGCA
Organism: Symbiodinium sp. clade A Y106; assembly: GCA_003297005.1. Lineage (NCBI taxonomy): Eukaryota > Dinophyceae > Suessiales > Symbiodiniaceae > Symbiodinium > Symbiodinium sp. clade A. Next base: position 346,217 of record BGNK01000044.1, on the reverse strand, counting down.
CGAGACAGTTCACATTCTGTCAGCTCCAACTGCAGCGAGGTACTGCCTCATGCGCATGGTTCAGGACCGGCATTTCGAGTTCGGCGTTTAGGGTTGACGTCACTAAGAACAAGAGTTGGAGGGTCGAAAGATCCCGTGCTTCATGAAGTATGGCCTTCTCTAGTCATAATGTGAGATTGCAGCGACTATTGACAGAGGCTGTCTCTGCGCACTCTATGTGGTCTGGTGCAAGCAATATACGACCGTCCACAACAAAACATTTCTGCCAATGTCGGTGGCTGTCTACCTATCTATTGGTACAGCTGTTTAACCGATGTCTCTAGCGAATCGGCGATCTGTCTATCTGTCTCAGCTTACCGGTATGTGTGCATATACAAATCTATGTTTCCATATAGCTGCGTTTATNCTGCTCATAGCAAAGTTGGGAACCCTCGCTGGCAGTACAACTGCAATGTTGCAACACCTAAAACGATGGGATCTTTAGCCAGCGCCTTGGTATGTGCCTCCGACCATTTTGGCCCGAACCATGCTACTTTGGAACTACTCGGGTGTTTGTGCTTTGGAAGCAAGGCGGTCAGGGCACTGAAGGCTCAGGGCCCCGGGGCTTGAGGCCCGAAACACCAACCCCACGCCGAGGCTTTCATGAGAACTCAGCAACTTGGCTAGGGTTGGACTTTACCAGTTACAGGATACAACCCTCTTGTCAACACGCCGACTGACACCCTCGGNCCAATTCCTGCTTTCCTGCCTTGCATCCGCTTCTATCGCGACGATCAGCACGAGACAGTTCACATTCTGTCAGCTCCAACTGCAGCGAGGTACTGCCTCATGCGCATGGTTCAGGACCGACATTTCGAGTTCGGCGTTTAGGGTCGACGTCACTAAGAAGAGTTGGAGGGTCGAAGGATCCCGTGCTTCATGATGTATGGCCTTCTCTAGTCATCATGTGAGATTGCAGCGACTATTGACAGAGGCTGTCTCTGCGCACTCTATGTGGTCTGGTGCAAGCAATATACGACCGTCCACAACGAAACATTTCTGCCAATGTCGGTGGCTGTCTATCTATCTATTGGTACAGCTGTTTAACCGATGTCTCTAGCGAATCGGCGATCTGTCTATCTGTCTCAGCTTACCGGTATGTGTGCATATACAAATCTATGTTTCCATATAGCTGCGTTTATNCTATCTATTGGTACAGCTGTTTAACCGATGTCTCTAGCGAATCGGCGATCTGTCTATCTGTCTCAGCTTACCGGTATGTGTGCATATACAAATCTATGTTTCCATATAGCTGCGTTTATTGCTTGAAACGGCTCTTTAAAAAGTGGAACGATTTGCTAGCAAGGAGCGCATCGGTCACCCGATCTGGTCCACCTGCAAAGACTGCCAGCAGGCATTAACGGCGTAGTTGTGTCTATTTATTTTTTGAAAAAGGAAGAAGCTTCGGTTTTTCGGGTTTAGGGCTTAGGGGCTAATCCCAACCTAGCTCAATTGGGTATCGGGTTTTGGGCTTTGAGCTTAACCCCCTGAAACTCCTCAACCCGAAATTCTAAACTCCTATGCCTAAAACTAGCCGAGGGAGGTCCGAGAAGCTCTGGGGAAGAATCGTTCCGAATACCATGAGCTGCAACCCCTACTGCAGGAGCCTTAATTAGCATAGGCTGCTTGGGGTATCTGACTTATAACTATGCAGTTAAGGAGCCAAGTATATAAGCTAAACGGAGACTCNTCCGAATACCATGAGCTGCAACCCCTACTGCAGGAGCCTTAATTAGCATAGGCTGCTTGGGGTATCTGACTTATAACTATGCAGTTAAGGAGCCAAGTATATAAGCTAAACGGAGACTCGCGGAGGAGCCCAAAAATTTCGGAGCCGTCCGGCGAACACTACAGACAACAACTACGAAGTACCCTGACAAGGACATGACCCTGATCCGACCTTTTCGTGGCTTCTAAATTAACAAGGCGTCATGATCACCAAGCCAGTATACGGGCCTTAACTTCACACTTGCAGTGGATTTTTGGAGGGTGTGTCANAAGGACATGACCCTGATCCGACCTTTTCGTGGCTTCTAAATTAACAAGGCGTCATGATCACCAAGCCAGTATACGGGCCTTAACTTCACACTTGCAGTGGATTTTTGGAGGGTGTGTCAGACTGTAAGCGCTGTATTATCACAACCCTGAGGATTAGAACTAGCCGCCGCGCAGTTGCATCTTGGATTTAAAGTGTGCATTGCACCTTGACATGTCAATTTGTGATGCACTTGTTTGGGGAGTTAGGCTGTCGCCACGAGTTTTTGCTGATTTATCTAGCAACGAGTGGGGAGACGCTTGACACCGAGGTTTGGAAGCTGTATCAGCATGGGCAGAAATATAGAGACACTGCAGTTTTTGGATACTCGAGCCTTGCTAGCATAGCAGAAGGCGTTGGGTGGGTAGTTTTGAGGGCAGAATTCCGGAGAACAGTTTCGTAACATCAGCGGGTTTTACCACTTTAAGCAATTCCACGCTTGTGTAAGAATCGTCCGGTGGGACCACCCCATGCAGACCAGTGCTGCTGGCCAGTCTGTGTGCTTGGGGAACGGATGAGGTCTGGGTGGACAGTATCATGGTTGGTGCATGGATGCTGTGGGGAACGGAGGTCTGGGTGAACGTGGGTGGACGTTAGCGTGGTTGGCCCAGAATACTCTGGGAACGGATGCCTTCTGAGTGGACGTTTTCATGGTGGTGCATGGCTGCCTGAACAACGGATGAGGTCAGGGTGGACGTTTTCATGGTCGGCGCATGGATGCTCATGTGGATCGGGCGGGGTCTGGGTGGACATACTACGGTTGGCCCGTGGATGCTCTGGGGAACGGATGCGGTTGGACAAGACGGGGCCGTGTGGCGGCAAACCTGAAGCGCTTCTGGGAGTACTACTACGTACCCTTTGACGTTACCTCCAGTTCCTATAGCTCTCACCTGAAAGCCCATACTCCAAAACCTTTGAAGCCCAAGCCATCAAACATCTTCGAATCTTGTGCAAAACACCAGGATTCCATCATGTCCTATGCTCCGAAACCTCCCAACTCCTGAGCCCAAAACGCCTAAACCCCAGGACTTGTTTGTAAGCGCTAACTTCACCCCTACTCGTACGCCCGAAACCCTGGAACTCCTGAACCCGACTAAAAAAACACCTGTAGAGCGGGTGCATGAGGTTATAGACCCCTGAAAGGAACCCCGAAACCCCACAGAGCCTTATAAAGCACCATAAGCCCTTCAAAGCCTTTTAATAGCCTTACAAAACCCTGAAAGAAGAACCCAAAATCCTGAAACCGAAGAGCCCTAAAACACCCTTCAAGAACCTATACAAATCCGTAGCGCACCCTCCTAGACAAATCGCCAGCGAACCCTCCAAAACTCGTAGGTTATGGAGACCTCCGAGGATCCCGAGGACGAAGACGCCGCCCGCAAGAATGACAGCCCCCAGAACGCCGAGGGTGCCGGATTCTGAGTTAGAACGTTATAAGCCAGGACCCCCTTTGATAGAGGCCTTATGCCCTTAGAGGTGTATTAGAGGGTATTTGGGGGTCTAGGAGGGTTTAGAGGTTTAGGGTCCAGTTTTTTGCTGAAGGGTTTGGGGTTGAATACGTAGGGATTGTGAAGGGGTTTAAGTGTCAGCGTTTGGGGGAAGGTTCCATAAGCCTTTCATGGGGTTCTTGTTAAAGGGTTTAAAGCATCGCACCAAGGACGTTTTACGGAACATGTAGGGGGTTTCTTACTACGGATTGTATAAGGGTGTCTTCAGCGGTTTACTAGCCTGTATGAAGGCTTCAGGAGGGGCTTCATAGGACTCTTCTCACGTCTTCTATGAGGGTTTTTGCCAGGCTTTTTTCCCGAAGCTGTATAGCGACTCTCTGGACGGGTTCAGGACTGTAGGCTAAGTGTCTTTCAGGTTCAGGCATGAGGGCTTTGGGGTTGAACCCTTTTCTCTTGGGGTTGAGGGTAATTTTAAAGCTTTTGGTATCACGGTTGGGGTTCCCTTGCACCCTACAGGGCTTAGGATAACGGGTTTGCGCTGCTGGCAGGTTCGAGGCTGCAAATGCCACAGGCTTGAACGGGTTGGACCTTGGATTTGGACGTTGGATTCGGGGCGGTATCTCCTGCGGCGTGCCAGAGAGGTGAGTTGTGCCATGCACCTGTGCGATCGCCTCGGATGTCGCGCCAGTGAGGAGGCGCCTGACTGGCTCATCGACCTCGAGGACTTCGGGTTCGTCACTGCCGTTAGCATCGTGATGCAACACAGCGGCCTGCGATGTAGAGCCATCATGGTCACCCGTGCAGCTCGTGATGACGTCGAGGTGACCGCATGCTCAGGACCACCGCGCAATTGCTGCACACATGTCGGACAGAATGTCCAAATTTCTGAGAAAGATCAAGTTCCAACTGGCAACTTTAAGTTTAGGCTTCAGGCGTTAATTAGTATCCAGATTATCTGAACTAACAGAACCGACTCTTTGCATGTAGGCGTAGTGCAAAAATTGGAGATGAACAAACAACGAGTCAACATGATACCTAGGATGTTTTAAAACAAGCAAGGAAAGACACGCCGAAAAAGGTTGAAGCAACACAGGCACTGCAATGTGTCTCATGCAATCTTTCATGATTTACAACTAACCAGGGCTCAGGCATGCAAGCTACAACAACCCTGTAATGAAGTCTTCGTTGGCGCTGTGCCCTCTCAGGCAGAAGGAACACCACCGAGTAAAGATCTAGAATCTACACACATGTGTGACTGTTGAGTTGGATGACTTACGGACATTGTCCAGCCAAGCAGCCAAAGATGTTCATATCCTTCTCATCCTTTCTGACCTCGGAACAGATCTGAGGCATGCGACATGTGAGAAGTACTGAGAAGTTCTCAAAGTGCTGCAGTTTGTAGCACAACCGAACTCAAACTTCTCAAAGAGCCAACATCTTACATCCATACAGGGATGCCCTGCTGTTGCACAGATTGCGGCCTCAGCTTCTTCCCTCCTCGACTCTGAAGAAGCCTTGCCGTGACGTTAGGCGCGACAGGCACATAGGTCCAATCCCGCAGCGGTTTAGAGTTTCGGCGCTCACACTCGGACAATCCAGGCGAGGCATATGGTTTAGAGTTTAGGGTTCGCAGTATGAAACGAGAGCTCATGTCAAAAGGTCATTCTCGTAATGCGAAGCAGTTATTTGCATTTCAGGGACTGTGTCTCGAGTATGGAGAACTTCGGCTCAGACACTTCACGACGGGCCAGCAACCTGCACCACATGAGTTTACTGGCTAAAGCTCTCAAAATACCTAAATACGGTTTACACGGCTGCCCTGTAGCTTGAACCCGGCCCGCCTGGCCGGTCCCCTTGACCGCTGGGATCGTGCCATCACCTTGAGGGGGTGGGCCACACACCCGAACACCCTAAAACCCGCAGCCAGTACTTTCTAAAGTCTAACTTGCTGAGCCAGTAGGACAAGCTCGCAGACAGGAGCTATATCTGGTCGGATATTTTGCAGGCAAGCCACTTTCTCCGTCTGCCTGCCTTGGCTGAAGATCTTCCAGGAATCCTACATTAGGGTTTCGAGTCTACGATGTGGGGATGAAGGGCCCTGCAGCTCACGCCATTGCAGGCGAAACAGCTTGAATCCCAACGGCCTTCAGCCCTTGCNGAAGATCTTCCAGGAATCCTACATTAGGGTTTCGAGTCTACGATGTGGGGATGAAGGGCCCTGCAGCTCACGCCATTGCAGGCGAAACAGCTTGAATCCCAACGGCCTTCAGCCCTTGCGGTGTGCAGAAATGCGGCCCCCAGAAACACTAAACTATGCTAAACTCCCCAATTGTCGGTCATGGTATAGCCCTGCTAAGCCCCCATTCCCAAAACCCCTCTTGCGTGAACTCTGTGTGAACCCTGAAGTCCCCAACCCGAATTCAGGCAGTTCTCACCGAAATGCCTGGCACCTCCTGTAACCCTGGCCGGCTGGTCTGGACCTCTGGAAAGGTGGGATTTGAGGTATCTACGATTTAGGGTTTAGGGTTTGGAAGACTGAGTCAAAGTCTCTGTCGCCAAACTTGCCAGGTTGCTGTCTCGCCAATGTTGGTGCTCTCCTGAAAATGGCCAAGTTATGGCTTGGGAATTAAACATCGTTCCCTTTTTTGTTGCTGTGGGGTTTTTGTGCTACAGCGACCTAAGTCAAATAATTGCTGTCCTGAAGAACTCCACTTGAACGCNGAAGATCTTCCAGGAATCCTACATTAGGGTTTCGAGTCTACGATGTGGGGATGAAGGGCCCTGCAGCTCACGCCATTGCAGGCGAAACAGCTTGAATCCCAACGGCCTTCAGCCCTTGCAGTGTGCAGAAATGCGGCACCCAGAAACACTAAACTATGCTAAACTCCCCAATTGTCGGTCATGGTATAGCCCTGCTAAGCCCCCATTCCCAAAACCCCTCTTGCGTGAACTCTGTCTGAACCCTGAAGTCCCCACCCCGAATTCAGACAGTTCTCACCGAAATGCCTGGCACCTCCTGTAACCCTGGCCGGCTGGTCTGGACCTCTGGAAAGGTGGGATTTGAGGTATCTACGATTTAGGGTTTAGGGTTTAGGGTTTGGAAGACTGAGTCAAAGTCTCTGTCGCCAAACTTGCCAGGTTGCTGTCTCGCCAATGTTGGTGCTCTCCTGCAAATGGCCAAGTTATGGCTTGGGAATTAAACATCGTTCCCTTTTTTGTTGCTGTGGGGTTTTTGTGCTACAGCGACCTAAGTCAAATAATTGCTGTCCTGAAGAACTCCACTTGAACGCNAAATGGCCAAGTTATGGCTTGGGAATTAAACATCGTTCCCTTTTTTGTTGCTGTGGGGTTTTTGTGCTACAGCGACCTAAGTCAAATAATTGCTGTCCTGAAGAACTCCACTTGAACGCTGAACTCTGAACCCTCAATGCTGGCCGGCTGGCCGCTGAAACCACGGAAACCAACGGACTCGCCTAGAGCAATATAACCGTTAACCATACGACTTGTTGATAAAGTGTCATGTTGGCTTAATGCATTTTCTATACTCCATATGTAACAAAACGCAGGCTTCAGGAGAGTAGCGGATGGGACGTATGGCATTCCAGAGGACCCGAAACCAGAACCCTTGCCAGTCCCTTGCCAGTGAATCCATACCTTGTTGTTGTTGCGGCTTTTACCTTGCTGTTAGGAGTTGCTGGGTTCGGGGCTGCTAGTTTTTGGCATGAACCCCAAGCACTGCCAGCTGCAACTGCAAACCCGGACCAAACCCTGAACCATATTTTTTTCCACCCGCCCAGCTGACAAAGTCGCAAACCGCATAGGCTTTAGGGTTTCGTCCCAACCACTAGTTAAGCGAAGCCCCTTAGACTAAACCGTCAGGCCACCATCCTAATTCTCAATCTCTGCATGAAGCCCCCAATCACCAGCACAAGTCGCGCCCCCAATACAGGGGCCTCAACAAGGGTTTTGGGGTATATGTTACAAATTAGATAAGGAGTGCGCAAAGTAGTACAGGTAATTATTCAGACCTCCATATTACACCCTCTGAGAGCCTGGTCGTTGCTCCCCACGGCCCTGCAAATGTGAAGAGCAAGGGCGCAGCCAGCAAGGCCCTCAAGGAGCTGCTCAGGGCAGCCACGGTTTAGGGTTTTTTGGTTAGGGTTTAGGGTTTAGGGGTTTGGAGTTTAGGGTTTCAGGATCAGCTGCTTGCTGTTTCGCTCCTTTTGCTCTCAGCTGTCGAGCAGGCAGGACTGTAGGGAATGAGGCAATCCGAAACTCCACCAACCTCTGGGTCATGCACGTGCCCCGGACTTGTGCTTCGTCCCTTGCATTCAATGCACACGCTTTCTCAGGCTCTGAAAATATCCCGCCATGAGACCATGCCCCTCCGCGCCCACCCCTCACCAAGAATGCAAAGTGCCATAACCCCGTTGCGGCTTCCTCACAACACCTGAGCTCGCGACAGCATGAGGGCACCAGGACGAAAGCGCATGGCAGCAACGCCACGTCAAAAGTTTAACACCCTAACCTTAACAGCACAAGGGCTAAAGCTCATCCCTCTGTCAGTCCGCCAAGTTGATCCGATGGCAAGTCGACCCTGCTGCGAGTAATCCCCGACTCTTGGGCATAAGCAGCATTTGCAAACGGTTTTCGTGTTTGGGGGTTTAGGGTTCAGCTTTCGGGGTTGCGGGATTCGAGGCGTGGCGGTGTGGATGCTTCTTAGATGTTCATCGCGTGTTTTTTGGGGACATAGTTTACAAGGAGAGGCTGACTCACTCACTCGCGCATGCTTTGCAGGGAGTTCAACGTATGGTATGTTGACACTGTCAAGGCCCCAACACATAACCTGCGGTGAGAGCCCGAAACCTCGCGGCTCGATCTGTGTGACTTCGGTCGAGTCCCAGACCGAGCCCGAAATCCAGCACACTCATAATTAACTCTCCATCCCCGAGGTAAAACAGATGTCTGGTTTAGGTTTTGAGGGTCAAGGATCTGGGTAGGTGGTTGACAGAAAGACGCACACCTCGAATCTGCAGGTTGTTTCTTGGTGTCATGTGTATTGTCTGGGCCGAACATCAGCCCTCGCCCTCAGGGCCTGCTGATCACTACAAATGTACCAGACAAGCACCAGAGAGCGCCCGCGGGGTCAAGAATCGAAAAACTGGTGTTGTCGAGGTAACTCACAAGCCCAAATTTAGCATCAGGCCCCTACCCACACTTGAGTCTGGATCTTGAGCTGTTTGAGAGTTGCTTACAATCAGGCCGGGCTTGCGTGGATGTCGGGCTTGAGAGACGTCCTTGGCTGGCTGACCTCATCGAGGTATCGTCCTGTATAGCTCGAAATTAAATGGGAGGTAGCTTTGCTGCACGTGCACTGCAAGAACAGATCTTTGCCACAAACGCATGGCGCGATGCGAGACGCATGGTCTCGAATTAACATATATTACTTCGGCGAGGACCACCATGGATGGCTTCCTGATGTCCGACGGGTACATCTACCCAGCAAGACATCTACCTTTTAAGCGGTTAAGAATGCAAAGGTTTGCATCTCGAGTATTCCCAACGTTGAAAGTTCAACTCACAGTGGCTATGTTCCGCAGATGTCTCTGGTGCCGCTCTTTGGCACAACAGAAACCGAAATCTGGGTTGCAGACTCATCAGGGTGCATTCTGCCGGGATCCCCGGACCCGGGTACAGTCCGAAGGAACCTTCGAAAGCCAAGCGTAAGGTTTTCATCTTGGGTGCCCATGCTATTCCGTTGGGTTCAGGGCCTTACTGCGATGTTTGAACCCACTATCACACGATAGTTGTTGCTACGAGTGCTACGGGTTTGTCTTCGGGGGCGTTCGGGGCTTCGGTTAGTTTAGGGTTGAATGTTTTCAGACCAAAACCATTTTCGCACAGACTCTGCCGATCAGCTGGAACCCCGAAACCTGGTACCGTAAACTTTTCCGAAATACCCCTGGCCCCAACCCTTAACCGGACAGAAGAGCAGTTTCATACAGCACAAGTCTGCAGTTACTAGAATTTCAACGGCACTGCGACTTGAGAGACAGCAAGACAGACTGCCCAGATCACAAAGCAAACAAGACCCGCAACAAACACCACGCATCCAAAAGCCTTGGCAAGCCTTCAGTACCTAAACTGGGGTTATAAGAAAATAATTACAACTGTAAGTACCATACTTATAAGCCCAATTACTAAGTCCCATGATCCTTTAAGTAGAGCACCAAAAACCGTTGAACCCGGACCCAACACTGTAGTAAAACAACAAACCTCAGCAGGACAACACCGGAGCCATCGGCAAAAAACCATAGTCTTAGAGTTTAAGGACTACGGGGTGTAAAGCACAAGGTCCAAGCGCTTTCACAGTCCTGCAGTCGTGCTTGTGCAGGGTCTTGACACGACTTCTGCTTCGCCATATCTTACGGATTTGATGGCATGAAGCCGTCTTCCGGGATTCTCGCACGAATGTGCGATTTTTCTGCAGCCCTACTGATGTCGCAAACCCTGGGATCGTGATCTATTTTGCTTGGTCAGACCGTCTATTTTGCCGGGCAGAATCAACGATATTCAAAGCCACTTGCAAGCTGCACGACAAGTTGTTACGGAATGCTGCTGAATATCGGACGGAAGGCATAGGCTGCTTAGTCTGGCGCTTTTCTTCTGAAGCGGATGAAATAGCAAAATGTATCGGCAGCGCTCACCTCAAATACACATACTACAGGCTATAGGGGCTTTACCATTATAATCATAATCAGGAACCCCCAAAATTGTATAGGTAATTATAAAGAACCCTATATTAACAAGGGTCTAAAGGTTGACATCCAAGGAACGCATTCGCTTGTGCAGTGGCCGCTGGAGCTTCGGGGTTGTCTGCTTTCGAGCACTCCGACTTTTCGCTGAGCCCGCCTCGGTGCGAGAATTCGATTTGCAGAACTTGCTTGAAGACTCACAAGTAGCAACGAATAATGAAGTTTAAGTAGGGCTGCCAATCAGGCGATCATGCTGCTGGAAGAAACCTTGCAACTTTGAATGCAGTATAATGTCCATCCGGCCCTTGACCAGCTATATCTGTCGCTCTCCTAGGTATATAGCCTTGCTTACGGATTCGCTTGTGCTTCGAAACAAGGATTCGGATGCAGGCTTCTTTTGCAGTCAAATACTGTCAAAGAACTTACACCCCGACACAGTAAAAACCCGACGTTCCAAACATCTAACTCTAGCGTACCGTAGGTGTGGCTTGAGCTCCCTAAACTTTAGACCTTAATAGGAGGGCCTTAATACCTCGTCACATCACTAAGAAGTCAGTACAGTACAGAATATCTTCCAGCTCTTGAGCTGAAGATGCACGCAAGTCCGGCAGCATTAAAAAAGTACGGTTGTCCAGATCTCCACCCTCTTCGCCTGACCATCCGCTGGGTGGCGTGTCGCCGGAGACGAGAGCCATGCATCCCGGTGGTTTCGTCCCAGAGAGACGGTCGGATGTGCCGAAGGACTTCTCTTCCAACACCGAGGGCCCAAAGCAGTCAGTAAACCCTGAATTCGATGGCTTACATGTTAGCAGTTGGAGCAAGCACATTCTGGAACCACTCGCTGCAGTGCCCGTTGCATAAGCACCAGAACCAGATCCTCGCACAGGAAGTCGCAACACAAACCTGAACTCCTGCATCACAGTGCGCCCAAGTGATATCCGATGTTCCGGCTTTCCCGCAGAGACCAAAGCCTTCCCTCAACTCCTGCACCCAAAGAACAATGAAGGGCTGCTCTGATAATATAGGATCCTGAATAATTCGTCGTAGTATTCTCCTGTGGTCTGTGCATATGTACAACGATGTAATGCGCCCAAACACCCAGTTCCAACTGCATTACGGCTAGGACGCCATGCCGGAACCTGAATGTCCGAGGCACTGTAGGCCACAGGCTTCTGCTTGGTGGGTGCGTCGCTGTGCTCCGCTGACATGCTCCTCGCGCTCGGAGCTGTGCCCTTAATGAGTACTTAAACCCTTAGATCCTGCGCGCCGAACAGCCAAAACTCTGGAAGTCCGAACCCAACTTTAGTCTCAAGTAGCCGGAACGATAGTGAGAACAGATCTGCGAATTCCATGGCACAGCTGTGTTTACAAGGCACGGTCGCCTGCAACCTAAACTCAAAGACTGAAACCACCCAAAACCCAGAGCCCAAAGACGAAATCGTTATACTCATTCTCCTTTGTCGCTCCTGTACACTTACATTATATGACATATCCCAAGACCTCCCAATTTTTGTTCCGCTATTCTGGTGAAGCGAAACTCTTAACATTTCGAAGAGCCCTTGAAACATCTAAGAAATTTTGTTTTTTGTAGAGGCGTCAATTTATTGGATTCGGACTTTGGGTTATTATGATTAAGTCTACGGGGGCTGTAAGGGGAGAGCATGACTAATTTTTCCGACCCCTATATTATTATGGGCTTCAAGATCCTTGCCTCTGTGTTGGGGGGTGAAGAAGAGTTGGCCCGGGCTAGCGGTGCACGCAACTGCTGTCGCCCCGTCCCTATACATAGCAGCTCAAAGGGACGAACAATAAAGACAACAGTGACCGCAGTCACACGCATTATGACCGGAAAAAGTGACATAGGTCGCACCAAAAGTGCAAGATGGGGACCTCAAATGANTATACATAGCAGCTCAAAGGGACGAACAATAAAGACAACAGTGACCGCAGTCACACGCATTATGACCGGAAAAAGTGACATAGGTCGCACCAAAAGTGCAAGATGGGGACCTCAAATGAGACAATAGGGTTCTGGGTATATAACAATGTAAATGTAATTAATAAGCAGCCCTATGGGAATACTATTATCAAATACCCCTACCCTTATATTCGACCCTCACCGCCATATGGGACGAAACACAGCCAAAGGCCTCGGTTTCTTTGCGCTGGACGGAGAGCCTGTCTCCTNCCCCTACCCTTATATTCGACCCTCACCGCCATATGGGACGAAACACAGCCAAAGGCCTCGGTTTCTTTGCGCTGGACGGAGAGCCTGTCTCCTTACCAACGCCATGGAATACGCCTTGGTGGTCAAGACCTCAACCCTAAAGCCTAAACCTAAAACCTCTCTCTCTCCCAGGCATTCGGTACCCCTAAACCCTAAACCTAAAACCCTCAAGTCTAAATCGGCAAAGTCTGAGCTTGAATTCCCCCAGAAGGCCGTGGGGCTTGAAGCAAAGTCCCACAGTTGGTTGAGATTCTTCGGTTTGGGAGTTCAGTTCAGGGTTGAGGTTGAGGATTTCGGGTTAAAGACTTTCGTAGGGAGCTCTAGGATCCGTAAGAGCTTAAGGGGCAGNGAGGTTGAGGATTTCGGGTTAAAGACTTTCGTAGGGAGCTCTAGGATCCGTAAGAGCTTAAGGGGCAGGAGCCTGAGAAACAAGTCATGTGAGTTCCCTAGGGTCTTATATATATATATCTATGATTACCCCCGAGCCCTATTCTGTTTGTTAAAACCGCTGTGCTGTAGTAGTCCACTGCACTCCGTTAAACCAGAGCTTCGGTCTCCGTCCGCTCCAAGAACAAGGCCTTGTCGAACAACTCGACATCTTTATACTGCTTAGGTAGGGCCTTTGGGTTTGGGGGTTTAGGGTTTGGAGGTTTAGGGTTTAGGGGGTTTAGGGTTGTAGGATTTTAAGCACTCACACTCGGACATACCTTGTAGGATTTTAGGGTTCGAGGTTTCGGGTTGAGGTTAACGGTTGAGGGCTTTAGGCGATGGATTCCCCCTGTATTGGAGTCTCGGGCTTTTGAGTNAGCACTCACACTCGGACATACCTTGTAGGATTTTAGGGTTCGAGGTTTCGGGTTGAGGTTAACGGTTGAGGGCTTTAGGCGATGGATTCCCCCTGTATTGGAGTCTCGGGCTTTTGAGTTCGACCTCACGCCGAAATCTTGCACCCTGCAACCTAGCCTCTGGATTTGGAAACCGGACAAAATATGAATGTTCTCCTGAATTACCCTGAGGCTTGAAATCCTAAACCCCTACACAAAACCCCAAAGTACCCTGAGAGATCCCTTTAAAGGAAGCCGATCCCTTACTGGAGCCTTTCATACTGAAGGAACCCTAAAGCCCTGAGCCCGAGGACCTGAGTTCTGAAACCGCTAATGTAAGGGCCGTAATCGTTTGAACAGGGCATTGAGGGTTCTTATATGGGAGTTTCCGAAAATTAGGGGTACCTTATTTTGGGGTCCTTACAATAGGGATCCTACTATTTAGGGCAGGGTCCCCTATTNCCGTAATCGTTTGAACAGGGCATTGAGGGTTCTTATATGGGAGTTTCCGAAAATTAGGGGTACCTTATTTTGGGGTCCTTACAATAGGGATCCTACTATTTAGGGCAGGGTCCCCTATTGTTGGAAACTCCCATATTATCGTATAGTTATGACATGATCAGGGGCCCTAAGGAACAGTAATGGTAGTTGGCACAGGCGCCTTTCATCGCCTTCAGGGACCTTTCCAGCAGTTCCTCGTCAGATTGTCAGCAGTTTAGGGAAAGCGGTTTAGGGTTTAGGGTTTAGGCTTTTGGGGCGCTACCTGGACCTCAAAACCCAATCTTTTTTGAGAACTCAAAAAAAGGAAACCATGACAAGGAACGTTAAACATGTAGGCGTAGGCCTAGGCAATTTAGGGTTCAGGTATTTCGATCAGTAAGATTTACAGCTTATGGCTCAGTTTCGGATCGTTTCATGGCTTGTCGGTAATAAATTATTATTGCACATTCTCAGAATGCGTCGTANAGGCAATTTAGGGTTCAGGTATTTCGATCAGTAAGATTTACAGCTTATGGCTCAGTTTCGGATCGTTTCATGGCTTGTCGGTAATAAATTATTATTGCACATTCTCAGAATGCGTCGTACCACACGCTGCAAACAAGTTATTTTCACGAGCGACTACAGGGGCCTTCTGTTTGATATACAAGTTTACATCTGCGAAACTAAACGATCTGCGGGTTATGCTTGTTTCAGGCTGCGTCTCCCAGGTTTACCCGGGATTTAGGGTCTTGGTTTCGGCTATGCTCCTTTGTTGCCTTCTTCTTCGTGTACGACTGGCATTGGAGTTCTCCGTGCTGTGGCGGAGGGGGGGGGGGGCTTCTCGGGCATGTTAGCATGTTGGGTCTGACAGGTGACTTCCTTCATTCTGTGCGCTCCCCCAGGCATGTCTGCAGCACGAAACCCTACAGAGTTAGAGAGGCACCACATCAATAGGGGTCGCGGCCTGTCTACATGCAGTTTACACATATGTTCGTATATACTACTGACAAGGGTGACATAACCGGGCATATCNGCACGAAACCCTACAGAGTTAGAGAGGCACCACATCAATAGGGGTCGCGGCCTGTCTACATGCAGTTTACACATATGTTCGTATATACTACTGACAAGGGTGACATAACCGGGCATATCTTTTCCTACTGCTGCTAGCGGCTAGCGTGATGGCCGATGACGTCTCTGGATGAGTATGCTCGACATTTTACCTGGGTGGAACACATGTGTTGTCAAAAAACATGCGCCCAGAGATCCTGGCCTTCTTCGGAAAGAGAAACCTACGTGACTTTGACAACCTGATCCCAGAATTGGAATCGAAACAAAGCAGCCGAGAAGCGTGCCAACATCATTCCAGCATCAACGCATGCAACACTGCCAATCCTACTTTTCTCATGAGGGAAACAGCATCTCCAACATTGAAAATCTCAGCAAAAGCATCTCCGAAAGCTGGAGAACTGCCAAAACAACCTAGGAAGTTGAAACAGCGACATTTTAACTGGGACAAACACACTTTTGTCAATAAAACACATGCGCCAGAGCGCAGCCCACAAATGTCAATGTGGCGTTACCAAGTTTCCCTTGGTCTCTTTCTTTAAACTAGACACATTCCTGAAGCCTAAACCCCTGAACCTTAAACCTTAAACCGAAAAGTCCCTAAAGCCTACCCCCCGAGCCCTAAATCCCTAAGCCCTATGCCTTCTTGTCGGGTGTCATGGGGGAACCAAACGCTAACCTTTTCCAGAATATAAGGATTATATAGGGACTATACTACCCCGAAAAGGTTAAAGGTTACCTACTCTACTACTAGGTATGCCTAAACCCTAGAACCTGAAGCCTAAACATGCTAAAGCTTCCTTTCAGGCTTGGGGTCAGTCAAGTGGTGGAGTTTCAAACTGAAGCC
Source organism: Symbiodinium sp. clade A Y106 (assembly GCA_003297005.1). NCBI lineage: Eukaryota > Dinophyceae > Suessiales > Symbiodiniaceae > Symbiodinium > Symbiodinium sp. clade A. The sequence continues at coordinate 330,494 of BGNK01000044.1, read as the reverse complement.
CCAGGTCCCAAAGTAGTCTAGTATAGTTAGTATTGTATAGCATAATATATGCAGTATCGTATAGTTTAGTTGAGTAGAGTATAGTCTAGTACAGTATTAGCAGCATAGGAATAACTGTTCTGAAGTTAAGGTGTTGGGTTCACGGTNTTGTATAGCATAATATATGCAGTATCGTATAGTTTAGTTGAGTAGAGTATAGTCTAGTACAGTATTAGCAGCATAGGAATAACTGTTCTGAAGTTAAGGTGTTGGGTTCACGGTGTGCGGCGTCAGGCTAACGTTCAGGGTATCGGGCTTCAACATCACGCTTCACGGGAGGGGCTCGTTGTCAGAACAAACACCCAGGTATGAAACCGAGCAGGCCTGCGACAACGTGCAAAGTTTCAACCAAAGCCAAGGCATCAAGTAGGTCAGTTCGTTGAATCTTAAGGTTTCAGGGCATTGTGCACTTCGACCATGTAACTGTCGCCAAGCAGAAATACCGAAGTCATACCGGGTCATGAACACTCCACAACCCACATTGACATCTCCCAGCTGGGCGCCTTGTTTGATGCTACGAGAAGCTTCTCGGCATCGACAAGAGCTGCCTTCAGCGCGTCCTTGAATTTGTAGTTTAGGGATTTGGGANCAACCCACATTGACATCTCCCAGCTGGGCGCCTTGTTTGATGCTACGAGAAGCTTCTCGGCATCGACAAGAGCTGCCTTCAGCGCGTCCTTGAATTTGTAGTTTAGGGATTTGGGAGGTACGGCCGAAGCTTCCTTTGAAAATCCCTTGTAGTCAGCCTCATCGCATGTTTTTTGTTGGGCTATCAAATCATATCCGTACTCGAAACGTACCGTTGTAGTTTTTCTACAATCGGAATGCTTTGTTGTCTGAGGACTCTTGAAGCATTAACACTTCAAGAGCTGTCTTAAGCCCTGAAGCCTTCAATCCATACACCCGAAACACTAAAGCATGGCCATCCTTNGAGGACTCTTGAAGCATTAACACTTCAAGAGCTGTCTTAAGCCCTGAAGCCTTCAATCCATACACCCGAAACACTAAAGCATGGCCATCCTTGGCCTCCGTGCTACCTAGCTGAAGGCCTGGTGGCTGTCACGATTTTCGAACTTTCAATTAGGGTTAGGGGCTACGGGCATTAGTAGGGTTGCGTTTCGGCCTTTGGGGCTTTGCTTCATTCGTCTGGTTCGCGGCTTCTGATAGAAACATGACGGGGAACCCCCCTTCCGGTGCTCCAGAAGCAGGTGTGTTATCCTCTACCGCAGGCACTTTGAGGCTTTAAGATTCGTCCACTCCCCTGACAAGCGTGCGTGCCCGAGAAGTTCAAAACAAGCCGACAGAAGGAACATACATCCGAAACGCCAACAACATGGGAAGTACTGTCAAAGCAGAACCACCCGTTGTCTCTGTTGCTATCCGCAGTCTCGCGAGTTCTTTTTTGGACGTCTAGACAAACATAGACAGACGCCCGGCATTGACCATAGAAGCATGACGACCGGGCTGAATGCACTGTCTGGGAACGATGTGAGCATCCTTTGTCACAGAGGGGCAAAACACAAACTGCATCAAACCTGAACCCCCAAACATGGCAACCCTCCTTGGTCCTTCAGCTTGAAGCTGGAAGGCTCATCGGTTATGGAAAAGGTGTAAGTTTCAACTTTATTAGCTTCTGTCCTAAAGCTTTTGAACTGTACTGTGTGAGCCTGAAGCCTCAACTCCAGCGGTCGATGCAGGACTTTCAGAGAAACAACCAGCAACAACCCTGCCACCAGGATCCCAAAACTTTCAATCCCCCTAAACCCTAAACACCATGTTCAACCGCAAAGAATGGGGCTTTGAGCTTTTTATAGTAAGCTTATAACTTATAACCAGGAGCCCTGATGCCCTAAGGAATAGTATGCCAACTATTCAGGCCTTACATTATTGCCTTAATGCCGGCCTGCTCTAAGAGCCTGCTTGAGTTGACGATCTTGTCCTTGGGCTGTTCGGCGTCCACCTGCTAGCGATTCATACGGCTGATGATTTCAACCCTGCATTACCTTAAGGATGCTAAACTATGGGAATTGTGCTACATTCCTTATTGTGGGTGATGCAGGGTTTATATCATCAATCGTAGTTTAGCCTTCGCTACAGGAACGGTGGCTCGAAGGCTCAGCCCCGAACAATGAAGTTCTGCGGCTAAGCACTGGCTTTTGCACGGTTCAGGGTTTACGGACGCTGCTAGATTCACTGCTAGATACGGACATTATCGTCAACCTGTATTGGTGTTCGTGAGCTGGGTTTAGATCTCGAGTTTCCGGTTCTGCATTGGGTTGCAATCAGAAACTCATGCTTCGCGTCTGGGTTTACGATGGTTTATGCTGTCAGATCGCGGCTGGATTCACAAACCTCAGCTGGTCCAGCCGTAGGAGCGTGTTCTTTTAAGCTTGGTGGCCCCGTGCTACATGGAATCATAGCAGCTCTCTGCGTCGCTCAACCCAAAAACGCGCACAAATGCCGCCCCCCTGATGCCCGGAATCTCCTTGGAACAAGGATCACTTTCCGAGAGGACAGCACCCCTCTAAACAGAAGATTGCTCGTCCTTCGGCTGAAAAAGAGCCCTACACCCCAAACCCCCCAAACTCTAAACCCTAACCCCAATAAACCCTTACACCCAGAACTCTATCGTAATTCTGAAGTTGAGTCTCCGAGCGGTTGCTTCGAGACTGTCCGAAAAACCGCACACATAAACCCTGAACCCTAAACCCTAAGTCCTAAACTCGTAAACCCTGAACCCAAAACCCAATCAGACCCAGACTCGACAAGCCTGCTCATGCCGATCCAGGGCTGAGCTCTTCGGCAATTCGACTTCACCCTCAGAGGCCTGGTGGTTTAGGTTTACGTAGGGATTTAAGGCCTCGGGTTTTGCGGTTTAGGGGAGGTGATATACCCTACTCCTCTTACAATAAATATGGAATGCAAGCAATCAAACTTACTGCTCACGGTCCAAACCCCGAAACAAAAAAACTTGAGCAAAGCTCAAAGCAGGATGTTCGGACTGTTTAGGAGCTGCAAAATTTCACCCAAACACAAACTCTAAACGGCTTCGGATCTGCGCACATGTTTTGGGGCTTCCGCGGGCTTCTATAGAAGACACTCGGTTCAGGGTTTAGGGTTCAGGGTTTAATGTTGAATGCGCGAAGCTGAGATAAGCAGCACCTTCAACGCCTAACTGAACATCAAATCCGAAAACCCAAGAGCCTTAGCCCTAGATCTCACATCCCGAGACCGAGGCAAAGCTGATTTCTCCTTCTCCGGGCCATGACATGCACACGGCGACAGCTTTAGAGTAAAGAGGAACCGGCTATGTTGTGAAAAGGGACGCGAAACAGGATTCTTGAGTCCAGAACGGTCCAACTGCAGCCCAGCATCTACAAGCGCCGGGGAAGTCACCGAAGTGGTTGCGCCAGCGGTCCTTGGGGTGCTCGGTGCACGCCGGTTGGGGGTATCAGTGTTGGTTTCGGACCGAGAAACCGGCGTGGATTGAGGACGCGCACGTAATAATCAGCTCTTACAGAGTCTGGAATAGTCTGGTACTTCCTCCGTCAATGTCCCAAGAGCACAAATCACGAGCTCTGAAGCCTGACCCCACGCAGCCGCACTGAACCTAAACGCAAACATCTCAGCCCTTCAACCGCGGTTCAAGCGATGACGACGAGACGGACTGCTGACTTGAGCTGAAACGGAACCCATCAAAGACGAACATAATGTAACCCTAATGTGGGCAAACCATGAGTGGCAAGTCCGGCTTCAACAACCGACGTCATGAACTGAGGCACATTATCCAAATAATTAGGGCTCTAACCCATCAGCCCTTAACTTAACCGGCTTTCTTTTCATGCGGATCCCTGCAGATGAGCCACTCATGAGATCTGCGTGAGGCCGGCGGCGGGGGGATCAGCTCCCAACGCAAAGACGTCCGCATGGAGGTGCGTGGTATTCCCGTGGGTGGGGGGGATCTCCTCCCAACGCTGTGAATTGCGCATGGCCGGAGCGACATACGCTTGGAGACGATCGAGCCGGGAGCTGACGTCCTGTGGATACATGGGAAGTTCCTTACATGTTGTGGGACCTCAACATTGACTGGGAACAATAAGCTGTCATAAGCTATGTGCTGGTATAGAGATGAAATGGAAGGTTGAAACACAAACCTACTGACCGTGCGACTTTTCTGGGCATCATGAACATTACCGCAAAGTGGTGCAACTTGTGATACACGATAGTCCAAGCCTCAACATTTCCCAACCCTAAACCCCAAGCGAATCATCTGTTACCTGTAGCCACAACCAGGTGAGCATTGGCAAAGGCATCGCAAAGTGATGCTGGCGCCATTGCCATGAGCAATGCGGCGGGCAGATGTAGCAAATCACGCAGACATTCGAAAAGTGCAATCAACAGAGGAAGGGGTTGGGAAGAACCATTGCAATCACGATAGTTTATTTGTACGACGAGAAACAGACATGCAACGGAATATGCACATACAGAAGTAGAGCCGTGTTTGCGTATAGACATACCGCAAGAACAAACCGGAACCTGCAGGGTCGGCCAACTCAGATATAATTAAGTTTATGTACCCGGCAATAGCCTCGCCAAGTCTTGCTAAGGTTGTAACTAGTCATTGTAGATCTTGCTTTTGAGAATTCATACTCGTATTGAGTTCAAAACCAGCCGGCAGGAGCGAACCCTTCATCTCGGCGATGGAACGATCTCTCTCTCTCTCTCTCTCTCTCTCTCTCCTCTATAGAGAGAGAGAGAGAGACGTCGAAAAACACATTCATGAGTGTTCGGAATAACCTCCTCACTTTGTCAAAAGGACAAGGTTCAGAAGGCAGGAAGCCGTCCTGCATGAAAGCCTCCTGCTGCTGCATGTGACCTCTTGACCGGCTGGAGGATAAGGGAGTTTCAGAGCACAGGGATGAATCAAGATCTCAAACGGCGGCTTTTTCCAGGATCCCTTAAGAAAGGAGGACTCCCCAATCCCAAGAACCACTAAAACCAAGCCGGGGTCCCAAAAACAAGCCCAGTCCCCAACAATAAAGCAGCCCTGCATCTAAGACCTCTGGTGTTCCCTGGTTGAGGGTTTGAGGTTGAGGGTTACTACGAAACACGAGCAGGAATACTAATTTTGATCCAGGGCAGTAAGCGCCGTTTTCGACTAATTAGAAACATGAAAACAAGTACTCGGGGGGTCAGCCGAAGGCCGGAAGGCTCGCGGAAGCTGCTGCTGAACAGTCTCAGAAACTGACGAGAGTTTCAATTAGCTTCGGTTGTGCTGCTCCGGCCAACACGAAGACACAGCGTTTTCTCCACAATTCCTCAAGCCCCAGACATCAAATCAGAAAGACCCAAACTTCCACCCTTCCCAGCGGATCCTGAACCCAAAAACCCGAACCCATAATCCCTCCCCTGAGTTCGCAGGAGACAGACGGGGTGCGCATGAGATTGTACTTGATGAATCTGGTGGCAGTCTTCGAGTCATGCACCCATCCTTGCAGCTGCGGCTTGTTTATGCTTCGTTTTTGTTCGAGCCCGCTTGGGGGTTAGGGGTTATGGGGCTGAAGATAGGGCAGGAAGTGCCGGAGGAATTGGCACCCAGGGGCCTTCGGGTCTACTTAGTTTTCAAGATTACCACCAATCCGATGGGCCGAAATGCCCGTCATGGAAGTCCCATGAGCCCTGCAGGGCTCAAGGTCTAGAGCGCTTTCGATGGAACTTCTCGACCTGCCACAGGTCTAAATCCTGAAAGTTGTGCCCAAATTCTGCCACAAGGGCTCTCTCCATTAACCCCTTCACAACGGAAGCGGCGCACATGTAAACTCTAAGCCACGACATCGACCCTGAATCTGCACCATAAACCCTCTCCTCTCAAGCCCGTGGGAACTGTTTTAGAACCGAAACCCATGAACACAACACCGTAAACCTAATTTCAATCGCCAAGCCCCAAACACGACAATCTCGGACCCCCTCAAAGCCCATATACAATTAAATTGCATTACAGTGCACCCCCAAAACCCTCTTTAGAAATTACATCCCATGAAATGGTTATGAAACCCTGTGGAACCCTATGAAACCCTACTCTAGTTACCTCTTTACTAGATTGGGCCCGAAATGTCCCTCGGACAAGTCTCGGCTAAGAGGGGTGACGAACTCCTCGGCCTCAACTGTGCCAGATCCATCGGCATCGATCCTGGGGTCTTTCGCTGAGGGCTCAGGGTTGAGGGATGTTTCCCTCTCTCATAAGCCCCTAAAGCCCTAGACTCTAAACCTGATCCTTGAAGTCTTTAGAATTTTTTTTGGTTAAGGGCTTTGAGGCCTATGACTCTATCAAGGGCTCCTCCAAGTTCCTTCAAGGGTTCTGCGAAGGGTTCACGAGGTGCTCTATAGAAAGCTCCCTATAGTTCCATGCGGGGTTTTCTACAAGGGTTCTATGAGGGGATCCTTCCAGCATGGAACTCAATTTTCTTTGGGGCTGCAGGTTTCAGGGCGTAGGGTGTCCGATCAAAGGGTGTGACGAGGGTTTAATCCAGAGGGGCTTGAAGAACTCCCAAGACTGTCCGAAACTGAAGCTCTATGTTACTGCCGCCTTGTAAGTAAAAGTGTATGTTCACTCAGCCTGTACACAAAAAATGAAATCTTCCCAGATCAGTCCCCAGAGTCATGTAGAAGAGCTGCTCCAGATCGACCTTCCGCTTCAGGGATCTTTCTTCAACGTTCTATACTTGGGGGTGTTGGGGATGAGGTTTCCGATTTGCAACTATAATACTATAACTAACAGATACTCAAGTTAGGTTCAGGGCTCGCAAGCCGAACCTCTACGTGTCTTCAGGATTCTCACCAGTCCGAAAGCTGATTCCCCCACCTTAGCCGCATGTCGGCACTTTCGACATCAAAGCCGGTCATTCGTGAGTATGGGTTGAACAAACAGAACCATCCCGTGTGGGTACTGTTCTTCCCCATTGTTGGTTCCAGAGAGGAGGCAATTAAGAGCAACCCAGAAAGTGAGGACTGGTCTGGGGTGTAGGCTTTAAATCCGTTGGAACGGACCAGACGGTGTCCAGATCAGATTCTCGTAGTTCAGTCTACGAAGGGTGTTTGATGGGGCGTCTAGATACAGGTTACCCACGTTGGGTAATTGAAAAAGGTATGCCTCATCGATGTCCATCACGCGCAGGCGGCTCTGCAGCTCGCGATCCTCTTGCGAATCTGCCGCAGATACCCTCAAACCTGAAACCCGACTGGTTACACCCTTAAGCACTTTTTTTGCCAGCAGTGTCAGCGAGCGAGTATCTAAATAAAGCCTGAAGCCCTAAAACCTAAAGCTTGAAGACCGCAAACCCTAAAACCCCGGAGCACCAAATCGTTCTGCGACTGGGACGGCGGTGTGGGCCCGTAACCCTAACCAATCTTACGAACAAAAACTCAAGTTCTTGGGAACGGAAAAGTGAGAAAGGATAAGGCTTGGAGTTTCAGCCAGTTGAACGCCGACAACCTGCTTGTTAACAAAATGAACCTTGTAAACGGCTCATGGCCCTCCGGCTTGTGTTCCAACTCAACCCTAACTTTCAACAATGCTGCGTCCTTGCGCACCCCCTGGATCAGCTCAGACAAGGTAACCTTGGCTGAGGGGTTTGTCGCCCAGACGCCTTACAGCCCAAGCTATAGCCTGTGAACTTCTGTGCCATATACTGAGCAAACCGTAACCCAATCTGCCTCCCAAGCCGTACCTAAACCCTAAACCCTAAACCCGAAACCGGGACTTTCCATCCTTTCTTCTGCAATCCTAAAGCTCGCGGTCTGCACTTCTGACAATCACAGGCAGTCTTAACCATCCTCTAGTCATCCACAAAGGGTTTAGGGTTTAGGGTTTCAGCACTCACACTCGGACATGCCTGGGCGAGGTTCCTGGGGTTTAGGGTTTAGGGTCATCCGCAAAGGGGTTCGTCACGCTTTCAACAGGCTTTGGGGATGAGACTAGGGACCCTTTTTCCGTCCCTGGAGCAGACAACTAATGGGTTTCGGGTTTAAGGGTCAGTTTAGGGTAGGGTGTTCGATTTTCACCGGACTACGTAGGAATACGGAGCCCTAAACCCGAAACCCCAAGCCGTAAACCCTGTGCGACTTCTGTACCTTCCCTGTGAAGAGCCCAAGTGCCCCATCCTCGTGTTCATCTTCACGTTCTATGCGTTCCTCAGCAGCTCGCGTGCTTTTTTGAGTAGTTTAGGATGCAGGGTTCTGCTTTCGGGCTTGGGATTTAGGGTTCGGTTCAGGATTTAGGTTTTACGGTTGAGGTTGCGGCTTGAAGGCTTAAGCTCTGCCGACGATCGCGGCTGCGATTGTTGCTGGTATCTGCTACACGGCGCAGTGACAGTGACAATGCTCAAAAGCATCACTCAAGAACCCTCCAATCCTTCAAGAAAGTCCCAAACTCCCAAATCGGAATAATTATCGGAATGGGCTGTCCGGCAGGAATAAGGGATGGAGGGCTGATCGTGTTGATTCTGCTCTATACTGTCAAAACCCACCATTCACCTTCTTTTAGAGACTTTTGCCGGGGTGCGAACATCTTGAGAAGCTGCTTCTTGTCGTCTTCGTGTGTGAATTCCAGCTCCTGCTGCTCAACTGCACACAAACGAATCCTAACGGTCTCTCAACTTGAACATTCGCATCTGATATAGCTTCGTACAGTTTCGACACGGCTTGTAGACTTTATGGCACTGTCGAGGTCCTCACAAGCCCTCGGTGCGAGGTTCTGACTTGTCGCATTGAAGGATAGCCCTTGAATACCAAACCCTCAAGTACCGGACCTGCCTCAGCCAGATTCATCATGTCTCGGTCCTTAAGTTAAGAGCTTTGTTGTGGAGCTTTTAGGATAATGCGGTGGGCCGGTAGGCTTGAGTTGTTGGAGCCGGGGACGTGTTCTCCGGGATCAGTTTACCTTGAGAGCGAATGCTCAGAAATGGTTGCACGCGTCCAGTTCAGGCCGCCAGGAGAGCATTGCCTTACTGCTGAGACGTCGAGTCTAAGCTGGCAGAATGCTCGCGATAGTTAGAAACAACAAATAAATACAAATAAATATATATATATATATATATATATATATATATTTACATATAGATAGATGGATAGCAGGCTTTCCACGCATGTATCTATGGCAGCCTACAGTCATATTAGAAAATGCCTTGGCTATCTATATCAAGAGCCGGACTTCCAGATCTGCAAAAATACCCGAAGGCCCAGTTGTTCGATTCATCAAAACCTTCACACCCAGACTCTATTCGTCAACAAAACCTAGAGCCCAAACCCGATCATTCTGCTTTCAAAGAGAAGAACGTTGGCAGGAGTAGAACAGCCTGCAGGGTCAGATTATCACCTGCGACGGAATCAGATGTGCGTGGTGATAGTTTGGTCCGTGTGTTGGCATGAGGCCCTATGCACCCAATTTCTGGCATGGTTGTGAACGAGAGTCTTGATACATTTACAGGCAGTACGATTCCCTTCATGGACGCTTGGCACAGTGCAAGAGCATGAAGGCACATGCTCCCACGAGTCCCACAAGCCCTATTGACAAATCCTGTTTTGGGGAGAGACTCTTAGCCTGCCCGCGTGAAGCCAGCGCAGCGCTCGTCTACACTAAACCCTGAATCCACAAGCACCCGAAGCCGAAACCGCCCTGAAGCCGTAAAATCCTATCAACCGACCTATTTGAGGCCAAAGAACTCGTGTTTCCGCGAAGGTATCCACGACCACCTGCGCTGGCTCAACAGAATAGGTCTTAGAGCTCCGGGCCTTTGGGCCTTGGGAGGGGCTTGGAGGCTTATAGACCTCAGACGAAAAGTTCATGTCGGAGCCGTGTGGCTCAAATCGTTACGCCCAGGCTGAAGCAATTCAGCAATAGAGTAGAGCTCGACGGTGACTCTTTGTGGCTTCGATGCTTCACGGTTCAGACTGAGAGTTGGTCTTCAGCCAACAGCAATCTTAACCAAGGCGATACTAAACCCATCCAGCTGGTGGGGCTGATTGGCATGGCCACGAAACTTTTGGGCCTAACTCTACGGTCACCATATGGGGCTTTGCCATGTCATCAAGCTAGATGCTACCGCAACTCCCCTGAAGCCTCACCGAGAAACCTCAAGCCCACCCTTGCTGCTCCAAACTACTGACTCTAAACCCAAACCTCCCGAAAATCCCCTGCAGTAGTTCGATAACCCTCGTGCCCACTGGAAAGGCTCTGACTGTGAGGCCTCTAATCTAATCATGAGAAACAAGCGCCCCCTGGAAAATCCTAAATTTTTAAAGGTTTTAACTTTGGGGGCAAAGTTCTTGTGGGTTCTGTGTTATGGAAGCGATGCTTTTGGGTTTTAGGCCGTCTGCTCTTTATTGAAACAGCCAGTCTCGCAACTTGAGGCCGAACTTCCCTTCTGCTCCATTATGGCTAGGATTTAGGGCATTCATTGAGCCAACGAGGCACCAACAGATCAAGTTGATGACTGATGACGATACCATCCCTTCAAGGAAGCCACTGAGCAATTGCAACCCGGCAGCCACCACAACGAGATTTAGCACTCCGAAGACCTCTGTAGATTCGAGGTTCTAGAGAAGGATGTTGTCAGGGTTCTAGAGCGGTTGCATAGAGGTCTTTTTGGGGTTCTTGTTCCATACCGATGTCGATAAGGGTTCTGCAAAGGTTCTGTAATAACGATCTTGAAGGATCTTGTAAGGATCCTGTACGGATTTTGTGGTCTCTTTGGTGTTCCGGTTTAGACTCGGTTTTAGGGTCTCTGGGGTTTAGTGTTACAGGGGGTTGCGAAGCTCTGATTTTCAGGGCACTAACCAGTGCCACAGCACCAGTCTGCGCGCTTCGTTGTGCTGAAAAGCCCGTTGCTGCATTGAGGACTAAGTGTTTCTGAGGCCTTGCACATGGCCTCTGGCCTCGGCAGATACCCTCTCTGTCTGGAGAGGCAGGTTTAGTCACCACCACCACGAACACGACTACGATGAAGACAACGACGACGACTACTAGCGACTGCGGACTGCTAGTAAGGACTGCCACTAAGGACCACTACTGAGGAGTGCTGCTGAGGACTGCTACTAAGCACTGCGACGACGGCTGTTGCTGCTGCTGCTGCTACCGTCCAACTACTCCTATCCTTCCCCCTCCTGCTGCTGCTCCTTTTTGGGTACTAGCGCATAGTAGTTCGGCTACTGCTGGTGATGCGGTGTTGCTACTGCTCACATCAGTATAACCACTGCTCTTACAATTGTTTATGACATTAATGAAGACTAGTTCACCGCTATTTTATAAGCTACTCCGCTGTCAGTTAAAGTTGGGCTACTTTCGTGTTCCCACAGCGCCACAAGCATGATCAGATGCCACCAGAGACCTTGAGCCCTGCAGCTTACGGGAGCCTGAAGACCCTCATCATGCCGACCATGAGGCCGCCAATCCCTTAGCAGCCTTGGCCTGATATCTCCTAGCAAGCCTTCACCTAAACTCGAAGCCTACACAATGAGCAGCCGAGGAGCCAAAGTTAGGAGGGATCCACAGAAGATGATGGCTGTCAACGGCGCGGCCTGCAGACGATGACTTCCTGACTGGTTTACAGTAGAAGCCCCACTGAAACGTGGACAAGAAACCGATCGAAGTCCACCCTACAATCTTATGTTCTACTCTTCATGGCGGTGCCGCATCTTGGTTTTCGGGGCCTTGGGTAGCTCAACATCACCGTCTTTGAAGACCTCGAATAGGTTTATCACGGCTCAGGGTTCGATCTTCAGGGTTTTGGAAACTTAGCTGGAACCGTGGATACCGAAGCCCAAAGCAATGAACGAGGCCGGCAACAGCAGCATGGCGTCACCTCAATGATGGGAACCGCGATGGTGCCCCAGCTGTCGCCGGCAATGACAGTCTTGAACCTCAGGCCCAAAAGGGACCGGGCTTCAAGAAAATTACGGCTTCGGACTTGGGATGTCAACGGCACAGTAAGGTCCAGTAAACTTCGGATTTTCATCGACAGCGCTTGAGGCCCGGATCGAACCGTTTTTGCTCGGACATGTAGGGTTCAGGGTGCTTGAGGTTGGTGAGGGAAGATGCCCTCAGTCTTAGACCTTTGGGCTTGGGTGCAATGACCTTTGTGGCCAGAACTTCCAATTTCTACTTTGGGTTTTCACGGGCTGCTCATTCTTTGAGAAACTCGCTCTTAATCTTAATTTACGTTGATTGCTGCATGTTTTAAACTTGAGTTCGGTGGCAAAAGACAGGGAATCATTCCGAACCAGAACTACATCTAGATCTAGGAAAGCCGTGCCTTGTTGAAAACCCTAAACCCAAACTCCTAAACCCTGAATCCTGAACCCTACAACCCAAAACGCAGCCGAGGTGCAGCAGCAGGTTTGCTTCCATGATCGACCCAGTGGCTTTCGAGCATTGCGTGCAGGCTGCATCAGTAAGACCTTGCTTGCGGCCAGGACTGGGTGGGTTTCAGGGTCTGGGGTAGGGTTCTTAAAATTGGATTCTGCTCTTTAGGGCCTTTTTTGGCAGGGGTGCCGTGTTTTCTGACATTCCAACAGTGAAGCATCTGAGGGCTGAGTAGGTTCGGGCCCAGGGCTCGGTTGCAGAAAGAGAAGGCGTTTTGAATTGTCCACATCTGCATTCTGCCATGGCGCTAAGCCCAATTAAGACCTTGCATGTCCAATGGCAGTTTCGGGCCAATGTTTAACACGATCAATCCGATTTCACGGCTTGCGGTTGAAACATTCGAGGATTGGGGTTTGGGGCTTAGGATCTATACCTCAATCGTCGCAAACCTGGTCAACATCAAGCCCGCGCCACAACGCTGCATCACAAAGTCCCAAGCCCTAGAAGCAAAACGCTGACCCCGACCGTAGCAAGATCGAGTGGCAACAGAGAGGATTCACAAGCTCCACCAGAAGCATCCTCAGCTCACGCAGGGGATGCAGGCTTAGTCCCTAACTTCGGAGCCTGGAATGTGTAAAGCCTGTGCCGGCTGCAATTGCTCAAGTCCACCAGAGTAAATGGCATATGGGCATAACAGTACCGCCACTTTCGTCAACACTCATGCCGGTCCTACTATGCCGACTGTTGGTTCATGAGGCTTCACTGCAAAGCTACTTCCTGGGAGCCCAGTCATGGTGCCAAAGCAAACGCCCTGAACTAAACCCTCAAGGTAAGAAACTCACGTATTTTTGTGCAATGCCATCCTAGACAGCACACACCCAAAGGACCCGAAGTCTTGGACTCGCTGTTGCCTTGCTTAAGGCTGAAGGCACTTTGGCCGAGGAAGCGTTGGTTGGGGCTCGAACCCTCTTTTTTCCAGCCGAAACCCGGAACACGACTGGGGAGAGCAAGGGTTTAATGCTGAGCCTTGAAGCGTCTCAAGACTCAAGCTGTGACAGAGAGGAAATGTGGGATGATGGCTGATTTGAGGGGATCGGGTCTGGGGGTAGAGGATTTAATTAGGGCTGAGAACCCTCGCACCGTCAGGGCCTTTGGGCTTCTTAGGGCTGCTAGGGAAACCGTTGCACGGGTTGACGTTAGGTTGGGGTCCTATGGCATGTGCAGGATGACTTAGTTGGCATGTCATTCTCGAGGGCTGTCGAGCAAAGCACACGCAATAGAGTACGGCAAGGAAGCAATCTTCATAAATGAGCCCAAGGAGTTTACACTAGCATCAACAACAGGACCATAGCCATGCTATGAAAGGGGCTATTACACCTAATTCTTCGAGTGCTCTCCAGAAGAACAATGTCGGAATACACATAGGGCTTAGGGTTTGAAGGATTAGGGCTAAGGGCTTAACTAGGATTCCATCTCGACCCTCTTTAACCGGAAGGTGGGTGGCATACCTGGATTGTGAAACCACACACCAAAAAACCGCTGAGCATCAACTACATACACCTGGATCGGATCGCCTAAAAGACCCAGTAGCCCCTTAACTAAAAGCCATGTTAGCAGGATCCCTGTAGTAGGAGCCTAAAACACAAGAGTGGGACTGTGGCGGTATGTTGCAGTGTGATGATGCGCGGAGCCACAAAACGATACTACTAATGGTTGTTCAGACCTCTACATTATGCGTCCCCAAGGTCCTAATTTGTACGGGCCTTTGAAATTCCGATGAGGGACGCCCACATGGTCATCATGCCAAAGCAGAATAGCAAAGACCATGCCAAAGTTCTCCTTGCGGCTCGCTATCCGGGCTCTGCTACTTAGTCCTTGCATCTGACTCTCAGCTGGAAAAATAGGGTTGAGGGGAGTTCGGGTTTCGGGTTTAGTTAGGGTTTAGGTTTCGGCTTTGATGAGTATTGAGGGTGAAGGTTGAGTTTCGGGGCCTAGGGGGTCTTCTGCATTCCTTAGCTTTCTGATTCGGTCTTATTTTCCTTCCGAGAATGCCAGAGTCCTGATTACCAGGCCACAAGCCTTCAGCTTCCTTCTGAACTCTCTCCTTCGTCGTTGCTGCTTTCTCATCGGTATCGAAACATCTCCCAAGCAACATGCCTTAACTTCTCAGCCCTTAACCGTCGTTTTCGCAGGAAATTGGCCTAACGCGTCCGTTCAGAAGTTGTATAAACTTTTCAGGACGCCTGCCACTGCTATTGGTACTGTTACTGCTGCCATTGCGGGTATTGCTGCTAGTGCTGCCACCCCCACCACCCGCAGGCGGTGCCAGGCTTGGGGGTTGCAATTCAGGGTGCCTGCAGGCTACTACTCGGAGCTGCACCTAGCGCAGGTGCTTGAAGCAGACCCCCAAACTGTAAACTCCTCAAAACTGAAACCAACATGGAAAGGGCTGCAGGCGAGAAGCGCGCAGGTACTGAACATAGTTATCCTGAGAGGCTTCGTGGCGTTGTACCCTCAAAGTTTGGGGACTAGGGGTAAGGGGGCTCGTTTTCTGATTTAAGTTGTGGAGTGTCTAGGGTTTGGGGCAGAACGCTTAGGAGATACGTGCTATAACGTTTCAACCCGGAGTTCATGTGGTGTTAGTCTGCCTGGTTCTTAGTAAGGAATGGGGGAATGGGTTATTGAGACTACTATCGGGGATTATATAGGGACTACTATAGGGATCCGTTCCCCCATTCCCTACAAAACCAGACAGTAGTAATAATAGTAATAACAACGTAATAACAGTATTAATATTAATAATATAGTAAGACTAGTAATAATAACAGTAATAACAGTATTATTATTAATAATAATAATAGTAAGTAATAACAATAAATATGAGTAATAGCACTGGTAATAACAATAAGAGCCAGACAGTAGTTCAACTTACGAGCCTTCCGGACTCCAAGCCCAAAGGCCTTCGAAGCGCCAGTTTCAGGCTACGGCTTCGGTCAGGAGGTTGTTTTCTAGGGGCCGTATCAATTAGAATAGGGTTCCTCTATTTAAAGGGTTCGTTTGAAAGGGGACTATAAGGATTACTATAAGGGCTAGTATAGAGATGTAGTATAGGGGCCTTAATAATTCGAATAGGGCTTTCGGGAGTTTCACTTGTGAACCTGCAGGTGTCAGGTTCTGAAACCTATCTGCCCACTCCCCGCGGAAGATGGGCACATATTCTGCGCTTGAGCAGGACAAGGTTTACGGCGTAGCCGGCTTACACCCAACCTTGATCAAGCGGCATCTTTCTCAGCTCACGCAAAGACCTCGTTTTCCGGATGAGGTTGGCCAGTCGGCAGATCCGGACAACACGCAGCATTCGAATGTCACGGAAGAAGTAGAGGTCCTGATGTAGAGCGTTAGGGTTTTGGGTTTAGTCCTAACACCGAAACGTGTGGGGTTTTAGGGTTTCGGGTTTAGTCCCCACTTCCAAACTCCACTACTGCTGTGCAAACAGCCGTCGAGAGAACATGGAAAACAGCCGACCACTGCGTCTGAGGGCGGTGCACAACTACGTGCAGGGAGCGAGCTAAAGACTCTTTGGTTTCGGCTGCCTCCGTAATCCGAATCCCTGAAATCCTGATCCATAGAAGCTTGGTGTCCAGCCCCTAAGATCAAAAGGCACCGGTGCGGGGCTATATCCCAATAAGTGCGGGCTAAACGCCTGAGCTTGAACTGCGGCGAAAGAGCACCGAAACTTCTTAAGCTTGCGTTACGCAAGAGCCAAGTCCTGGATTATTGGCAGCCCAAAGCCCAAGAATCCCCAAGATCTAGAACCAACCGTTTGTAAACCCCAAACCCGCCCCAAGACAAAGCCTACACGATGCTGGGAGCACTGGTTCGGAAAATTGATGGCCGGGATGGGTGGAAAGCTGAGTTGGTGCTTAGGAAAGTATTTTGAGTTTAGGTTTTGGAGGTTAATGTGGAGATTTCACATTTTGATTAGGGTAGAAACGCTGCTCGGCACAGCTGCGGCCGGTGGTCTCCTGGATACGACCATTGACATGACAGCGATGCATCCTTGCTGCTATCCTTTAGTTTCTTGTTGTTTGCTTTGCTGCGAAGCCGCCTCTCGCCCCATCTGGTAGATGATGAGTTCCACCCAGCCACAGACCAGCACAAACCTCCCATGCTGCGCTCACCACTTTAAGGCTCACTAAAGGTCATCTACAACCGGCGGCCTACCTCAAACTCATTATCCACAGCACCCTGTTTACTGCCCTGGGCCTCCGGCTTCTCTTGCACTGCTTCAGCCCCAAACCCTTCAACCAAATACAATACACATATTTTCCCCGAACCCGTACGTTTAGCTCTTCGGGCTTTGGAGTCGTAAATCCTGGAAACCACACCAAAACCTAAATCCTAAGCTCCATAAAGTTCCTGAGCGAGGAGCGCATCCAGCCACGTTGTCAACTCCCTCAAAAACTTGAGCTTCAGGAGCCAGGTGTTCCTGCGGGCCAGTGGTTTGCCCATGGCAAAGTGGGATTTCACGCTCGGCCTACTACCATAGCGCACTGCTTGGCCAGGTATTAGTATAAGCCGTAGTATACTACTCTAAGCTACCAAGAAAGAGTCTGGTACTTCGCGGGCCGTAGTAGAGAATGCAACCCCCCCCCCCCGAAAAATTGGTTGTGGTGCTTCAATTTAGAGTTGCCTGGCCCGTAAAGCCCCTTTCACCGAGGATCAGAGCGAACTCCATGGTGTAAACCACGATGCAGACGATCATGACCTCCAGTTTCACAAATGGTAGACCTTACATTTGGTCTAAACTAAGGGACACTATGAGGGGTTACTGCTAAGAGTTGTTATAATGGGCTACTACGAGGGTTTGGGCGCGTAGGGCCCCAACGAACAGACTGGTTCGTGTTGGGGCCCTTTGAACCCGCACGTCTTGTGGACAGAGCTTCGACTTGCGACCTGAACGACAGGACTTCCGGTAGGAGAACTTCATGAAACTACGGCTCCTAGGGTCCAATACAGAGGAGCCTTTCTTCTTGCAGTCGCAGCATGGTGTAGCGGCAACAGACTAGTAATTACTAGACTGACCACTACTAAGGGTCCTCCAATGCGGTTCGTCAAACCTAAATCCGCACATCCGAGCCCAAACGAAATTATTTCAATGCCCGAAGCCCTAAAGACAAGGCTTGGCAATGCAATAGGAAAAAAACCTAGCTCTTGCTATGGGAACCCTGACAGACTCAGGTTTGGGGTGCACTAAACCCAGAGGAAATCCAACAAAGCTGTGATAGAACCCCTACACTTACGTCCCTGAGGGAACCGCAAACTGTAAGCGATCTAGGCCTGTGCACCCCCGTACAAGGTGTGGGTTCAGGGCTGCTGCACACCAAGCCACGAGCACGGACCAAGGTTTGGGGGATTGGGGGCTTCCCAGGTTTCAAGTTCTGGGGCTTGGAGTTTCGGGGCTTAAGGATTGGAGGTTTCTACAATAGGATTTCGAGGTTTGCTGCCATGTGTCGTAGTTAATTTAAGAATGTCAAAAATTGTAGCAGTTCCCAACTATGCAGCGGCCAAAGCCAGCACACCGCACAGTTGTACACAGGTGAACCATGCGAACGGCATGAATCGTCATGACCTCACATGACTTTAAAACCAAACCACAGGCGCCAAACGGGCTTGACGGATGTATCCCAAACCCTCTGTTTCAGCCAAAGCTTGTGGAGAGTCTTGGCACCTGCAGCAGCTGGATGGAGTCACGACAAAAGTCGTAGCAAAGAAGACTTTTGGTCTTGAGAATTCGAGCCGTTACTTCATGCGGCTTGGCTGGACAGTAGTAGATCATTTTCTTAAAAAGTGTGTGCTTTTGCTTGTATGCGATTATTTCAGACAGTCTTGCATGGCAATGCAAACCAGAATATAAGGCCCAAAGCCAGCAAGCCCTTTTTGGTTTCGGCGCTCAGGCAATCCAGGCGGGCATATGGTTCGAGTCTGATGAGTGAAACCAACAAGCGGCGATTGAAGTCTAAGGTCCGTGGTTAAAGTTTGGAGTGCGGGAATTTACTTGCCAGATGCCCTCTCCGGCTGTCTCAACTCGATGCAGTGCTGCAGGGAGCGGCAACATGCACGTGGGAACAAGCACTCGACATCTTGTTCCATCGCACTTTGGATGAAGCCTTTGACAAAATGTGCATCAATGCCCATCACCGCCATGACTTAGACGGTGTATAAGCGAACTACATCTTGATGAAACTTCTGCCAAGAAGGATGATTACCCCGGAAAAGGCCTTACAACTAGAGCTCAGATCTGCGAGCAGTTACGCAAAGGATCCTACTAGAAGGGTCAATCATTACGTGTCACGAGGCGCATTACGCACTATTTATTGTTTCGGAGCATGTTAGTTGCCCCTGCAGCTCGATTGGCTTGCCGCAACAAAACTCGAAAGACACCGGACATACTGTAAGTTTATGCCCGAATCAGAACCCCGGGACATCAATCTTCTAGACCATAGGCCTAATCAGCCTGTACACTAAACTCTGAAATCCTCAAGCTTAAATCCCAGCAAACAAGACCGCAGACCATTCTCCGAACATGGTTCTAAGCTTTCGGCATCAAGCCCCACACCATCATCAGCAAGAAAGCTCCCAGAAAGCCTCAAGGCCCCAACCTCTGAAACGGAGGGTTTTTGGATTGCAACGGTTAGAGTCGAGAAGTCGTCTAAACCAGGGAGTGAACAGCTATATCCCTTACACATTCCATCCTAAGCCACCAACCCCCAGGTTGCAAATCCTAAAGCCCAGACGTTTGCAGCATCCCTGAACCCCAAAACCTTAGAACCTAAACCCGCTGAAATTCTAAGCCTCGAAAGCCTGGAGCATAGAGCCCCACGAATTCTGTGGCACGAAGGCCTCCACCCTGCTTCGGGACCACCTCGCTCCCACCAGGGCGGTTCGGGGTTTAGGGAGGGGTGCATTCGAACCCGTCATGAGTGTTCCCCACACGCCTTTACCCTCAAGCTCTTTATCCAAAGACCATAAGACCCGTAGACTCAAACCTGCTAACGTCGAATTCGTATTGCTTCCCAGGAGGCTGTATTTAGTGCCGGTGGGACCGCACGCCCGGCGGCCCTTTCCTTAAAGCTGTGCAAACTCTCGAATGTTCAGGACGACACTATGCATTTACACGTCAACCTAACGATGTTTACATACGTGGATACATACATGCATACATACATACAAACCAACAATCATACATACACACATGTGCTGGCATAAACAGGCACAAAAATAAACAGGCATGTACGGCCATACTCAAAGGCAAACGTGATTTCTAAACCGTTACAACAGGTTCCAGGTTAGTGCATCTGTCACGCGAATGACTATGCATGAGGAGCAGAGGCATAAACTACACTCGCATACTAAAAATTGAAACATGACATCTCGGCATGCACCTCGATCTGTCAATCTCAATCTCTCTCTCTCTCTCTCGCGCTCGCTATGCTATGCTCAACCATAGGTATGTAGGTCTGGGCGGGGAAACAGGTGGATAGATAGAGTGACTTTTTTATGGATAGACGGACCGCAGCTAAATTGTGTATATATCTATATACACATGCACGTATATGCAGTAAGCTTATGGACCAAGGGGATGGACAAATAGAATGGTGGACATCGGTATATGTATATATATATATGCATGGTGTAATTTACATACACACACACATATGGAGACTCTGATATAGATATGGTTTTAGGTGTAGATACAGATATAGATATAGGTATAGGTGTATAGATAGATATAGGTAGATGGATGGATGGATGGACGGATGGACGGATGGACGGATGGACGGACGGATGGACGGACGGACGGACGGATGGATATGGTGAGCGAGCGAGTGGCTAAGAATCAGGAAACAAGCGAGAGAGAGAGAGAGAGAGACAGACTGAGAGAGCGAGAATGCGAGCGAGCAAGGGGAAGAAGGAGCACTCTTGACAGATGGAGCTTACGGCATCATACCTACTGTACCAAGCTTACCGGGTACAATTATGGGTGCAGTGTTTAGTTAGGGCTTACATTGCCGAGTGCGCTGGGTGGGGTGGGGGCATGTAAGTAGCTCAATGGGTCGGGCCTACTGTTCTTTCCATTACTGCTACTTGTACTAGGTTTCGATGGATTGTGGCTCTTGCTGATCATTAGTATTGATACCATCATTATGTTAGTTTGGGCCGTGTCAGAGCAGGGAAGATGTTGGTTTGGGGTTGGCCCACGGTCTAGAAGGAATCCCTTCTTTCTTGACCTAATCCCAATCGCCTCTGGAGCGACGGTCTCCGAACCAGAATTGAAGGAGTGTGTACAATCGGTATCATTTCTCAACTCTCTCTCTCTCTCTCTCCCTGTCTCCCTCACTTAACGGCCCGTGCAGTTCTTTTTTCAGATGCTCAGGTGTAGGTCGTGCTACCATCGGCTAGATTTTAGGGTTGAGGGTTGGGCTGCCAGTTTATACTGCCGACTGGGGGCACGTATGTAGAAGTCTCTTTTGAAGCGGTCCGGGGGTTAATGCTTTTGGATGTAGGGCTAAAGCCTAAACCTCAAACCCCAGACCGTTGTCGGGGTTAAGGGTTGCTCATGAAGATCAGGATGTAGGGCTGAGAGCTTTTTGGATCTGTTTAGGGTGAATCCCTGAACCCGTTCTGTCTGACTTGACAGAAATTTGCAAGCCCCGGAAACTAGCGGCCTAAAAACCCTACACCACCGACAGGAAGTATCGTCAAGTCTCATCGATGTCTATGCAGGTGACAATCAAGTCGAAGACAATCACTCCAGCAACGATGTTGGGAATCCAGGCTCCTGGGATGATTGACAGGAGACACCCTTTTCACTCGGAGTTCCGGAATAGCTTGTGCACATTTTGGAAAGAGGTAATGATGCAAAGAAACACGTGCGAAGCTCCCACACTATGCTCGGAGGATAGGCGGACACCGTATACCTGCCGAGAGGGTTTCGTGGACGTTGAGGCCACGTCTTCCACTGCCTATCAGGCGGGCTTGTGTGCCTACATGGCAGTGGTGATTGCCCAACCCCCCGGCCAGACTTGCATTACAACTGTGTTTATTCATGGGCTATTTTCGATTTTGCTTGTTACCACTGTTCGGCTTGTGCTGGGCGCCTTAACTTCCCCGAGCTGCATGTGTTGGCTTGTTTCTGCATGCTCTCCGTTATCCCGGGGCGCCAGCTCAAGCACCGCGTTCCCACCCAGGGACCCAAAGATCCGAAGCAAAGCCGGTTCCTCGAAAGCACCCCCTTACCCCCATCCCACCCCCAAAAAACTCTTCGGCTGCAAGTGAATCCATGAAGACCAAATTCCCTAAGGCCGTGGCATTGTAATCCGGCTGATCCGGAGAGGACGGAAGTGTTAAGGGGGTAAGGACGTGCAGGCCATGGTTTCCGGTTTAGGAACTGAGCGTGTCGGGGCGCGAACATGGCTTCTCTGTTACTAGTTTGTCTGTATCGCCTGTTCAGCTTAGCCCCGCTACTCCTGGAGTTTAACCCTTGGCCGCCGGCAACGCAATTGCAGTGTCACGAGGCTTCGTCTTTATGATAGCTACCATGTGCACTAATGCTGACATATGCTTAGCTACATTGCAGACTACCGCATCCCTAACCTTAAGCCACTGCCAGACAGCATCACACGGAAGCACACATGCGGACCAGCCCACAGGCTTTGGGATGCTTCGGGATTGCAGCACAGTAGCTGTTCAGGTACATCATCGTGCGGAAGCATCGCGAGCCTTTGCCGATGTGAGCATCCTCCGTCAGATTTGGATGGTGTCTGTGTTCAAAGTGAACAGGGTGATCAGGGTGCTAGAAAGGGAAATATAGGGGTACCCGACAACAGTGGGGGTTCGGCCTGCGTAGAAAGCAAAGACGGTGATCAGGGGTGCTAGAAGGGGCACTATATGGGGGCGGGGTGGGGGTACGAGAAAAGAACACGATGCTTTCCTTTCGAGGTCCCTGAAAGCGGACAGAAATCAAAACTTAAACATCGTATCCTGAGTAACTCACAACACCCTTCCTCAGGGCGTCTTCTTGTTACTATGAATCCAAGGGCTTGGGCCAGTGACAAGACTACTCCCGAGGCCCATACTTAATTCCCAAACTTCACCAAATTGTGAACCCACAACCCCAAACCCTGAACCATCATATTCACAATGGGAATCCCTCCAAGATCCGAGTCTGACATTTAAGCGTGCCGAAGCTAGGCTTAGCTGGCTGGCTTGCTGATCGCTTCGCTGTACCTCTGGCATGAAGCCACCAGCCGCCTAACTCTATCTCGCTCTCGCTCTCGGTCTCGCTCACGCTCTTGCTGTCTCTCTCCCTCTCTCTCTTTCTCCGTCTCTCGCTTTGTCTCTAGCTTCAGAAGTTCAGCTTCTTCATCTCTCTCGCTCTCTCTCTCTCTCTCCACTCCCTCCGGTTTACTTCTCAAGGCTGCGAGCCTGGTCTCAAGTCAAGAGCCGCTCTTTGGTACCTTTAGGCACAAGGCCAACATCTCCCGGAAATTCCTCAAATCCGGATACCGGGCTCTTCTTTTGGTTGGGGTTTCGGGGCTCACACTCAGTCGTACCAGGCGAGTCATGTTTTAGTGTTTTCACGCTTAGTTGGGAAACTCCACACGTGGAGCTCAAAGTCTTGTCCTTCAGTGTGGGCCAGAAATGGGGAAGTCGAGGCTTGGGGCGCTTTGAGCTTAGTGAGCATGCCCTCTGCATTCGGAGCCCTCGAGTGAAGTTCCAAGCACAAGACGCCCGGAAGCCCAGATTCTTTGCAGAAAGCCTCACTAAACCCTAAACCCTAAAGGATTGCAAATCCTGCCGGGCTCCTGATGCTCCGAGCTGTTTCTTTGCGTCCCCAAAACACGAGGATGGCCGTGAGCTTCGGCTTTGAGGTTTGAACTTGAAACCGGGTTCACCCTGATGGCCTTGGGCGCTGCCTCCACCTTGACAAAGGAGCCCATCTTCATGGGTGGTGCCTGGCATCTTCCGAAACTGCTGTCTTGGCCTAGCTTCTGTCGCCACAGGTTTCCTAAGCCTCAAAAAGACCGGACAAGCGCATCACACAAATGTTGGCCTCCAATTTCCAGCACAACACCTACATTTGAAGACAACAACATGCAAAAAAAAACACTGCGAACGGCCACACATTCCCCAGGAATCTTGCCAGTGCATAAAGACTACCGCAACGCAGCGTGGAAGCCTCCTACATCAAGAATGCTGAACCACAAAAACCTACTACTTCTTCACCGCAGTCTATTCACACCTGAAGATCTGCGGCCTTAGACCAAACTCTGAACCCCCTTCATACGCCGTGAATGACAATACTGCATTAGACTTAGAAGATAGTCACCTCGAACGCTCCAAACCGAAGCTCCAGGGCGAAGAGCCATGGCGTGATGAGGGTATGCAGTCGCCTTGAGGGTTTCGGAGCTCAAAGCGTCCCCACAAGAATGTATATGCTACATGAAGAACTAGTCGGCACTATGCGTCGTTCATTAGGACCCTAAACCCCCAGCCCCAAGCCCGAATCTTTTTCAAGCAATGTCGCCTGCGTCAGGCTCGAAGAGGATACCTTGTCCCTGGCAAGAGGGGCGCTTTTGCATCCAAACCTCAAACCCTCAACCACAAATCCTAAACCGTAGAAACCGTGCACCCTAAAACCCCACAGCCCCAAAAAAAATACGAACGCTTAGCGCTGAAATCCAGACCCCTGGCAGGGTCGGCGGGCTGTCAGGGGTGTAGATTCTAAATCAGTCACATGGTGAACGTGCGGGTTCGGGGGAGGCAACGTGTGGGGATCGCTTCAAGCGAGAAACTGTTCAGGAGCTTTGTTTGGAGATTGAATCCTTGCCTAAATTCCAAACCCTAGACCCCGAAAACAAAACACACCCTTAGACTTCAGCCAAACAGGCATTGTTTTTCAACACTAAGAAGCGTCTCCACAATCTACTCTCCATGACCAC
Source organism: Symbiodinium sp. clade A Y106 (assembly GCA_003297005.1). Lineage (NCBI taxonomy): Eukaryota > Dinophyceae > Suessiales > Symbiodiniaceae > Symbiodinium > Symbiodinium sp. clade A. The sequence continues at coordinate 306,092 of BGNK01000044.1, read as the reverse complement.
TTTCGGGGAGGTTATTATACCTTTGACCGGCCTCAGGACCTGACAGATACGCACTTCTCCGCTACGGCTTTGTCTTTGCCTTAAGCTTACGGGTTTTGGGATACGGATGCCCCCCGCTGTTCCGCTACCTGATTACCCCCACGCCAGGCGATGAAGTGCTTCATCTTCCTGCAATGATCCACGGGAATCACACCAAGCCATGTAAGCTAGTTAAACGGCGATGAGTCGGCGCTGGCGGTTCAAATATGTACAATGTTCGAAGGAACGAACAAGAGAACCAGATGATGTCTGGATGCATGCACATGTGCGTGTGTTAAGTTAGAGAAACTATGGGCACTATTTCACATCTCCGGATAGAAGGATCGTCTTACAAAGGTGCCAACAAGAATTTCATATCGCCGGGCGAGGCATCCTAGCCTTAACGGAGGCCCTGGGTGTTGCCAAGGGGGACAGATGACCTCAAACTAAATTAGCCTGGACAACACAGTAGGCTCGACAGGCACGAAACCTCAACCTGAAAGCCCTGACAGGGGCTAGAATCCTTACTTACAAGCTTGCAAGCACATTCCCATCACCCCATAGCCCGGAGCCTATCACCGGAAGCCTTAAACCCGGCGGCTAAGTTTAGGTCAGGGCTCCGTGTTGCGCGGGGATCATCGGGGGCGTAAAAGCCTGGACCTGAGAAGTGAATGGCTATGGAGATTTCACGGAAGCTTGCGGGTTTCAGGGTTCTTGACTTTCAGGGCTTCGTGGGACGTCTGCAGAGTTGATGTGTAGGATGTTCTGAAACCACTCTGGAATTAGGAAGGCCATGCATTCGGACATAGCCACATGATGGTCTGGGTTCGAAGCTCTTTCATGTGAAATGTAAGAAACATTGGATTTCGGCTCGCGGCTGGTTTGCCCTGCTGGCAGGAATCTGCAGGGCCCCTGAGTTCTAAAGCAGAGGCAGCTATTTGAGTCATTGAGGATGGTGCTTGTGAGGGGCTCAGGGTCCTGGAGGCTTCGGAGCTCTGGGTTAGGAGCCATCCGGATCTAGGTGGGGCTTTTAAAGCTTTGGAAAAATATTAGTAAATAAGATCCTATTAAGCCCAATAAGGGAAAATACAAAATGTCCCAAAGCCCTACCTAGGGATGGCTTGGGTGTATTTTGAACAGCCTTGGGAACATGTTCGACCTGACTCCTTTCAAAGGCTACAACGCAGAGCACAACACACTCCAAACCTTAGCTATGCAGCTATACTAGCCGTAGTATGGGTCAGCCCAAAAGGCACACAATGGGGAGTTTAGGCACCTCCGGTATCATCAAGGGTCGAGGCACCATACTGGCTGGAAGATCGGGATCCATCCGAGTACCCATCGTCCATGTCGGCGTTCAAAAGTCAAGACTCAAGACACTGACACTTGCCAGCATCCCCAGGTGGAGGATCAGGGATGATGTGAAACATTTTGGGAATGCCACGGCAATCACTATCTTTGCAGATGGCAGTGGCCACTGGAGCATGTATTATGGGGTAGCCAGTCACTGCGCCGTCTGTCTAGCAAGAGAGGCGTCTTGCCTTGAGAGATTGAACCGACAGAACGACTTGAAACTCTGCCTATGGCCTACAGGCTGGGCTTCAATAGAACAGGGTTTCAAGACATACTATACTCACGAACCTAAGCGAGAGTACAATGTACTAAATATTCAGGCTTCTGCATTATGAGGTCAACTTCTGCAATCGCCCACTAGCCACCACCAGCTTGCTTCACCAACAGGACCCTGAAGAGTCGTGGCCGCGATTCCTCTGATGACAGCCCACAGGAAACCCTAAACCCTAAACCCTAAAACCCTTTTTTTTGAGCACGGACTCGAGCTGTATGCCCTAAAACCCTTTTGAACCCCAAACCCTAAAACCCTTTTAAACCCTAAACCCTAAACTAGGAAGTCAGATGCCTACTGTTTTACAGGCCCGGGCTCCTTGATTGATTGCTGACCTGCAACCCCTAAACGGCCCTAAACCCCATCACTGTCTGATTCTTAGTAGGGAATGGGGGAATGGATTATAGAGACTATTATTGCGGGAGCATATAGGGGCTAGTATAGGGATCCATTCCCCCATTCCCTACTAAGCACCTGGACCAGACAGATGAGCCAGAGGGGAGCGGGGGGGCTCAAGGCTTTTGTGAAGGCTTCACCCTTTCGGGGGTGTGCGAATCGTGCTCCACAGGAATTCGGGTTGAGGGTTTATGGGGTTTAGGGATTAGAGATGAGGGACGAGGTCATGCAATGAATTTTGGAGAGCATGGTTGCTATGCTGCTACGGCACATGCAAGGGAGCAGGGACGCCAAAGAATTCCGAGTCAAAAGTCCGGTTCGTGGCGAGATTCGGCAGCAACGATCCCTGCAATCCAGAGAATCGGCTCCTAGGCGCCAAATCCAAGACCACACGCCTTATTAAATCCTGAAAGGGATGTTGCATACGTTCCCTACCTTAAACAGCCCAACAGACGCGTTTAGTGCAGAGTGCCCTTGTTTCAGCTTGTCTGTTGCGAAGTTGCCGGAAGATGATGACTGCAACCACCTACAGGCTTAGGCTTTGACATAATGATTTTGGGGGGACATCAATCTCCATCTCAAGACTCGCATCTGAGCAGCTGTTTGTCCTCGTGCTGGCTCTTTGCAATCGATCGCTTAAATCCAGGAGAGCATGGTGGTTCCCGGAACTTCCAAACACATTCAAAGCCGAATGCGATGAGCAGTTACGGACCCCAGTGGACGGCCTGTCATTCCTTACATGTAGTCTAGGACTGGGAGAATTAGGTGGGCTGTAGGCTTCGGGGTTTAGGGAAACCTTCAGTGGGAAACTTTTTCGGTTCATGCATTAGAAGGCTCCAGAGCGCATCCTAAACAATGCGGAACAGGTTGGGAATATGCAATACAAAGATCACAGGCGACAGTATTGATGTCAGCGACACGAGACTGAAGCTCCAACAACATTATGGATCTGGCGACTACGGATAATCTCACTGGCTTTTGGGAGATCCGGTGTGATGCAGACTCTCCTTTGGCAGTGGCTGTAAAACAAGCACAAACGCTGAACTCCAAAATGCAAGTTAGTACAGCGCTCCCAGATCCCAACCACAAGCATTGCTTGTATCATTGCTTGTTACTCTTTAGCAGAAGCTAGAATCAGCTAGAATCTTAGACAAAGCGACGAGAAACTTGATTGACATTATTCAGACATGTTCCGATTGGTCACACAGCCTTGGACTTCGTCGACATTCGTACTGTAGTGCAAGTGCTGTTGTTGTTGCTGGTGGTGCTTGTCGTGGTAATGGCAGTGGCAGTGGCGACGACGGGTGTGGTAGTCTTTGTCTGGGTCTCTGTTTTGCTCTTTTTGTCGTTGCCAAATGTTGCTGCCGATGAAGCAGTAGGCGTTGTCGTCCGCGCGGAGATTGCGCCAATTGTTATATGTGGTTCCTCTGTTGGCTAAACCCGATGCACTCTGATAGTCCTTGTGGGCAAAAGCACGTTTGTCGCAAATGCCCACTTAAGTGTATCGATTCTGAGCATGCGAGCCTCTGATGCCGATGAAGAGCATGATGCGGGCTAGACTTTTTGTCGACGAAGCTGCTGACGGGGATTGGGCTGTGACAGCTATGAAGGTGATAGTGATGATGATCCGAGGTTCTACATGGTGGCGACTCATGTGTGCTACAGTCAGAAACCCATAGCCCGAAGGTTGAAAGACATACATGCCCGGCACCCCAACTCCAAACCTGTAACCCTGCACCCTAAACCCCTATCCCCCAAACCCTTCACAGGACGGGTCAAAGTCAATGGAAGTCTTGAGCAAGGCCCTGGACCTTGGCATACCAGGCACTCTGCGCTGACAGCTTAGAAAGCTGCAGGTCTTGTAAATATAAGGGCCTTAAGAATTAGAACAGGGTTTTGGAGTATATTATTATATTATACTACAATCATAATGAGGAACTGATGGTGCTCTGGAGTTTGGGATTTTGGGCTCAGGATCCTGGGCCTCTGGTGGTTTCAGATATCTGGGGCTCTTCAGTTTTCCGGTGGGGTGGGGGATGCGTGGTGCTTTGGATGAAACCATTATCCAAGCTTCCCGAAGCTGAACAAGTCTGGGGGAACCTTGCCTTTTTGCCGTTGGGTTCAGGGTTTAGAGGTTTAGGCCTTACGTCCTGAACCGTCGAAGAGCTGGAGCTCGACAACAAGCACAGAACCAATGTTCTGAATGACGGCTCTCTTTACATAGGGCACTGGTTTGGCGATACTGAAACCGACAAGAGAAACGAAAACTCAGCGACGTACTTTTCCTGATTCCTGGAATTTAGGAAACCCTAAACCCTAAACCTTAAACCGACTGCCCAGAGGAGATCCCAGGTTCGCGAGGCACAAGGTCCATTTGACTGAGAGCTTGAGGGTGACAGTGTGGGAGCCAAGGCAGTGCTTGGGGCTTTAGGGTTTCGGAGACGTGACGTGCAATGCATGGTTTGGGTCCTCTATATCAGTCAACTATGCACGGCAACATTCCGAACTCGTCGTGACATTCCTGGGAACTGCAAAGCCTGAAAGCAGACCGAAGGTGTAGAATTGCCTACTCTGTTTGTTGAACCCGCAGCCTCAACAAAGCCACGAAAAACGCGCACTGAACCACAGATTTTCGAAACCGCAAACCCCAAACCTTAAACCCGACCCTAAGGCCCTGTGCCTCAAGCTCGTCGCGCTTAACTTTAACCTTCCTCACTCAAGGCCTGGCCTATAGAAGCCTCCGACACCGCAACCCTAAGTAGCCCAGGCGTCTAGGACGATTATTGCGGTTTGAGGGTTTTAGGGTTCAAGCTTCAGGGTCTTCAGGGGTTTAGGATTTGGGCTTTCGGCTTCAGGGTAGGGTTTCAAGATATCAGGGATTGAAAGTTTAGGTGGTCTGCGGTTTACGGTGTACGACATCAGGCTCAAACAGCTAACCCAAAACCTCCAAACGGTGAGCCCGAGTCCTCTCACAGCAAGAAGCACTGAACACAAGATGCATGGGCATGTTGAACAAGTCTTTGGGAACAAGTCTTCGGGTTTAGGGCATTTTTGAACACCCTTGTCCAAATGGCAGCTCCTTACACCCTGAACACCTTTGGCGCCCTTAGGGTGTGGCGCCCGTGGCAGTGTAACGCCTGCGCAGCCAGTGCAGGACAAGCTGAGGAATTTAAGGGGGCTGAAGGTGTCTCCAGGAACCATATGACTGACTGTCCAGCCAACAACCTGTCGCTGTGGACGATATGCATTTAGAGAAGGACTACAGCCTGGAGTCCTGGAGGAAAGTGCCATAACCGTTGCATCCCTCCAGCCGTTCAAGTCTCAGAAGGGGACAGCTTCACAAGAGCGACGACTTGGGCTTAAGTGAACACCTGCAACCTAACCAGGAAGCCTTTGCCTCTCTAGTCACCGAACCGTGAGCTGTTTCGGATCCCTGAACCCTCAAGGCCATCTTTCATTCTCATACTGATGTACACGTTCAACTTGCGATGGAATGCTGGTAATGTTCGTATCATCAGCTGGTAATCGCCATCTGCTTTCCGCGGCTGTTCAAGCTTTACGCTACGATGGTCATGACTTCAGCTGCTGTCCGCCATGTCGTCATACGCTGCAGTCTAAGGTTGCTGCTTCCTGACATACCTTGCCGTGTGATGAACACCGAAGCATTGATATCATATTTGCATATTTGCCCACATGCAGTACAACCTGCGAGAGAGAAGCAGACAAATACATCGATACACAAATGGTCATTCATGTTCCTGAGTATCCCGTGTATTTATCCAGTTATTCAGCCGTTTGTTTTGTGTTTACCTAAGGTTCATACCTATATCTATATGCGGCTATATGCGAGCAAGGAATGCCACTCCGTCTTCCAAGACCCGAGTCAGTCATGCCTTTCCCACGTCCAGTTTCCCAACGCAGGAGTTTCCGCAGTCGGAGGTGAGCTCACGTGGCTCGTGCTGCCTGCTCCTATTTACAGTATCTGCCATACCAGTGGACCGTTTCAGAAGGGGCCTGGAGTGTTGGAATAATTAGGGTTGCCAGCAACTGTACATATTCTGGCTCGTAACAGCTAGAGAGCAGAAGTACAGTTCAGGGCTCAGGGTTCCAATTTGGGGCGTCTCTCTTGGGTCCTCTCCTCGGACCTTACTGGTTTGGGGTTGGGGTCCTGCTTTTTCGGGTGACTGAGTTAAGCCTTACCTACAGCTTCTGCATTGAGGACAACAGACAGAACACCCTAAACCCTAAACCCTAACAAAAACCATAACTCACCTAGGAGGCTCACTCGACCTTCTGGTGGAGACTAAGGCTCCCAATTCCCAAAATCCTTGTTGCATCCAGGCCTATTTCGACTGCCGGGGATTCCTAAAATCCTGAACCTTAGAACCCTGAGCTGAGGATCCTAATATAGGGGCCTTAAGAATTAGAACAAGGTTTTGGGGGATTTTTTTCTATACTCATAATAAGGAGCCCCCAAAATAGAATAGGTAACTATTAAGAGCCCTATATTGTAGGACTTATGGTCAAGGCCCAGCTCATTCCGGCGGCGCTTTGGCCTGAGAACAGACGGGTCGGGCGTTCTTTCCTCCAAGCTGGCAATGCCAGGCAGTGTTGTTTCATCTAAGGTTTGTAGGATTTGTAGACTACAGCTTGAGGTCTAGAGGGCGGTTTCGGGTTTAGAGTTGTTGGGGGATTGCGGCCGTGAGCTCCTCGTCTTTGGACTGCCTCGTATCGACCTGGGTGTCCGGTGGTCGGCGGTTTCTCATCATACGGAGATCTACACGACCATGTCGTCTTGCTTCCAGTTGCAGTTGGTTGCGGCCCTGGGATTTAGAGTGCTTCTTGGTTTTCGGCCTTCGGCTTCCGTTCCGACATTAAGCTCGGATGCTTGCCCTAAACGCTCCAAACCAGAAATCACGAAACCCTGGAGAATAAGCGCTACAACCAAAAACGCACAAGACCCAAAACCCTAAATTCTTAAGCCAAAACCTTACGGCCCTGCATCCTACACCCTCGAAGAGGCCAAGCTCAAAGCAATAGTCCATTATAGCATAGCATGTTATAGCATGTTGGGGCACATTAAGCTACATTATAGGAAATTCTAGTGTATCATAGTCATATCGTGTACAAAAACCAAGACTCTTCCGGAAAAGTGAATCTCGGTGAATGCTCCACAGGAATGCGGAATTCACGGTATGCGATCACCTGGGGCCAGGCTCTGGAGTATCGTAGTTACGGCTTTAGGGTTTCAGGCTGTTTTTGCCTAGTTCTTCTGCTTCAGGTTGTGGGAAGTATGGGGTTTCCGGGCCGCACTACCCCGGACGAAGGAGAGCGGAAGGCGCGTGCTGAGACGATTGGACCCGTTTAGAGGAATTTCGGCTCCAATGATGCGTGCTTATCTCACAGCGGGAGACAGCAATGCTGCCGGCTGAGAACTGCACACTTGGATCGTTGATCTCACGGCCGAAGCCCCGCAAACATCATGCTTCCAGTGTATAGCCGCGTGTTCTTCCGCAGACCCCTGTTTTCAACCGGACAGATGAGCACTGTTCTGTGGATGGTGGTGTCTTGATGTTGGCTAACGAATTACAAAATGGAACCCTCCATGTCGGGCTCGTATTGTCACATGCTAAAAAATGGTTGAAGCAGTCCCCACTAAAAGCTCACCAGTCTCAAAACGAAAGTCCCTCATCAATGGCCGAAGACAAACCCGACATGCGAAGCCCTGCCGGTAGTGCACTGGCAGATCGGCAACGTTTTAGGCAGATCATGGCCTTGGGCTTGGGCTCAAGGCAGCAAACGAGATGCCGACCAAGTTGACAACACACAACGCGAAAATGGAGTGACGATGAATCTTAAACCCTGAGCTCTAAACAGGCTTCTGGAGGAACATACTGCCCATCGCAATCCAAGTCACAGCATACACAATGTTGAAAAGAAGGCAAAGGCCACTAAACACTGCAGCCGCCTGAGATTTGGTGGTTTAGAGCTTCGTCTCGAGTCGAAGGCTTGGGGAATGAGAGATGGTAAATCTTTCAGGCTTTATCTGTGGCTTCAGCGAGCGAAAATCTGATTCCACAAGGAGTGCTTTGAAATGAACAGAGCTGTTTTGACGAGACCTCTCGAAAACGGAACTTGTCTGGGCTGACTGAACGCAGACTGAGCGACAACCGTCTGTCACTCCAACACGACAAACTGTAGTGTTCCAACAGTCTAGGCATGCGATAAGAAATCTGCACTGCTACTTGTTGCAGCTGGTATGGCAAGTCTGGTTTCGTACACATAGAAGCCACAGAAAGAACGCCTCCCGTAACCTGTGGGGCTGCGCGGAAAGCTCAGCGGCTTAGCGAGATGTCGTGTGGACCCGGGCACAACCCATCTTCAACCACTAGCCAGATAAGCGGGAAGCAATTAGTCAAGGGGCACGAAGCTGCTGCAGCAACTCCTTCTCAAGCATGACGCCACGCCAGCTTGTCAGCAAATTGACTTTAGGCGTTACGACACGGCCGTACTAAGTTTGCAGGCCTGGATCGCAATTCCGCTGTAAAAACAACAGATAGCCACGGAATCTTGCTGCTTCGACCCTTGCTGCTTAGTGGAAGCAGAAACATGCTATAGCATCGGATGGGCAAGGTCTGACAACGGGCATATCAAAAAAATGTGTTATGTGTCTTGACAAGTTGCAAAAGCCATGGAACCAAAATCACCGATGCCAGATGTGCAAGCCCTCTACTGTCAACCTGAAACCTCGCTCCGCTGCTGAAGCGGCAGGCCGAAAGACATGAACTCTAAATCTTGGAGTAGATTGTGGCATACTGTAGCATATTACAGCATCCTACAATATGTTGCGCTATACTATATGACCCCGACTCAGTCAACTGTCTCCTCGGGCAGGAGAACGATCAACAAAGCCGCAGCCGAAAGGAACAAGAAGCTGACCTCAAAATTGAGAAGCGGTTGCTAGGATTCTCGAGCCTGCGACTTATACGTACATGTGTATATATACATATATATATATATATACATATACACATATAAAGGCTGCATCACATGAGCTGGGCTCTTTGAGGATTCAATGTTCCATTTTCTCGTTTGCGAGCTGGAACGTGCTCAACTGGCGCTTCTGCCCATCGATGCTGGTTTCGATAGCCCGAAGCCCTATACCCCAAAACCCAGGCCCTAAATCCTCAGCCCTCTTTACCCCGCTTCCTCCAGTCTCGGGCTTAGCAGCACAAAACCCTGAACCACTAAACCCCTAAACCCTAAACCCCGACATTGACTGAGCCTGGGAGTCCACAGCTTCTACTGCTCCCATGACCATTAAACTGTCAGTTCAGTAAATATTTCTCACGGTTTAGGAGTTTAGGGTTACGACCAGGGTAACTACCAGTATGAACAAAGAACCCGGCCATGCTTCCTACAGTTCTGGTGCGCAAGCATTCGAGCTATTGGTTCCGGTTGCTGAAGCCAGCGGTTACATGTAGATGTCGCCTGGGGACGTTGATGTCCTTGCACCAGGCCAAGACAGCAAACATGTAGAACAACGGGCTCACAAAGCCCTAGAACACAAGAGTCGATTGTGGCAAAGGTGCAGCGATGTAGGTGTCAAGCATGGTGAGGTAACCCAGCTTCGGCACACTCTCCTTAGATGCTGCACCTAGGCCCCTAACGCTGTTGCCTGTCCGTGTATCGTGAATAATTTGAAGAGAATCTGTACTTGGGCCCCCGACGGGGCATATGGGAGCTTCGCAGCACCAGAGATGCCACACTCCCCGAAACTACAGCAAGGAAAGCATGCGAATTGACACCCCTGGGCAAACTGCTTGAGATGTAAGCCATGGAAACACCATACCAAACTCAACTTCGGGACATTAACTCCATAAAGTCAGGATCCGACTATGTAGCGTCGCTCGCCAGATTTTGGTAAAGCTTCCGTATAAACTCTACATCCGAAATTGTAATTCTACACAGGAACATTTCCAGAGCATGTGTAATTTCGACGGGGTAACACAGGCTTCGGTGTCTGGGGATCTATAGAAGCCCTACCTGAACTGAATCCTATAAGCCAAAAGCCCGCAATGATGCCGCTCAAGAACCATAGCATCCCTACCATGACAACTACGGCATCCGAGGACGAAGCCGGGGACGACCGACAGCGAGTGTCAGGTATAATGACCAGAACCAACAAACGAATTACTAGCACATCATGATCCGAAGGCTTTCACCTGACGGCGTCTAGGGTGATGGAATGCAAAGCAGAACATAAGCAATGGCTCAGTGTAGGAGAACTTCATGGCGACCATGGTCAGCATCAGTCCAGCGACGAGGGACAACGGAGACTCGCCTTCAAAAAGCAATGAGGCAAGAGACAAGACTCTACTCTCTAGGTGTCAAAGATGTTGGTTCGTAGGGCTTGTGGGTCAGATAGAACACAGCAAACCCAACCTGGCTTGTGGTGCGTCACTCGAAAAGCTTTAGTTCATAGGGTTTGGTGACAAATCGGACCCAGCAAAATCAACCTGGTTTGTGGTGCATCGCTTGAATTGCATTTTGTTGACGCAAACTCATGTCATGCTCACATACAGCTCAGAATCGGTCTCCATGTATACATATGCAAATATTCACATATATATATATATATATAGAGAGAGACATGTGCACACACACACATATATAGCATATATATATACACATATGTATATATGGGCGCGTGGTCATGGCAATCGTTGGGTTTATGGGTTAGTGGGTTGGGTTGGGGCCTCCTACGGATATGTTTCGAAACAGACACGAGCTTCGAAACCAGATAGCAGAATCGAGAACAGAAGAGCGAAGTTACAACAAATGCCGGGGGGGAATGACTACCTACCCATATATATTGTGTGCTTACATCTGCGTCATTGTCTATGTCTATAAGTCCATGTGCTTATGTAAATATCTACGTATGCATGTATTCACGTATGTGTGGGTGTGTGTGTGTGGATACGTAGGTATGTACGTATATATGTATGCATGCATGGGTAGATGTATGTATGAACGTAACCTGCGTACCTATATACCTGTCTATCTGTCTATCTATCTGTCTATCTATCTGCGTACTTACCTGTCACCCTATCTATCTATCATACATCTATATCATTCTATATCTATGTCAATCTCTCTATATATTGTCTGTACTATATGAGTGCGTATGATGGTGTACATACTGTACAGCCTGGCAAACGTGCGTAGTCAGTTCGTGGGGATCTTCTGGCCATCTGTGCAGAGACCTTGCACGCTAAATCACCAAAAGACGTCTGTAAACCAATCAATGGCCACCCCGTGCATTCCGTCAAAAACTGCACTATCACTAAGAGCTTCTACATCCTGCCGATACAACGTTTGTTCGCAGCCATAAAATTCAAGATTAAACTGCTAGACCCAAAACCTATGCCTTTAATTAAATTGTTTGTTGGGTGATTCGGGGTCTGCGGTTTTGTGAAGTAAGTCACTGGCTGCCTGCAGTCTCAGAACAATGTGCGACAAGTCTGCCGGAACTTCCTTTCCATTGCGCGTAGCCTAAACTCCATAATGGGGCATAACCACCCTAAAACTTGAACCCTAACCGTTTACAGTAATCTGTAAACCCAAAGCCCCTAAACCCTGAGCCTGCCTCCCAAGACGATGCCATTGGGTACTTCACCCGACGCGATGAGGATTGCACCTCGAACAGGTCTCACAGCACTTGCCCCCTTCACCGGGTTTTGGCGATGTAGTGGGTAGCAACTTCGAGCTTGTACCGTTCCGGTTTGAGGGTTCCGGGTGATTGGAAACCTAACTCCACCTCCTACCTTGCTTCAGCTGCTGGGGCTCCGCCATGCTGAAGAAGCTGCTTTGGCACAAGGGCTGCAGGGTTCAAGGGTTCAGACCGAGCTGATGGTTGATAGGCTGCTTCCGAATCTCACACACTCATCGGCTTGAGGGTTTATGATTTAAGATTTATCGGGGTCTAGGGTGAGGGTTACATGTTTAGTGTAAAACCCAAATTCCTGAACACTCTTAAACTTCCTTGACCCCACATACCCACCCTAACGGTTTGGACTGGCTTTCCATAGGTAGTTTATGTCAAAATCTAAGAAAACGGAAGGAAGAGAAACGAGACACATGTTGTTGGTCTATGTACAAGATTGGGAATACGGACAACATGTTGAACGTATTGCAGCGGCAGAACCGAAACTAAAAACACAATTCATGCGTGTCCCTAGTTTCAGTTAAATGCACGAACCTGCCCTTCGCTTGTTCCGTGTATGTGAGATAAAGCAGCAATGTACTACTCAAAGGCCAAACTCAGAGGCGAAACGAACGGAGAAGCCAGCGCATTACTTTGCGTTTTGGTTGGCCTCCTTTTTCTGGGTCGCTTCCCAAAAAAGCATGGCTTCCACGCGAAGACAATCTTTGGTTGTGTGATGTTTAAAGCAATGGAACAAGCCCTGACTATGTCAATGACACCGCAACAGAAGATGAACGAGAAGTGGATGGCACCCTTCTAAAGCCTGCACTTGCAATTCGCCCTTTCGGAGAGACCCGTTATTGTGCGCATGTGATGGATGCAAGAGTTCTTTGACCACTGCCAGCAGTCAATCAGATTTTGATTTCGAGCATCAGGAAACCTATCTTCGTAAAGGGCGTGTGGCTGGCGCCCATGAAGGTGACCACCGCAGTGGGGAACAGCAAAGCTACGATGAAGTAGAATGGCTTCCGGCGGACCTGAGTCGTTCTTGGCCTAACACGGCGGACCTAGGTAGTAAAGGGACTTTGATAACCAGAACCGAGCATTCCATTATTTGTCTCTCAAATTACATATACTGCCAGAGAAGGCCCACCCTACAAGCTAGCCTACAGGAAGCCGTTTGATGCACACTTGAAAACCCTGCCGCGAGCAGCAATTGGGGACTCATGCATATTCGTCAGACCCGAAGTTTCTCGACCAATCGGTTGAACCCCGGAGATGCTTCAGCGAGTAACACCGTAGAGCTAGGTGCCAAACCCTGTCGTGCAGTTCCGACTGCGGCGTTGCACAGCTGCTTGTGCTCTGAAATGGGGATGGAGGTTCAGCTTAGGCTTCGCGGATCTGATGGTTGTGAAGCCTTTAGGACCGAGACCAGGTGGAGTCTTGCATATGCCACACGCTATTCTTCACCTAAATAAACACTGCTATATCCCAAACCCCGGAACCCTAACCCCACCACAGCCCAGAACCTTGAACCATACACCCTGCCGGAAGCTACGATCCTAAACTCTAGACTCTAAAGGGACCGTAGCAAGGCATGCCGGTACTAAACATGTCGTGCCATGACATGCTAACCCTAAAACCTAAGCCCTGCTATAACCTATAAGATGCTAACCCTGAACCCTATACTAGGAACATAAGCTAAAAGATGCAATCCTTAAACCCTAAGCCCTTTACTTTGCAAGGCAGTAAGCCACAATATGCGACAAGTAAACCCTAAACCCTCGACTACAGCAAGACTCTAAGACTACAAGGTGCTTTAAGCAAGGACGTCGTGCCGGAGGGCCCAAAACCGACCGTAGAACATCAACTCTCCAGTCCGAGCTCGGTTGGGGACCACGTTGCTTTCCTGTGCTTCTTCGGGTTCACAGGGATGTTCAGGGTTTCGGCCTTAAGCAGAGAAGAATGCACAATGATGCGCCAAACAAGTGGGAGCGGTGGCTTCGGGATTTGGGTCTTTGAGATGCTTTGTCTAGCTTGGGCGAGAGAAAATGCAGGCCTTGCAGGTTAGGGGCTTGATTTCGACACGCGCACTCGCACGAGGCAGGCACGTCTTGATGAGGGTCCAGCTTGCTCGTGCGGTCAGAGACTATGATAGGGCCGCGAACAAGTGGTAAACGCAGAGGACTCCGGTCAAACGAAGTAAGACCCTGTCTAGAATGTTCAAAACGTCCCAGCATTCACGTCATTTTTGAAGCCCTTGCATCTTCAATCTAACCAAAGCAACAAAGCATCCATTCCCACACGCTGACAATCAATTTCTATTTATTTCTTTCTTGAAGGTTTACGGTTTAGGGTTTATAGAACTGTATAGGGTTAGGTCCGGGGGGGCTGTGCTGTGCACCGCGGGGACTGGTCCGGCGAAAAAAGGAAACCAACGCAGATATGTCCAAAGCCAAATTCGCACAGTTTCTATTTATCCTGTTCTTGACGGTTTCGACACTCACACTCGCACCCGGCAGGCAAGGCTCCACTTAGGGTTTAGGGTTTGTGCCGTTTGGGTTGAGGCTTCAGGGTTTAAGTTTAGGGTTAGGGTTTAGGGTTTACTTTATTTGTCCGTGTTCTTGCTCGCTTGATACGGGGCGGTTTTGCTGCTTTTTTACATTTATTCAGTTGATGTTGATTCCTTGGCTGCTTTGCCGGGGATTGCAACTTTGCCGGGGGATTGCGGGCGCTCAACAATTTCTATCTTATCCAGACTTGTGGGTGTAGGGTTTAGGGTTAGTGTTTAAAGTTAAGGGTTTAAAATATAAATTCAAATGTTCGGTCTAGGGTTTAGGGTTAAACATTATAACTCCATACTCGCACTCTCAAGCATTCTCACTCTGACTCCTACTCTCACTCTCACTCTCCGTATTCCTTTCCCTCTCTTTCATTTTCGCCCTTTCCTTCTCCCTCCCCCCTCCCTTTCCCTCACCCTTCTCCCTCTCCCTCGCCCTCTCCATCTCCGTCCCAACCTCATCTCTCTAACTATTTCCCTTTCCCTTTGAAAGTTTGCCTTTCCTCTCCCTATCCCTCTCCACTTTCCACTCCCTCTCCATTTTCCTCTCCCTCTCCCTCTCTTCCTCCCTCACCCTCTCCCTCTTACTCGCCTCTACAACTGCATTCTAGTGGGCGAGCAGACGGCAACGCGTGTGTCCTAAAGGCCATCGGAACAGCCTGAACATGAACTAAAGGACAGTCCGACCAAATAGAGCTGCAAAAGCCGCCTCTCTCGCCGCGGTGTTGCCACTGAGCGCATGTTGGCGTCGATTTCGATCTCGCCGGCTCTGTGTGAAGGCTGCTTTTACCACACGCTGCCCGTTCGGCTTGCCGTTTAAGCCGACGAGACCACGCTCTGCCGCGTCGTGCATATAGTCCGCCTCCGGACCTGCGTTTCAGGCGCCCCAAACCAATCCGGAAGGGCCAGAGTTGCTCGTGACGGAATCGCACACACGGCGAAACGGCAGGGCGCTTCCACCGGCTATAGCGTCGGTGGTCCCAGCGGCACCGTGTCATGTGCTGGACGTGTGCAGCACCCGCCTTTGACACCGCGGACTGGAGCCAGTCAAAGAAAAACGGCACTTGGCCAAGATCGCCTCCAGACGCGATGAAGTGTGCTGCATCTGGATCGTCTGGAAAATCTGGAGGAGATGAGCAGTCAACCACACGGCGCCAAACTCCTCCTAGTGATGTCTACGGAAGGGGACGGGGTTTGGGGCTTGAGTTCCGGGATAAATTCGGCGCGCATGCCCAATCTCTCCATTCGCCTTCCCAGTGCACACCCCGCCTGAAAACCCCAATCCCAACCTTTTTAACCCCTACATCGTCGAATCCCAGGCTCGCAAATATAGGGGTCCCATCCCGGACATGGGGTGGGATCGCCACGGAAGCCCAAGACATCAAATTCCTGCCAAGTGTCCCAGCTTCAGGGTTTGTGCTGGGTTTCTGTGGGTCGGGCGGGAATGCATGCTCTACGAGGCCCAGAAACAAGCTTGATGCAAGGTTAGGCAGCTTATTCTGGAGTAACGCGGTTCAGACGAAGGCTTAGAGCTTCTTCAGAGCATGCTGCCTAAACACGAGACAAGACGCGTGATTTGTCACATTGCAAGCCCTACCATGATACGCACAGGTTAGATTGACGGATTTGCTGCTGTCGTTGCGACTTTGCTCCGCAATTCCATTGAGCCCTAACCCTCAAGCATAAACACGGCAACCGGAATCGACAACCTCGGATTGCATCACTCTGGTCCCAACCCTAACCCTGACACCTCGAATCCCAAAGGCCCAAATCCCACACCCTCCAACGCTAAACCAAAGCAGACCCAAAACCCCGAACCTCAAAGCTCTGAGCCTAGATAGTTTAATGGTTGGGGCTTAGGGGTTTGTGGGTTTTTTGCTTTGATGTTTCGAGTATAAGTACAAGGGGTTTAGGGGGCTTTTAAAGTATGGGTTTGAGGGCTCTAGTACTTCCTAGGCCTGAGCAACGTTTCATCGGGAAGACTGCTTCCTCAAGCCCACCTGAAAATCCGACCGTAACACCTCGACCCCAAACCAGCAAGCCAATAACTCGTTAAGACCCCCCGCACCTATAAGTGTTGACACATCAGGTTCCCTATTCTGATTTCCCGTTCTAAGTCCTTACACAAGGTAGGATATTTGGGGCCAGGAAAGATATCATATGGAAGCTGCACAGGCCTGGAAGCTGGTGCCCAGCGCGTAGGAACGCCCAAACTCCTCAATGCGGACATGTCGCCAGACCCTGCAGGCGAGGACGGGTGTTTAGGGCCTTAGGCATTTCGGGGCACCTTGGCTTCGAGCACGGGGATCTACTTCGGAAGTTCAAGGTGTTCGGCTTTGGGGCGTGGGGCTCGGAGGGTTTCGGAGGGAGCTTCATATAGGGCTTTTATCGGTCCTCGAGGTTGAGGAAACTCCAAATCCCCCCCAAGGCTCAACCTGTCCTTTGCAGGCAATCCTGAAGCGTCCATGTGTAGCCAGAGTAGAACCCAAAGTATATGGGAACATGGACCCTCGCAGAGTCTCTGGAGCTGACACCAAAGGAAAGCTTTCAGGCACGAGCTTTCCTGGGCTTCTCTTCGGGGTGGGGCTCTGAATGCCAGGCGCTGAGGGCGTTGGATGAAGCAGTCGCAGCATAAGAGTTAAGAGTTTGAGGCGGCTAGGGGTCTGACGTGCGAGAAAGGACCTGAGACCGACCAAGGTTCTAAAGCATATACATACATACATATATATATATATATGTGTGTGTATATATATATATATATATACATATAAATGAACCCTCAAGCCTGAGCCCTAAACCCCGAAACCCTCAAGCGGAAGTATCCGCTGTTTGGGATTCCAGGTCTCTCTCGACCTATTGAGCCAAATTCTGTGATTCCTCTTCGTAGGCGAGGTCCACTGTAGGCGGGCTTGATCGACAGTCCACGGCTTAGAGTTTAGGGCTTATGGGAGTTAAAAGTATGCTTGTGCTGTACTTGTCGGTTGCCTGGACTGGTATCTTAACAAGTGAGACAACCATCCTAAAACCCGGCATGGCTCATGTTTGGTCCCATGGAAAAGGTACCTACACCCCGAACCCTACACATCCTTGACACCTGCAACTCCAACACCCTAACCAGAAACCCCATAAACCGGCCTAAAACCACAAAGCCCTGGCAACCGGAGGCGGTGCCTCGTCCAAAAGATAGCAGACATCTCATGCGAGTCAAAGGGGAAGGTGTGCCTCAGGGACACTGGGGAGTTCGAGACAACAAACACCCTCACGTAATCTATGCTCGTGGGACATCCTTAAGCCAGCACAATAATCTATTGCAGATTGCTATCATCCTATCCCCACCGCAGAGAAGGCTCAGAGAAGGTGCCAACACATGCATGTCTGTCAATTGCACATAAGAAGTTGCTGGCCTGATTCGAATGTGCTAGTTCCACAGCATGCTGCGGCTTTCTTCCCTTGCTCTTCTGTTGTAGATGTCGCTGGGCACAGCTCAGACAAGTGGAACCCGCTGTGTATCAAGGATCTGATGAGTTCCTAGGTTGGTCCGTGAAACCATCTGATACCTCCAACTGCCTCTGCCCAGGCTCAGGCGTCCACTTCCTTCTTCTCAGTGGCGGTGGACTCAAGCTCGTGGGTCACCTTGAAGACGCCGGCGGCAACGGCGGCACCAACAAGCTCGAAACCTGAATAGATCAGGGCTTTGAAGAAGAAGCCTCCATTCAGAATGTTGGCTGCTGCAATGCCGAAGGATACTGCAGGGTTGAGGGATCCACCAGAGATGCCACCGATGGCGAAGCCACCGACGGTGACGCAAGAGCCGATGGCGAGGCCGAAGAGGTGGGAGGCCTTAGTGCGCTCGGAGACGGCGACGCAAAGCACCACGAAGCAAAGCACGAAGGTGTAGACGATCTCCGCCACGGACACACCCGCCCAGGTGCTGGAGCCTACCGGTCCGAGACCAAAGGTGACTCCCTTGTAGATGAAGGCATAGGTCATGGCTGCAGCGATGCCTCCTGCGATCTGCACGCCCGCATAGGTCCCAGCTTTCGCTGGAGTGAGCTCAGGGCAGCGGCCGGAGGCGAGAATGGCAACGGTGACGGCTGGGTTGAAGTGGGCACCGGAAACATCGCCCAAGGCGTAGATCATTGAGGTGAGGCCCGCAGCAATGGAGAAGGCAGCCGCCTTCGAGCTGCCAAGGACGTTGAGGCCGACGGTGAGGACCAACATGTAGGTTCCCAGGAACTCGCTCACCAGCTCGGTGGCCTGGCTCTTCTCTCCTCCAAAGTCTTCAGGGCGAACCACCTTGAAGAGGGCGGCGGCCGTGGCAGCACCAAGAAGCTCGAAGACGACATAGGCAATGGACCAACCGAAGCCGCGGCCCGCGCTGGACACATCGATACCCAAAGCCACGGCCGGGTTGAAGCAGCCGCCGGAGACAGCGCCAGCTCCATAGGCACCTGCAACCACGGTGAAGGCGATGGCCATGCCGTAGTACTGGTTCTTCTCCGTGACGTTCTTCTTGGCAGCAGCCACGTTCATGACAACGAAGGTCAGCATGAAGGTGTAGAGGAGCTCGCAGAGGCCCGCATGGTACCACGAGAACCCTTTGGCAGGAGCCAGGTTGAAGCTCTGGCCGAAGAGCAGGGAGTAGCAAATGGCGGCCGAAATGCCGGCAGCAGTCTGCACGCCGGCGTAGATGCCAACCGTCTTCCAATCCAGGCCTGGACCTCCCATGGCACGGGAGATACCCAGTGTCACGGACACGGCCGGGTTGAAATTCGCCCCGGAAATGCCACCCAGCGCATAGATGCACACCATCAGGACAAAGGCGATGGACACACCGGCCCAGGTCGCCGATCCACCCAGAACATTGCAGCCCACCGTAAAGATCAAGAGGAAGGTGCCCACGAACTCTGCCGTGCACTTGGCAGCAATCGTCGGCTCGGTCGTCATGGCTGCAACGCAGGGAGCTTCAATGAAACTGATAGTCTCAAAGGCTTGAGTTGGCTGCGGCAGCACACACTCGCATCCAAGCAGTCAGTGCATCTGTGGTTAGACTGGTTAGACCAGGGAAAGGAGCCGGAATTGTGAGAATGTCATCACACGTGTCGTTTCGAGGTATCATATAGTAACATCCTATCGCTATAGAGAACTGTAAGAAAGCATATGGCTTCCACTTACTGTGGCGGCGATGTCTAACGCTCCAAGACATCCAGGACCGACCTAAACCCTAAGCTTCCCTAGAGTCTAAGGTCGGCTTCCCCGGACCGGACCCTACAGTTTCAGCTGCCAGGCGGCAAGGAGGGCGTGTTGTACCAGAGAGACTCCACATCCCAATTGCACTGGATCATCTTCGTGGTCGGCTCCAAACCTGTCTGCGTCTTTCAGCTTTTGGCTGTTGCGAGAGATCTTCGGTCCCTTGGCAACTAGGCTTAGGCTTCCCTTCCGTGCATGACGAGACGCGAAGCCTCGCGTCGCCGGAGATCTTTGGATATGGCTCCTGCCGGGGTTGATGCTTCTGTGGAGGTGTCCAAGACAGAATCTTTAACCTTCAACAATCCTAAAGCAGCAGGCCAGCTCTTACAGGAAGCTGCTGAGGAAGCACATCATGCTTCAATTCCCACCTCCCCTGGTCCCTTTTATCTATAGACCTGCTCCGTTCTATACAGGCAGGACACCTCAGCCGTGAGTCATTGCAACGCACACCATCTGAAGGGATTGCCTCGCCAAGCTCTCTGTGCCAGTTGACCACACCAATGCGCATGTAGCCTCAACTGATAAGGATTTCGGGTTCAACAGAGACGACACAATAATTTCAACATCACCGTTCTTGCTGAAACTTCCCACATAAAGCACGCGTTGAGGACCTATGTGAGGCTGCTCCTTCGGACGCTAAAACCTCGAAACATCCCATCGGAAAGAGATTTAATCATCTGAGCTCTTTGGCCCCGAGGTTTACCCTGAAAACGATTCAGAAGCCGACCGAGATGCGCATAAGATTCTCCGCCTCTGGCTGCTCTTGCAACGGCGAAAACCTGTGTCTAGCTTCTCTGGGCTTGCGACTTTTGTCACATGGGGGGCGCAATAATAATCAGACTAGGTTTTTCAGGTATATCAAGGTATACGTGGCAATCTCGTCATGCACTTTGGACAACGGCTTAAGTCCCTAACCGTACACCCCCACACCCCCCGAACTCTAAAGCCCTATCCGAGGACCCTCATCATGACTAAACTAGGGCTTCGGGTTTAGGGCTTTACAGGTTTGGGATTTAGGATGGTTTAGGGTTTTGGCTTGGGTGCTTTTGGCTTCTAGGGTTTCGGGTTTCGACTCCCACACTCGCACGAGGCAGGCAAGGCTTCACGACGACCGGCTCCAAAAAACACTACGGAAACTGGACCCCCGGGGTGTTAAGGCCGGAGAAATCCCAAACGTCGGTGTAGGGCTTTGGCCCTTGGGTTTAGGGTGTTCCCATCAAGGGGATATTCTAGTAGATCTTAAGCACAAATGCCCTCTCAATTGTTTTAGGCCCGTAGAGCCTGTCCTCTACAGGATCCCAAAACATAAAGTCGAGGCTGTAGAAGCCCAACGCACTGACAGGTTCACGTCGACTCAGGCAAACCAGTATCAGACAGTATCCACTCTTCCCAGCCAAACCGTAACCTCCATGAGAGCTCTAGCCCAAACCGAGAGCTACAAATCACCAAGAGATGTGGGCAGCTGCTACTATATTGTAGCTACTTGACTTCCCAGTCGGATCGTCAAATCGCCAAAGCCAAAGAATGGCACAGCTACAGTACACAACAATCACGACAATAAGATGGATAAGCCACCGACCTGACAATCCCCGGGGGCGCCGGCCTGCCAATACCTTTCGCTACCCTCAGGTACGTCTCCAGGGCAGTTGCGCAAAATATAACCAAAACGTGCACTTTCTGCTGGCAAGCTCTGCACGACACTAGCGTTTTAGATCTAGGTGTTTAAGTTCTTTGTTTAGAGGTTGAAACCGACAACTAGAGCCCGCAATATGAGCCCCCTTGAATCATACCCAGCAAGCGGCGCATCGTCGGCATTGCGCACATCGCCCCTGCACCAAGCCTACATGCACGCCAGGATTTCCAATTACCGTCGCCTACTGAATGGTTATTGAAAAACAGTAGAGTTTCAGCTGGGGGGGGGTTCACCTCCAAGAACTGACGGATTTAGGTGCGTTGGGCACTGCTTCTAGAGATGCAAGATTTTTATGCGGGGCGTCGAAAGGTGGAAGCTCTGTGAGGTTTTAGGCTCGAAATACGTGTGCGTTTTCGGCCCGGTGTTGGGATTTAGCCTGTGGGATGTCCTCTTGGGGCACCTGCACTTCAACCTGACGTTTGACACTCAAACTTCAATCTCCGACACTCGTTCGGAGTCTCTTTCAGATTTGGCTTCGGTAGGCGACAGGAGATGTAACGAACTTTCAGCCTGAACCCTAAACTATGTTTTGGATCTGCGAAAGAGGAATGTAGCTCGAAGGGGGAACGACCTGAGAATAGTCTCGGCTCCCACTCCAGGTAGTATGCTCATCCACTCTTAACATATTTTCGTATTTTGAGGCAAGCTCCACCAAAATAGAACGTTGGGTATTCTCGAAGATGGTCAAGAGTAAGGGTGCCAAAACCCTTAGTAAGTGCCATTTACTGAAAGCGTCTTTGGAAATATGTAATAATCTAAGCTGCCTTGGCCTTGAACCCAAAGCCATCAAACCCTGCAATTAAACCTGAAAACCCGACAATCCCGACGAGCCCTTAGCAAGAAGCAGCGACACAGCCGCAAAAACCCAGCCCCGAAGCCCTAAACCCCTGAACACCAGAAACTCGGCCCATCCTGTTCTGAACTGAGGCAGCACTTCCGCACAAGGACGAAAGACGACCAAGACACTACACAGAAGACGCACCTCTGAATATAGGTACACAGAAGTTACATATAGAAATCTATGTATATAAGCACACTTCTATGTTTTGGCCCAATCCTCGAATCCTGGAACTTCTGCCTCAAACTCCTTGCCCAAGGCAGCTTCAAGTCTCGACTTCAATTCACCCGACACGGTGCGAGCATCCTGAGGTGGCCAAATCTCTCCCTATCGTTGAGATTACTATTTCAGCCTTTTGGGACTTCCAGTTTTTCGGAAACCCTAAACCCAACACCTTTCGGGTTTAGAGTTTGTTTTAGGGCCTTAACCTTCTTCGGACCTTTGGGGTGGAGGGTTTGGTTTCGGACCTTAGGGCTTGAGGGTTTAGTTTAGGGTTTAGGGCCTTAGGGATCGATGTAGCCTGTGAGCCCTGCACCCCAAGCCCTGGACCCCAACCCGAGCACCCTGGAGCCACTATACCCTTCCCCTAAACCCTAAACTCCCTAAACCCTAAACCGTTCAAAAAAAGGCCTTAAAGCCGGCCGGGTGGAGATAGGAAGTCCGGACACCACCAGAGAAGACCAGGGCCAATGGTACTACGATAGTGATACTCTCCGAGATGCCGCTTTTCTGTCATGTCTCCAAGCCTTCCGTCTCAGTTAAGTTTCTCTGGCCTCCCTCCTCCCAGCGATGATACGATTGGTAGGATGATGAGAAGCCTTATGTAGTTTAAGGCATAATTTTGACCCAGCTCTAAATCCCCAAAGCCCCTAACGACACCTAAAACCTTGGACTCCGGACTCCGGCCCCCGTGCTTGCTGCCAGCTTCAATTGTAGCTTGCAGCGCCGTCTTCGTCGCCTCATCCAGCTGAGGACCTGATACACGCTACTGCTATTCTTTGTCCAGGGCTGTCGTCGCGGGTTTTGCAGATAGGGGTTTGGCTGGGAGGCTAGGTGTGTGGTACCTAGGCTGTCGTTTCTTCCCGAAAGCCTTGCGAGAAGATTTCCGTGAAGGTGGATGGATAATGCGGATGGATGCATGCATGGATGGAGGACAGGACGGATCAAATGCTTGTTGGCTACTGCGCTGTTCGACACACTTTCGGGACACTCGTTTCACCATCAAGAACCTGAGCTCAGAACAACACAAGTTCGTACAATTCCCAATTCATCAATCTGCCAGTCACAGGGCTAGGGTGGCAAGCAACCCATGTTCAGCCCGTACATATAGGTGGTTCCGGCAGGCGGCTGCGCATCACATGGAAGCTTCACCAGAGTGGGATGCCGTACTGCAAGCATTTTCCAGGGATCTCAAAGAAACACATTAAATTGTGTGCAGACCCCACGCATCCCGATGTCTCCTGTTCTATCTACACCCCATTCATTCGCGCACAGCTAAATCCTGAACCTTTAACCCGACAATTCGTGTAAGTTCTAGTTATAAATCTCGCATATGCCAAGGAAAAACAAGATTTAACCTTACTCGTAATTCCTAGTATGGAAATCCTACTTTAAAGTCTACCATGTACCGATTTAAGACCCTAAACCCTAAGTCCGAAACATAGAAGCCCTACAACTTTGTGCTGCGTAGGTCCTGAGCATATACGGAGTATACATGACTATAAGCTTCCCCAAAACTTTGATTGCGGCAGGATGCACCAGGGAACTAGTGGTATTGGGTCCTTGTTATTTCGATAGATCGAAGTCTGAGATGCCAAACTTAGGAGATGTTGGCTTTCGTAAATGCCAAGCGAAGCTTGAAAAAGTTCCCGCGTTTCCTTCCAGTTCTGTTGGAATGCCAGGGTCAAGCAAGCTCGCTGGATAGAGCTCCCGATTTTCCGCTTAAAGTCAGAGAGAGGTCGTCTTTGGTCACGGTCTGTGTGGGACTCTTGGCCTTGCTCCCGCTTGTGTCGGATCGGCTCTCCCAGTCAGTCGTGGCCACAGTCCCTCCACTGTAGACTCATCGTTAAGAAATCTGCCTTAAGCCACAAACCCCGAACCGTAATTTGTAATACCAAGCCCTACGTGAAGGAAGGATCGAGGGTTTCGTTCGGACCAAGACCACCACAGCTAGCCTTCTGTCTTTGTGTACACTTGCGGAGTCACCCTGACATTGATGAAACTCCTCGGACCTAGACCCCAAGCCCGTAGGCCAGCCTTAAACCCCAAGCCCTAAGCCCTAAAGCCCTGTTGCCCTGACACTGACTCAGTTCCGGAAGTCACTTCGGAGTTCTCGAGGACCAGCGATTCGATCCTGAAGCCAGCGTTGGCTTAACTGCCCCGCAGCTGCACTCCTACGAGACCTCAATGTTCGCAGTCCTGATAAGGGCTTTAGGATTTGGGAGGTAGGGTTTTATTGGGGTCACAAACTCAGGGAGTTTAGTGCTTAAAGCTAGACGTTTAAAGGCTGGAGGTTAGAGCTCTGAGCTTTTTATGTTCAAAACCCTAAACTTGAACCCGAAACCCTGAGGTTTGCTATCAAGACAATTCTTGGGCTTCTGTGCTGAAGCTTGCATGGGAATTCGGATCTGAGGGTCCAGGCTGCAGCGCAGGGTCCGGGGATTTGTGGTTCCCGCTGTTTGTCGAGTCTAGAAGGGGTACAGTCTGTTTCAAGCCCTCATAGATACAACTATTAGCCCTCAACTGAACCCATGACTCATGTGAACTGCTGATCTGAACCTGACACCTGGCTCTGATTGCCAGGTTGCAGCAACCTGCAGCCCTAAACCCTGAAAGCTAGAGCACTCGAAACCTGAAGCCCAAACCTACGCCCCTAACCCTAACGCCTCAAGGCCCCAAACCTTACTCCCTCAGCCTTATAATCTTGAGCCCCTTACCGAGTCGACGCCGAGGTTAGTATCCAGGGAATCTCCAAAGTAGACTTGGTCAACTTCTACTGGGGCGGACATGTCAGTGTGTCGATGAAGGCATTGGGTTGGATGCAGCTTGAAGCATTGCCTGCATGGGCTTAGCGTTTTGGGCTTGTAAGTGTCGATTTGCCTCGAGGGTTCATGTCTGACTTCCGGCGCCATGTGGAACCCTAAACCCCATATATACACTCTACACTGACCATCCTGGAACATTGTTGCCAGAAATTAAGGGGGCTCCTACATACAAGAAGGCGTCGAAGTTCAATTGCTTGCAGTGGAGTCTTGCGACAAGCCCACTGGAGTTTCAGTTCAGCTGAGAGTAAAGACGAAAGCGAACCCACTCATGATACCCCGCAAGCTTGGCACACGGAAGAGCTCGACCCTGCAAAACCTAATTATGCCGCCGAGAAAACAAACGCCTATGACCTTAGAAATGTAGGTAGCTCAACAGGAGGGAGGTAGGATAAAGCCTGAACCAACCTTCCCAAACCCCGAAGCTTGAAACGGAAGCCGTTCCGCAGCAACGGGAAGAGATGCCATGTGTTCGGGCAGGGGGGGGGGGATGGAGGGGGCGGTCCGGCGATGCTGGCACATATACAGTGCCGACTATCCATCTCACTGGAGCAGATACAGTATTTTCTGAGGGCTCCAGAAAGCTCAACATGAATGAGTTGCAAAATATGTGTTCCAAACCAGACCAACAAACTCATAGACCGCCTGAGAGGAGACTTGTTAATGCCACTCTGATGATTCGAAAAGTCAAGAATGTGTAATTCCCCCAAGAGGATGTTCGACTCTTTAGTGTTTCAGACTGCGTTGCACGCGCAGGAACCTAAACCGTGAGCGAAGTAAGCGCCAGGTGCCTCCAGCAGTGTACCTTCGTGATTTCGGTGACCTGGCCCTGCCAAACCCAAGGATCCTAAGGTAAGAATCGAGCGCTTTTCAAAGATCCTTTAAAGTGTTCTAAAGATCCTTTAAAGTGTTCTATAAGGTCTACTACGAGGGTTTGGAAACGGGCTCGTAATGATTGGAACACCTTGTAGCTTCGATTCAAAGAGTGTGTCCTCTGTGAGCACGAGACTGGATGGACGTACACCAGCTTTGTCCAGCCATGTGCGCCTGCAGCTGCAAGTGCCCTAGCCCATGTTGCCCTAAACCGTAACTTGCTCAGGGCTTTGGAGCCCATCAACCGCTTGAAGCACCAAACCTGGAGTGTCAGCTGCAACTGAAGCAAAACTCGCTCACATACTTCTCTAGTTTACAGACGTGTTCTATTGCTGGTCTGCAGAAGATGCTGTTAGAGCCAGAGCCCCCTCCGAATACACCAAGGGGTGAGCAATGACTCGCGTCTGGCTCGGAAGATAACCTTACACTGAACTTACGCTTAGGGTTTAGGGGTTTAGGGTTTTTCCATATAGTATATACTCACTGAACTTACACTCTTACACTCTTACATCCTCAACCAGCAGATTCTGGCAAGACTCTACACCCTTACCGTGAGATGTCTTATGTTAAGCACCGTAGAGTCTTGATTCCCTGAACCTCCGGAGCGCCTGACCAGGGGGACCTTGGGCAAAGGCTGGCAGATCTTCCAAAGAATCTGGCCTTGGATATGTGCGGCTTAGTGTTTCCGGCTTGAGCCCTGGTGACTTCGGCTTTGACTCTGCAGCATCCAACCGGCGGTGAGCTCAGTTTAGTGTTTGGGATTTTCATAGCGGGCAACATCGTCATCATCGGCATGACCAACATCGCCATCATCAGCATCATCATCATCCTCATCAGACTCATCATCGTTATCATCATCATCATCATCGTCGTCAGCATGATTGTCAGTACTACCTTCAGCATTGTTGTGCCGCGGTGGCCAGGACCTGACCGCGAAGTGGGGGTCTGAGGGTAGAACTGCCATGTCTGCTGACTCTACGCCTACCGAAAACCGCCTTTATGGAGAGGGGGCCCTGGGCTTCAAGAGCCGAATCCCCCAGAGATTTCTGAAGAGAGCCTTTTGGAAACCAGAAGACCGAAGAAGAACACAGGGCAGCCCCAGAAGCCCGATTACCTGTGTAGGTTGCTCGTCCATATTTGTTTTTTGTTAGGATGACACATCACATGATACTTTACATAGACGTATAGATGTATGATGTATGATGTATAGGAAGTGAATGGGCATGCAGGGAGCAGCTGGCATGCGAACAACCAATCTCAAAGACACCATTTGCCAACAAAGTCGCAACCGAGGTCTCGGTGACTGCACACGCGATGAAGAAGTGAATCGGTAAGAGTCGGCTCGTGCAAGTAGCCTCCTTAGCGATATCCGTGAGGATTTCGAGGTTTAGGACTTCGAGCTGTGGGTTCAGCTATTGAGGAGCATAAGATTAAAATTGCCCATGTGCTGACATTGCCAGGTTCCTTTTGCTTAGCGTGGGCCCTCAAAGCCGTCCGAGCCCAACCTTAGGCGGGTTATAAATGGAGCTTGTGCGCCCGGGAACGAAGCTTTCCCCCAATAGCAACAACAAGTACGAACCACTATTGCTGTTTCGATGTGGGCCGCAGAAGACACCCACTCAATCCGCTGCAGCAGAAATCTGTGGCCCCTCTGTCCTTATGGGAATCGGGCATCCGAGCTCAACAGACCGGACACATAGCATCGGAGGGTTTAGTTAGCTCCCCTGGAGCAAAGACAGTCTTAAGAAAGATCTGCTGAGCCATCTTGCATTTGGGCCGATCAACTTTCTCAAGCAACCCTCAAACATATTCAGGCATCTTGAAGCCTCTTGGTTTAAGGTTTGGGTTGCTTTTGTTGGCTTTTGGGGTTTAGGGTTGGAGTAGGTTGAAAGCTAGCCCCGCTAGAACCCTCAAAATAAGGGAAGCTTGTATCCAAGGCTCCACGAACGGGCCCTTCTGCTTGCAGTGGGGTGGTTGCCATGGGCTTCCATTCGGGGTGGCAGCTTGGGACTCAGAGCGAAGGGTCGAAATCCTATCCGAGCTGTGACAACCTGCTTTTGTGTAGTGTCTGTGACCGTGCAAAGCAGGAGCTATGGTAGTTCAGGCCTGCATGGTGTGCTTTGGGTTTCGCAAGACGCCCAGGATAACGCAGCCTTGCCTGTCGGCTTGTAGAAAGGCCAGTATAAAGTCATACCCAGGAGAGAGCTATCGCATGCCTTATTGCGTACGAGGCCTCTATGCCGCCGCCCCACACGCATATGTCCGAAACCCAAACCGTCACCCTGAATCTGAAGCAGTTGCCATGCCCCTGAAACCGTCAATGCGACAGCTCGTAGGTAGCCTCGCCACATTCTTCGTACAATCAACCTACAACCGGTGTACAGCATGGCAACTATTCCGGTCGCAGGCTTAGCGGGGTTCAAAACTCAAGCCCCAACCCTCCAGCCACAGGCATGTGCCTAGTTGCAAGGCCATGTTGAGCCCCTGCACATGCTCTGAAAACCACAAAGCCCTGCAGGCCACTAGCATTCAAGCGATAGCCATACCAAGGAACTTGGGATCTTTCTGCATTGCTCTAAAGGGCCGCTCAAGGGCCTTAATTCCTAACAGTAACACTTGAGTTCGCAAGCCCGAGGCAATGTAAAACGCGCATATACCCCCCGAAGCCAAGTCCTCCAGCATAACTCCCAAACCCTATTACTACAACTCATTCCCAGTCTTATCCCCAGCACGGATCCGTCTGTGAACCCTGCCGCCTGCACACCCCAGGCTGGTAAGATGCTCACTGAAAGGAGCCTAAAGCCC
The DNA here is from genome assembly GCA_003297005.1 of Symbiodinium sp. clade A Y106. Classification (NCBI taxonomy): domain Eukaryota; class Dinophyceae; order Suessiales; family Symbiodiniaceae; genus Symbiodinium; species Symbiodinium sp. clade A. Next base: position 277,288 of record BGNK01000044.1, on the reverse strand, counting down.
TAAGCCCCCAAATCCTTGAACGCTAAGCCCTGAACCGTAAATACACCAATGCCTGTAGCCGGTCGAGTTGATGAGCTCATCCGCCTCAGGCGGCCCGCGTGCCCCCTGCTCCTGTGGGACGAATCTTCGGGGCTTCGGGTTGAGGCAGCAGGGCTTGGAAATCTGTAGGACTGCAGGGTTTGCCTGCAGCCGAAAAGACCTACCTTTTAGGGTTCCTTATGGTTTTTATATGTAGTTCCCCAAAAATTCAGGTCTTTTCGGCTACAGGTGGGGCTTATAGAGTTCAAGAAAGGTGGTGGGCTACTTATCTAACGACTGGCCTAGAACTATAAAACCTTCACTTGGGAATTTCAGCGAGTAAGGGCTCCTAACGCGGGCATATAAACCCTAAATCAGGACCCCTATATCTAAAAAACTTACGTAGAAGAAGTTGAGGGGAACGCATACGTCGGAAGATACGAACGAAGGCGTGGGGATCGGCTCAGGGATGCCTGGAGCGGCCTTTGCACCTTGGATGCAACGGATTCTGCCATCGTTTAAGACACCTCAGCAGGTTATGGCAACCCTTGAGTCAAAAACCCTATAACTACACAACCTAAACCCCCAAATCCTATACCCCTAACCCTTGAATCGTCGACGACGATTTGCAAAGTTCACGAGCCCTGTAGGAGGGCACTTGGAGGATGAGGAGTTACGGGCTCAGAGGCGAGCTTACCCATAGGCTCCATAGTAGTTCCTTTTGGGGATTCCCTTGTAGGATTCTATATATGAACCCCCAAAAGGAACTACTTTGGAGCCTCTAGGTAGGGTTGCAGAGTTTAGGCTACACTGTTTTCTGCAATGAGATCAGGGGTTGCAGAGCTTCGCAGTTCAGGGCGTCGGATTTCGGTGCTTGGTTCTGAAGGCTTTCAGGAAGCTCTCCGCGGGATGTCCTGTATGAGAGTGCAACGCCATCCCCATCCAAAGCCACAGCCTATATAAACCCTAGAATGGGCCCTGGACTCTAGCACTCAGGGTAGAGCCCACATCACCAACCCTATAACCAGACCTTCCAGCCCAAAACGTTCGACCACCCGCCCCAAAGGACTTGAGTTCATCAACTCTACATCCCTGAGGCGCATGGTATGGAGTTTCAGGCTATGGGTGTCAAGACTTGACTGTGACTGCCGCCTGCCATGCATTTAACAATTCCCGGAAGTTCCGTCCTCTTCAGGTCTTGGGGGTGGTTGAGGTTTCATTAATGTTCACCCGGACCCCAAACGTATGTAGAACAACAGCCTTTTATGGGTGTGGGGCTATTGTTTTACTTACTTTGCGGGGCTTAGGTAGGGTTTCAGGCCAGCCGGATGATTCCTCGATGCTTCCTATCATCGAGACGCTTCCTCGTTCAACCGTGGTTGTACATTCTTGGAGGCAGCTCTTTCTGTATGAGTTTCCAAGGATATCAACGTGTAGCAAGAACCCCAGTTCAGGATAACTCACATCTCAGGCGCCGGCATAGGGGAAAGGGTCTGGTGCATCAGACGTCTCGAGACCTAATTGCAGCCCAGTGCTGGCTGAAAGCCGTGGTGGGGGTTGAGCTCAGGTTCTCCCTGGCTGAACCTCAAAACTCTTATTCGACCCAGAACTCCAGAGCCTGGAAAAAAGCTCCAAAGCCTAATGCTTTGGAGCCTGAACAGGTCGACAGCCGATGCTGATCCTGACGACAGTTGCCATTAGAGGGGGCAAGAATCTTGCGATGGCAACTGAAATCAGAATACTTCCGGGCATCACAGCGAATACTGCGGCCACAACGAATACTGAATATCAAACGGTTACTGAACATCGCCACCACACATGCTCCAGAATCGTGACCATGACGTGACTACTACTAATTGCTGCGGCCCTCTCATCCGAGCTCGTGGCTCTTGAGAAGGGGGTCGAAAATTCGCCAGCCCTCTTCCACCTGCGACAGGGTTTCTGCATCGGCCGGGCTGGTACATTCCAAGCTGCTTGGGGACTTTTGTAGAGGCTTCCCGTGACATGGCCAGGTTACAGGGAACCACCCTTCAAGAAGCCCCATGTGGCCTCTGTCCTTCATGCCTGCAGAAACTCCTAGATCGGGAAGGGCCGAGACCAGCTTCACAAGAATTCTATACAAAGGATTGAAATGTAATATACAGAAAAATACAAGATAGTATAATACTGTAGATTATTAAGAGTATTATACTACTCCGAAATCGCCAAAAATCAAACGTCAGGTTCAATGTTAACTGCTGCCTCATCTGCTCGCACGAAGTTGTGGCTGTCGCCAATGATAACCTGAGCATGAAGCATTGCAGCTTTGCGCACTTCATCCAACTGACAAATAGAATCCTCGCGCTCTTTCGTATAATAAAAACTTGAGGCCATGGGCTCTGCGCCCTGTGACATGTGTTCTCACACTATTATACCCACCTGATACTTCCAATCACCCGCCTCGTTTCTACTCCCCACATGGCTTTTAGAACTTCCAAGTGCGCATCTGGAATCTGAACTTAAACCCTAAGGCTTGGTGATGGATGTCGCCACATGGCATCACCGCGTCGAATCGAAACTCTACAAGCCTCAGAACTAAGAAAACCCGAAGAACAGGACAAAGGAACAGTGTGAACCGGGTTGATGGAGCAAAAGGGAAAGCTTCAGTGCAAAAGAAGCAAGCCCTAAATCCAGCCCTAAATCCCTATCTGCGGCTTCTCGAGTCGACCTGTTATCCAGAAAAACTGCCATTTCAAATGCGGATTCCACCCTCGCGACTCGAACATGGCAGGCAAGGAGGGTTTAGGATTTAGGGAAAATATGTCAAGGAACCATGAACACGCACTTCTTTGGTGTTCAGGTATAGTTAAGGGTCATCAGACATCTGAAACTCTGAGCTAATTTACCCCAAGCAGGAATCGTGAGTCCAATCCCCAAAGTGCCCCAATGACCCATGGCCCATGCCATTGGCCTTGGTGAGTTTTAGTTCGGCTCTCTGACAAACCTTGCTGTGAAATTGCGCGGCTTCGGGCACTTCGGAAAAGCAAATTGGGCCTGGACGCAGCAGTACACCGCTAGCGCCATGTTCGACGCTTCACGTGATGCGTCGGTGGCTAAACCCAAAATTTGTCCCAACATATTGCATTTGGGTCGAAACCCGTGGCCGGGAACGCCATGAATTCAGACACTCTACTTTCTGAAGCTTCACCAACCATGCTTCTCACACATTCCACAAACCATACAGTACCGAAGCCCTGTCGCTGTGAGGGCCCAACATCGTGGATGAGCTTCTCGTAGGCCTGCTCTGCGTGCTTCCGAGCTTTCGGTGGAGGACCGGTGGCCACAGTTCCGGTGCCACGTTCAAGTGGGGCACTATAAACTCTAAGACCCAAATTAAATCTCCCAAACCGAGAAGACCGAAATCGTAGGACCCGGGGGTTCGGGGTTTAATAGGCTTGCGGATTCTCGGGCTGTACTCCAATCGGTTCCCCGGCGTGCCGGGACGCTATGAACCAGAAAGCTTGTCATTTAAACCAAAAGTCGAATCTATCGTGACTCCAAATTTCTGCCACAATCATCATTACTGCTAGAGCGAAGGGTCTTGGGATTGAGGGCCTGCTGTAGATGATACATGTTGATATACTCAGCCCTGCCTGAATCCTAAACCTCAACGACTTAAGCCCACGTCATGACGTCTACGCATCCTTGGCACACTTTATTTGGAAATCTACGAAAACCTGGGTTCAAGGGTCTGAGTCTGGCTCCCCGGACACCGAGCCTAAGCCTTTACGTTATTGCATAAATCACCAAGAAGCCCCAAACGCCAGAATTTTCCTGAAACGGAAGACTCGCATGGAAATGCCCTGTGCCAGCACTATTGGTCATGATCGCACGGACTGAAGACTCACTACCAGTTAGCTTCAATGTGATAGCACTACTCAACAGTGCAGACCAGGATATAGCGCCAGTAGCTGTGCAAAACCTTTAAAAACCCTGTGCAGTTGCCTCAGGCAGACGACCAACCTGGCATGCAAGCTTGGTAGTGGAGCCCCTGCAACTTACATCTAGTAGTCTAAGGTCCTAATTAATGCTGAAGGGAAGCACAAACTAAAATTGGAGTGAGGATCCTATACAGCTTTGGGTCGGTGTTAGGCTTTGCTTTTCAACCCCCCCCCTTTTTAGTGTCCATCTGTGAAGAGACAAGTAGCATCCCGAACCAGGAACGCCCCAAACCCTGTAGGCCTTCCTGATTTGAAGTTATTCCTGGGCAGAAGTGCCGGGGCCATGTCATGAGGGTTTGCAAGGCCTTGCAGGCGATCGTGGTGTTCGGCGGGGAAGCCGCATTTAATAGGGTCGTGATGCCCTACTGACACCACCACCGTAGCGCGATGGCCCTGATGTCAAATGCACGGCTTGAGATCCACTGATTGCAATCACTATGTCACTATGCCCCACGCCGTCTGCCCGGTCTTTCTGCTGGGTCGGCTAGTGAGCGAGCTTCTGACATGTTAGACTCAGGCTTGGGCCCACAAAACTATTACCTGGCACATGGATCCTTCACCGACTTGTCAACCTGAAGGTATACCTGATCGTGGAAAGACAAGTTCACGATTCAGAGCTTCAGCGCAAGAAACTTGATGACTCAAGCCCTGGCCCTACAAACCTTTCGGTTCAGCACTCGTCAATAGTTAAGTGCAGCAAGAAATTAATCGGAGACACGGGTATGCCTAACCCCACCCATGTGTCCGCCGTGCCCTGATGCACGACTCTTTTCCGTTCAGCGCAGACGTGAAGCGAAGCGGAAGGCAGGCAGGAGATCACCTCTCTTTGATGCTGAAATGCTCTGAAATGGAGTTGAGGGTCAGTGGGATGCATTGCGGTTTGGAAGGTTTTCGCGATGATGGGCTTAGGCTTAAGGGTTGTCTGCCTTTAGTTGTGATATTCCAGGGCCACACACAAGAGGTCAGGACCACAGTCCCAACCTTACGAAATAGAGGCCTAATACGCGTCAAGAAATAAGGATTCGAATAGTAACCTTGAGTCTGCCAGGTAATTTAAACGTGGAGCTGCAGGCAGCGTCTAGCTCTTTGAAACTTGGAAGCCCGAATATGCCCGAATCCCTGTTTAGAGCGGTGACTGTCAATTCACAAACTGAGAGACCGGACGATTGCGCGTCAAACGATTTCGGCGTGACTTTTCTAAGCAGTTCGTATTGCTTCCGGTATCGGTTTCCGGGTATTGTGCAACTTCGTCCATACACTTGCCACGTATAGTCGCACTGTCGCTGGCTATCTTGTCAAGCATAGGTTGATCGAGACTCTACTTGCCTCATGTTGTAGGTATTGTGACCCCGAAAGTAGCCTTATAGCAACCTTATGGGAACCGTATACTAACTCTAATCTATAGTACCCGTATGGTAGATGCTATGTCGGAAGTTAGGCTTGAAACTGCTTGGCTCAGGGATGACGATCTCTCAGACATGCTCTTTCCGCGAGAAGGAGCCTGAGCAGATACAGCTCCCAGCTCGGTAGTCCCTGTAAGGGCCCCACTAGGTGGGAGTTTCCGAAATTAAGGGTACCTTACCTTGGGGTCCTTATCATAAACATCCTACAATTTTTTGTACTATATCAGGGTCCCCTAGTTTTGGAAACTCCCAGGTTCCTGACATTCCAAATCTCCCAAAGCCCAAAGCCACAAGGCAAGCCCATTGAACAAACCCTACAATCAGCCTTCCTGTGCACCGGCAAGTGGGGGGTTCCTTGTATCGAAAACCGGCCTGCAGCTACAAATTCCTGACGCCTTAGCCCGAGATCCTCTGACTCCCCCGATCGTTGCCTCACAGTTCCATTTTCCACAGCTCGCCTTCGGCGTCCTTGGATCTGCTTCGGCTGTGTCATGACATGGCCTTGCATGATCCATATGCTTTTCTGGTGTTTTGGGTTTTGGAGCTTGAGCAGAAGTCAAGCCACGTCGAAGCTAAATTAATTCATGCATTCTGGCATGGTCACGATTGGTGCAGTGCCCGGCCCGCGATCTGGGATACTGAAATGAAGCAAGCAATGGTGGATTGTGATTGCTCCTGCAGTGCAACGTCGTACAAAATCTCTAGGATAGCTCCAGCAATAGCCAAAGCCAGTATTACCGCAGAACCGTCCGGGGCTATGTTGTTGGCTCAGTTTGCGGCTGTAACATTGAACTCGCAGATGTCAAAAGCCGGGCATGTTTAGCCGAATATCCTGCCCTGCATGACCCCAGCTCAAAATCTAAACTTAACCCTAAACCCTAAATCCGAAACTCTACACCCTGCACACCCTAAACCTTAAACCCTAAACCCTAAACCTCACACCTCGCGCAGAAGGCCCAGCTTCGAGAGCCCAAAGGCAGCGATCGGTGTGGTGCGTTGCCAGGATGCAGAAACTCAGAGGCTTTGTTGGATTCGGGTTTAGGGTTTAGGGTGTTCCTTGCGTGCAAGCCTGCAGCAAAACGGGTTTAGGGTGTTGGATTGTGGTTCCGTGTTTCGGAGAGAAGATCTCGGATTTGGGGCTTGCAGCTGCATTGCAGCTTACAACTACTGTGCTATACTATACTATATCCTACTATAATTACTATACTATACGATACTATTGTACTTACAACCACAGAGCCTCCTAAGCTCTATACGACTCTACGAAGCACGGCTGACAGTTTTGAGGGGGACGTGTCTTCCTTCCCCTCATCGAGTGTTGGAGTTTTTGGCGTTTGAGGCTTTTGGCGGCTAGCTTAGTGTCTGCACATCCTTTCATCACGACCACCGGCCTTTCTTTCGGCTCTGAAGGCTGAATACTGAACCTGCACCACACTATTCTTGTAGCTGCTTTCACCTTTAAGCTTCCGGGTTTATCTTTCAGCTCAATAGGATTAGCTCTGCATGTAGCGGGCTCGTGACGTAGGCCTTCGGATGCAGAGGCACCTAACGTTCCGAGAAACAACGGCCCTGAACCCTCATGAACCCCAGCTATACCCTAACATGAACCAACAAGTGACACTTCCATAGTGAACTTGCACTTCTACAACTCTAAGCAGAGGTCTTCAAATCCAGGACTGGGCTTCCCCAGCTGACCCCGCAGTGCCTCCTTTAGGGTGAAAAGCGGTTTCGGAAGCTTAAGAAGTTTAAGGTCTAGGGTTTCGGGTTTCACCTGCAATTCCGAGCCCGACTGCTGCCGTGCAGCGCTTGACAGAAACCGTCGATTTCCAGTGGCGCGCCGCACACCTTGATTTTAGGGTTTATAGGGGTTTAGGGCGGATTAGGATTGAGGGTTGTGGGCTTTTGGACTTCATGCTCCGGGTTGACGATGTGCGATTTAGGGTCCCTTCTTGGGAACATGTAAAGGTCTTATGAGGGGTTCTAGACGGGGATCGAGGGCTTACGGGCTTAGGGCATCTAGGGTTCTATAATTCTATAGGACAGAGCTATACATGGGCCCGACAAACCTGGAGTCTAGTAGCATTCATACGTCACTGATCGTGATATGGCGCAGCCTGGTGCCCAAAAACCTTCAGCCTGTCGACCTGCGCCCTAATGTTTGATCCGGTCCCCGAAATTTAAACCTCGGTCGAAACGGCCCTAGGCTTCCCAGGGAAACGATGCCCAAGGTGTTTCTGAAGGGTCAGAGGATGATTACGAACATCTTACAGTAGTCTTTCGCTTTAGGGGTTCAGGCTTTGGAGGTTGTTGCTTGCCGGTTTCGGAAACGTGGAACGAGTGCCTCCCGCTTTCTGAAACTACCGCTTTCTGGCCCCGAAGGATTTCAGCTCCCTCTGAAGCTACGGCGCAAGATCCGTGAGCACAAGGCCCGACTTGGAACACTGAACCCCTATAGACTCCGGTTAATTACCGAAATAATTGGATACCAGTACCTAGTATAGTAACATACAATTTATAGGGCCCCAAAAAAGCACATAAGCAAAAATAAGGACAGGGATATCCCATATTAAACCCCCTTATAATGAAGCCCAATAAGGTAGGGATATCCCCATAAAATGCTTATGCTTATATGTGCCTTTTGGGTCCCTAAATTTAAGTAACTGGAGCCCTACCCATCGCTAGACATCACGCGACCCCGAAAATGTGAGCACGGAAGGCTTCGGGAAGATCGGCCTTGGTAACGTTTTAAGGTGCATCGATTTACTGTGTACCCATAGGCCCCAAAGCAGTTCCTTTTTGGGATTCCCTTATTGGGCTTCTAATTATGAACCCCCAAAAGGAACTACTTTTGGGCTTATGGGTAAGTGTAAGGCTTGGCGTATCGGATTCAGGACAAAAAGGAGCTTAGAATTTTCGTGGTGTCGACTGTCGACTGTCACAATCGTCACAGCGGAGCATCCACATCTTCCATAGGGCTTTCGGGTCTAGGCACACCACTAGATACCTGAACGGTTTATGAATAGCACTGGCTCGGCTACGGCTCTACTTGAATCAAAGCTTGCCTCGCTAAAAAACTTGCTCGCCCCTTCTTGAGAGTCCCGGGTTCAGGGGTCTTAAACGGCTTCCGAAAAATGCTCTCCCGGCCTTGTGGATTCAGGTTTCGACTCGCACACTCGCACAAGGCAGGCACGGCTTCACAGTCTCCACGTGGATTCAGGTTTGGGGTTCGGGGTTTGGGTGGCTTTGTCAGGTGAAGGCGGCATGGGTTCTTCATGGCTTTGTTGCGATGTTGGGCCAGACAACATGACTGACTAGTTAGACTGGGGTTTGGAGATATATTAAAAGGAGCCGTTAAGGGAATACTGTTGAGAATGCCATGAGGGGCACAACTTCGCCAGCCAGGTCCGGATAGTCCACCTCTCGGTCCGCGCAGGTTCAACTTCCACATGCACTGTGAATGCATGGGACGTTTGGCGTTGACAGTTCCTTACTCAGACCAAGCTCGAAGTGTGGGAGCTGCTTTGAGTTCAGTATTTGTCATCCTCAGAGTCCGAGTTCTCGAGTGTGCAGAAAGAGCACCTAGGCCCTAGGCATAATATACCCTAGGCACGATGCCCTTCCCCGTTCTCTTGATGTATCGACTACCACCCAATGCGCCATGTCCAGGGATAGGGTATCCGGATACCGGCAGGGGCATTGCACCGTTCGAGCTCTTTCTGCGACAATCGCCTAGCCTGATGTTCGATTCTGAAAGAAGCCCTGTGGAATACTGTTGGTGCACAGGCCTCGATTTTTTGGGGGGGGGGACAAAGGCTTCCAGGGCGCAGGCTTCGCTAGGTTTAGGGGTCATGGTGAAATTAAGCTCCGGGGTATAGTTACCCAGAGTCAGCAGCTTGCTTTCGGGCTCCAGCTGTGCAACAATAAAGGGCTTTAGGCTTCCTTGCTGATACAGAAGGCCTCTCGAGCTTAGCCAGCAAGCCCTGACGCTGACGTCCGAACTGAGAGCCTCAAAATCCCCGTCCTGAGGCTCGAAACCCGAAGCGCAACCCACAAATCTGAAGACAAGCCGAAAAGCTGACCGAAAAACCCTAAATCCTCCCCACAGATGCGATGAACCCCATACTTTTTAGCACTAGCGCTCGACCAGGTCAGGCGAGGTGCTGGAGTTTCTGTACGACAATACTGCTCTCTCTTTTGCAGGCTCGGAACCGTGCACCGACTTCCCCTCTTCCAGTCAACGCTATAGGCCCCCAAACCCTAAAACCAGCCTGCCAAGGAGGTTCTCCTTCTTTTGGGCTGTGGCGCAACGCACAAAACTCGGCCTCTTGCGAGGGTTTGGGGTTTGGGTTGGCGCTTCTGCATCGTATTTGGGGCATCAACGGATCATTTTCCGGATTTGAGGAGTGTTCAATTTTTCGCCAAGCGGTTCCTGTGGCTGTACATTGGAGCTGCGAGTCTGCATTGCGCCCCCCCTTCGCATTCTTACAGTTCATCCACGAACCCGCAAAATCTGAATCTTGATACCTCGCGGTCGCAGCTTTCTTGCGAACTTCGTTTCCGAGCAATCAGTAGTGCGATTGATATCTAGCGATACCAGAATACTGAGTCACTGGTGGCACAAGAATGAATCTCTGTTAAACGGCTTTTTGGGGGCATTCCCGCTGCGAATGTATGCCATGAACCAGGACAGCCATCGCAGCTCGGTGACAGGATGCTGCGCCCGCTTCGTCCATATCCTGGAGCGCTGCTTGGATTGGGGTTCTGCTTTTGTTGTTTTAATACAGCTGCAAGTTCAGCATTTGCAGTGAAAGCTTACGATCGACATGGGACGGTCGGTCCTGCGCAGTCCTGTGAAAATGTTTTGAAACATCTGCAACGGTGGCTTCCAACAACATTGCGAACTTGGTTTAACACGTGTACTTCAGGACACAGTTCAGAAACAAAATCCAAATTGGGATTTAAACGGCAGACCAACCACGCCAAATGACATAAACTAACACCTGAAGCAACACTATACAAAGGACTGACTATCTCAGGAGAAGCTCCAGAAACGTCCGCACGTGAGCAGCAACCTGGAGTCAAGTTTCCAGAAATGGCTCTTGAACTGCTCCAAGCTAGGCTCAAAATTTCTACCACAGGTTGAGGAGGGTTGCTTCGTAGTGTGGTGAGCCATTCCGGAAGTTTGAGATCGGCTACAATATACTGTAATATGGTACAATATACTAGATTATGCTGTAATCTACTATAGTAAACTACACTATGCGCTTTTTGGGAGTTTCGCTTGCCCGTCAATGTCGGCCCTGGAGTCTTGCGAAGATCCTGCCATCGGGTTCAAGGTCCTGAGCTCTTTTTGCTATCACTCTCCAGGGCTCCGGCTACCTAAATCATGGGTTGCGGGGGTACCTAGTATATGGTGAGCCTTGGGGATCATTATTATCATCATCTTCGTCACATCCTTATCACCATCAAGACCCTCCTCCTCCCTCGCGTCATCATCCTCCTCCGTCTTGACCGGGTCCAGGGCGGCATGCCGCCGAAGCTGATCGGAAGTGCAATCACACCCTATCATTCTGTTGCTGCCTGGCTGTTCAAGGGATCGCCCGCCTGGTCCTGTATGCTCTGACAAAGATCGTGGAAGCCCGGACTCAGGGCAGTTGGGGAAGCGCTGGAAAATAGTGGTGCCATGCACCCCGGGGTTAGTACGTCGCGTTGTGTATTTTCTAAGATTTCGGGAACAGCTCGTCGTGGCGTGCAAGTCTTGCGCGGCTTGAGGGCTTCTGATTCTGAGCTAAGTACACACCAGGTCTGCAAGACTCCCAACTCCCAAGGCAAGAGAACCTGAAACCCTAAACCCTATATAAAGCCTAGGCCCTGAGAGTCGGAAATGCAACATGGGGGTTGTCGTCTGTCCGTTTGGGTTTTGACAAAGATGCCTTGATACTTGAATAGGGTTTTGGGGTCCATTCTAATAGACATATATAGGAACCGCAGAAGGATACTGTTCCTACGCCATTCCGACCCTACATTCGGTGTGAGCTACGTCCCAAATAGCCTAGAGCTTCTTGGAGGTCCTCCCGATTCACTACGAGGCTGTCGTCAAAGAAGACGTAGAGCTCCCGTGTTCTGAGATCCATGAGAACCTCCTCAAACTCTACCTTCAGCTTGTGCTATACGGTCTTGAGGGGATTTGGAGCAGCAACTGCATGGATCTCAGGCGTAGCGTTTTCAGGTCGGCTTTAGGTTTTACCAGCACGGTTCGCTTCGCAGCGAGAGCTTCTCGGTGTGGGGATGCAATACATTGACGTGAAAAGCACATGCATATGTGCAAATACATGTATGTGTATATATGTGGCAGCTCTGAATAGGTTCGTTCAGCACATTCCAGCCAAAAGGTTGGCGATCTCTTTAACATCCAAACCTGCTCATGCAGTTCCCGTCAATCCACCGCTTGCTGACCGCTTGGAGGCTGGAAGTGTTCATCGCTTTGGGGGGCCTTGGGTTTAGTGCCGCAAAGCCTGTGTTCCCAGGACCTGCAACCTTACCCTCATAGTTCCGCCGTCTGCATCCAAACCCGGGCCTAGACTCGAGGACTTCAGGGATCAGGGTTCAGGGTTTGCCTGCCTTCTTCTCCTGCGGGCACGCTTCCCGGAAGTCATTCCAGGTGAAACAGAGGCGAGGCGCCAGTGTCTCCAGCGGCAACCTTGTCTCCACTGCCAACCATAAGGGCTGAGGCCTGGGGCTACAGGAAGCACAACTCAGCTGAGCTGTTACTAAGCCTTAGCGTCAAGTCTTGAGCAAGGCCTCAGGTAAAGTCTGGAAGTTTACGAGTCCCCCGAACATCAAAGAACCCACCGTGTTAAGGACTGGAAACAGCAAATCATAGTAAGGAACCCTTCAAGGGCAGGTTTTTGTAGGGTGAAGGTCAAGGTTTACTTGCGACCAGCTAGACTGTAAACTTTTGAACCACTCCGTCCGAGACAAGGAAATCTTTCCAGGAAACCAAGCGCTAGGAAACTACAGTGCGTAAACATGCATACATGAGCTAGAAGTTTTAGATTTAGGGTCTCAGCGCAGGTCGAATAGCGAAACCCAAAGCACGCCGGCTGCGCCAACCGTGAGCACACACACACACAGGCACACTCAACCTTGGTCCTAACAAAATGTTGGGATTCTATTGTGGGCATCCCAACCCTCAGATTGAAACCTGAAGCTCAAAACTCCAGACCTTCAAACCCTAAGGCCCTAGCTCGCACAGTGGCAGTATAGACTGAAACGCTGGAATTTCAGGTGTCAAGCCGGAGAATCTAAGATAAAGCAGCCACGGCACACCAACAGGCCATGCTCAAGGCACAGCCACAGGGCATGACCCGTCTCGTCCAAGCCCAAAATCTTTGGCCTCACCCTCCTGGACAAACGGGTGGTTTTTGTGTTCAGGGTATATAGGGTCTTGAGTTTGAGGTCTTGGGTTTAGGGTTTTTTTCCCTCCTACCTAGCAAGGACAAGCGATTTGGGTTTAGGGTTTGGGGTTTCGGGTTTAGTGTGTTGGGTTTAGGGTTTAGGGCTGTGGGTCCGGGACTGCTGACGCTTCGGGTTTCTACTTGCAGCAGCAAAAAGTCTAGGCCCAAACCCCTGCAACTCAACAAACTACCTAGACTATTTTGGGGGCTTCCTGATTATAATTATAGTACAACGGCCCCAAAACCCTATTCCAAGTATTATAAGGCCCCTATATTAATCTGGAACTCCTCACTCAACCCAATGCCTTACATCCTGCATCCCTAAACCAACTGCTCACATATCGAAGACCCTGTATCTTGCACTCCCCGCCATCACACAGCACACCTGTGGCGTCGGTCGCCGCGGAGCTCTGTCTGCACCTGGTGGGTAAGCACGATGGAAATAAGAATCGGGCAAGAAAAGTCTAACGGCCGCTGATACAGTACTTGCATGTTGCTTGCTGCCCAGGGTTGTCGGCATCGGGCCGTTCGATTCCAGCTCCAATGTTGGGGGTTCGGTGTATCCGAAACCCGAAGCTTGCTCTACGCTTTGTTCGATTAGTCTGTCTTCCATCCCGCAACTGTTAAGAAGACTTTGTAGCTTAGCTTTGTGAGCATCCAGACCGGTCGTGGCGGCAGTGGCATACAAATGAAAGTTTTGAGGAGGGTACGTCGGGTGAGGGCTGGGAGGTCAATCATGGCGTTCGGCACGTCGGGGGTTTCATGACCCCACCAAAGCGAGGACTCTTGCAGCAATCTTGACGGCTCATCGTATTGTTTGTATGATATGGAATTCAAGGAACATTTTGGCAACTCTCCAGGCTCCTTTCTTAGCGATTTCGGGTCCCCAACCTGCTAGGGACCCCACCACAGCACTCTCGGGCTCGCCTTCGCCTCTTTCGACAAGCCTGTCTACGGCCTTTCTCCACTTACCCCGGCTGTCCGAGACCCTGCGAAAGACCTGTTCGTGAGGTTAGGGTGTTTTTCTGACACTCACACTCGGACAAAGCCTGGCAAGGTCTGCAGCGATACTGGGTCAGATGCGTTAACTACCACAGCAGATTGGTTTCATCAACTGTGTCAGGCTGTGAGATACGATGTGTGTGTGTGTAAGCCAGCAACAAGTAACAACCATACGGTGAACATCATACTGACAGCAGACTTTGCCTAAGTTTTAGGGTCAGTTTAGGGTGTGGGGTTGAGATGCAATCAGCCTGAAGAGGGTGCTAATGCCAAAATTCTGCCATGAAGTCTCAGCCCATCTCAAGACTTTGGTACTTGTGGGTCGCGCTGAACCCTACGCGTAGTGCACACACCTGCTACGTCCGTACCTTGAACCAACCCTCGACAAACCGGGAACACCCATGAGTTCAACTGATGGATCCCGTGTGGAACGAGTTCCGCTGAACTTGCCTCCGGGTGCGATTTCTGCAAATCTACTGTTCCTTTGCCGCAAACTCGACAGTACTTGGTAAGAAGGAGAACTGCGGCAGAATCTCCCTACGCCCAACCAAAAATCCTAAACCTTAAACCTTATAAATCCTTAATTTCAACCTTGGCACCCTCCGCTCGACGAACTGACCCTCGGGGTCGCGCCCAAGTTGGAGAAGGCGCCAGGAGTCTTTGGACTCGCGAGGCACACAGGCTCGGCAAAAAATGACACTTTGTGGGTGGTTGTCAAAATTAGGGTCCCTTTTTGGGTCCTTAATATAATACGGCACCTATAATTTAGGGTACCCAAAATTCAAAAAGGGACCCTAATTTTGACAACCACCCTTGTGATTACATAGCAATATACATAGATCCACGATATAGATAGGTAGGTAGACAGGTAGCTAGGTAGATAGTAGATCGGTAGATAGGCAAATAGGTGGGTAGATAGGTAGGTCGTCAGAAAGGTAGATAGGCAGATAGATAGCCAGATAGACAGGCAGATTACGTAACAGATCATGGTAGGAAGCGGTAGATAGTGATGGACAGCGATAATTAGCTAGTGGCAGATAGTGGTAGATAGTGGCAGATGGATCGATCCAGATGGGTAGACTGATACATAGGTAGATAGATGGATAGATACATAGATAGACAGGTGGATCGACAGATTAGATTAGATAAATATATAGATAGGTAGATCGATAGACAGATAGATAGACAGAAATATGCATAGATAGGTACATGGATAGGGTCACTCAAGAAACAACGATAGCTCGACAAACAGGTCATATCGGCAGGTCGGAAATCGATGAGCACATAGATGCGTATACCTGCGTGCGCACACACACCATTACATGTATAAACACGTATGTGCAAATAGGCGAACTAGTTAACAAACAAAATGCATATATATATATATGTATGTGCTTCCGTATTCAACTCACACACAGGTAAACAAGGTACAGGCATACATACACAGCTACAAACAAACAAACAACCATATATGTGCACTGGCATACATGCAAAAGACCACGCACACGTACCTACATACATAATTACATACATACATACATACATACGTACGTACATACAGACATACATGCGTACATCCATGCATCCATGCATGCATGCATACACACATAGGTGCATACGAAACGCACATGCATACATACATACATACATACATACATACATGCATACACATATACATACATACATCATACATACATACCTACATACATACAAACATACATACATACATGCAGACACACACACACATACTTACATACAAACATACATACATGCATACGCACGCACTTACATACACGCATGCATGCGTACCTTACATGCATACGTACATAGCGACATCCATTCATTCATACATACATTGCATACCTGCGCACATGCATACATGCACACTTGCCTACACACATACATGCATGCATGAATGCATGCATGCATGAACACATACTACATACAAAAACACACACATGCATACATGCACACATGCATACATACACATAGACATACATACATACACACATACGCACATACATACATACATACATACGTACTTTCTATGCATACGTACATAGCGACATACGCATGCATTTATGCATGCATGCATGCATGCATGCCTACATGCAGGCGTGCATCAGGGGATTCTCTGCCTACCTACCAACTTACCTATCAACTGGCCCATCTACCTACCTGCATATCGGCCTGTCTCTCTTTCTTTCATACCTACCTACATACATACACACATACACACATGCACGTTTACACTCAAACACACACACACAGATATATATATATATGCTGGCCCCCGTCCCCCCCAAGACCAACCTGAATTCCCTAAATTCCCTAATTCCTTACCCCATGTGTTGGATTCCCTAAACTCACTAAATTCCTTAATTCCCTACCCCATGTGTTGGATTTAAGAAATTCCCTAAATTCCCTGAATTCCCTAATTCTGACCCCCATGGATAAGATTCAGGGGTTTCCGTTCATGGGGAGGGAATTTAGGGAATTTGGGAATTCCCTCAACCAACACATGGGGTGGGAATTAGGGAATTTAGGTAATTTACAGAGTTTAGGGGTTTTGAAGGAATTTAGGGAATTCCCTAAACCCAACACATGGGGCTGGGATCAGGGAATTTAAGGAATTCAAAGAATTTAAGGAACTTAGGGAATTTAGGGAGTTTAAGGAATTTAGGGAATCTAAAGAATTTAGGGAATTTGAGGAATTCCCTAGAAACCAACAAATGGGGCTGGGATTTAAGGAATTTAGGGAAATTAGGGAATCTAGAGGAACTCACGGGTTCTGTAAATTCAATGCATGGAGGCAGTGATTAGGGAATTTAGGGAACTCGACGGCGTGACATCGCCGGTTGGCGGATCTGGGCAAGCTTCATTGTCTTTATATTAGGATGCTGGCTAAATGATCCAGATATTGTTTCTGTTTAACATTCTCTGCTTCTAGTTCTGTTCATATAATTAATCAGAGGCATAACCCAAAGACGGGACCAAAACAGAAAGATGTGTGCATCCTACGTAAGATCGCAATAAGGGTTACATGTGCACACATGTTCATTCTTTGTGAGATCTTAGGTCACTCATGCGCCAATGAATACTAATAACTCATACTAGTGCTAATACTACGTAATGCAAAGATGTCTATCCCTACGAATAAAGATAATCATAGTCATATTAACCTTAATCTTAATACTCGCATTGACAATAATACTACTGATACATATACTAATGACTAATGTATATATTATTTTGAAAACTTATACTCTTACGAGTATTAATACTCATCGTAATACTAATGGTGAAGCTGATAATAATGATAGTATGAATACTGATGTTCCCAAGAACAGTAATAATCATGAACATGTTAAGAATAATATTAATACGAATACTAATATACATACTATAGTTTGTATTAATTAATGCTAATACTTATATTAGAATAAGTATTAATACTCCTGCGGACAATACTACGCATATTCGTATCAACAAGTTTCAATACATATTCCTACGAATACAAAAACATTATGTTCATAGTAAGTTTAAACCGCTACTAGTATCTACTACTAGTATTTACAAAATAAAACTAGTACGAATTTTTAACATTGATACGAACATGATTCCTAATATTCTTACGAATACTAATACGCATAGTAATATCAACACTAATATGAATACTAATGTTCCTACGAAAACTAATAATCATATCCCCCGTCCAACATTCATTAAGATTACTACCAAGATACATACCTAATTTACCAATACTCATATTCATCCTAATACTAGCACTAGGGCTAACGCGAATGTGCATAATGCAATACTACTATATTGATGCTAGTATTCGTATTAATATACGCATTAGTATGTATAGCAGGATTAGTATTAACTATAGTACGAATAGCAACATTAAGGTTCATATTCCTACGAATACAAAAACATTTTGATTCATAGTAATTTATATTCTGCTACTTGTATCTACTACTAGTATTTACAAATACTACTAATACGAGTTTTGACATTGATACGAACATGAATCCTAATATTCTTACGAATACTAATACGCATAGTAATACTAACACTAATATGAATACTAATGTTCCTACGAATACTATATAGTAATCATATTTCACTTTTAATATTCATTAGTACGAATACCAAGATACTTACTAATGCTAGTACTCATGCTAATACTAGTACTAATACCAATATAAATATGAGTCCCTGAGTACCAATATTCCTACGGATACCAATGCTCATGTTCTTAATAACTATTCTCAGTACGAACAGCGACATTACTATTTTGTTATATCAACATTGATACTAGTATGAACTATAATACTTCGGCTAACACGAACATGCATAATACTAGCAAAAATCCAAGTGCTGATACTACTATAATAACATTATTACATATTCAAATTTATGCCGCGATACAAACATATACTAATGTATACTACTCAACATACTTTTAGAACAAAACACAGGAAAAGGCATGCATCAATTTGTTAAAGAACCAATATTTCATATGCCAATATATATTTTTATGCTGATATACTAATATACTGATATACTAATATACTAATATACTAATATACTAATATACTCATATACTCATATACTAATGTACTAATGTACTAATGTACTATTATTCTATTATACTTATTTCCGAAAATACTGACATACTAATATTCTGATTTTGCTAATATACGAATATACTACATATACACATATTAATACTGATGCAAATACTAAGACTAAGTTTAAGGCCAAGCCCAAGTATAATACGAATATGAATACTAGCACGAACACTAACACTACTATAGACATACATTAGAACTAAAGCACTAGTACTCATATTGATATTAAAACTAACACTGACATTGACACTGGCACCAGCATTAACACTAACAGCAACATTAATCAAACGAACAGTAATATTGAACAGATACCAGAAGCATTGTTATTACTAGTACTATTCATACTGACACAAAAATAAGACTAATACTAAGAACAAGATTAGGTCAAGACCATTGTTAACACTAATATTAAGACTGAAACTACGAACAAGACTAAGGCGAGATGAAGATAATTAATAAGGTATGTTCTGTGTGCGCCTACCCAAGCAGATGTTTACATGCCGCAGTATGGGCTCTGAGATGAACACGTGAGAGAGGGAGAGCAGAGATATCTCAACACATAGCAGAATATCATGATAAATGCATGCATAAAAACTGAACCCTGTGTTTACCACGCTGTCAAGAGGCGTCGAGGGTGCAAACAGTGTACGTGAACACATAATCTATCGGTATTTACAGGGGTTTCGGCTCGAATCCGGAACGGCAGCAAGACAGACATGAGCAGACACGTGATCGAGGTTGATCCTTGGGGGGGTTACCATATTTTTTATATGTATATATATGTATAGGCATACGTTCCACTCCGTTGCATTGCAGTACATACATACATACGTCTATGTATTTTATGGGTCTTAAGGGGTTTAGGGTCTAGGGATGCTTCGTTCTTACTTTTTGTGTATCTGGCATTGGCACAATGTCCCGATGGGTTCTATAAGACTAGAAGGCTTTAGAAGTCCGTCAGGGCATCTCGGTTCCGTTAAGTACGGGAAGTTTCTGCATCTCAACACACAGGGCTTAGGAACATGAGCCCGTAATCTATGAGATGCTGCTTGAAGTACACCCCCTCCAAACTTCAAACCTTTCCGAAAACGTCTCAGCCCTTGGCTACACACTTCGAGACGACAGCCGCAAGAGCCAAAACCTTCGACCATAGCAACTCCGACCCGAACGAAACCATGTCGCTATGCACAGAATCCCAGGACCCACGCCCAGCTACTATAGGGGCCATAATAATTAGAATAGGGCTTTGCGGCCCTGTATGCTATGCTTATAATAAGGAGCCCCTCAAATAGTTTAGGTAATTCTTAAGGCCCCTATAGCACTTTGCACACGTAAGCCCTGTGACTCCGGCCTCACCCAGCACGAAGAGGGAGTCACCCACCAACAAGCAATCCTCGAACGAGCTGTTCGGTCGGCTACAGGGAGCGGGAGGCAGCTTTCAGGGTCTTGGGTACAGGGCTCAGAATGTGCAGCTTTTTGGTTATCAGAGCTCGGGTTGGAAGATAGTTTTAGGAGCTGTTGCTAGGCTATGGCCAAGTAATAACAACTTGCAACATAGGGCAGCTGTAAACCTTGCGTGCATCTCCTTGTCACCCATGAACCTTTATGTGAACCCCATGCTTTGCATCAGGACTTGTGCAATCGTCTGAACGTCTGAGCACACGGAGGTTCAGTTCGCATGACTGCACTTCTGTGCCTTGCTCAAAAACTGGAAATAACCACCTCGAAAACTCAAACACGATCCATAGCTGCAAAGCAGTGAAACCCTAAGCACGGAAACCTGCTCTAGCTGAGGCATCCAGGGCTCGCTAACTCGGAAGGGCGATTCCGCACCGATCTTCTCAAAGTTCACACCATCCGTCTGAGTTTCGGGTTCTAGGGTTTAGCGCTTTAAAGCTTGGGGTCCAGAGCCTTAGAGTTTAGGGCTTCTGCGGGCTTGGGGCCTTCGAGTTTGGAGTCTGGCGCAAGTGGGTTCTAGAACAAGAGCAGCAGCAGCAGCAGCAGCAAAAGCGGCAGCAGCAATAGGAGTAACAACACTAGCCGCAGCAGGACTACTACTTAGCAGTCGTCGTCGCCATGCAGTAGTAGTGGTGGTGGTGGTAGTGCTAGTGCTAGTGCCAGTGCTCGTGCTCGTGCTCATGCTCGTGCTCGTGCTCGTGCTAGTGCTAGTGCTAGTGCTAGTGCTAGCGGTAGCGGTAGTGGTAGTGGTAGTGGTTGCGGTAGCAGTAGTGAGTGGTGGTAGCAGTGGCAGTGGTAGCAGTGGTAGTAGTAGTAGTAGTAGCAGCAGGAGTAGTAGTAGTAGTAGTAGTAGTAGTAGTAGTAGTAGTAGTAGTAGTAGTGGTAGTGGTGTAGTGGTAGTGGTAGTGGTAGTGGCAGTGGTAGTAGGAGTAGCAGCAGCAGCAGCAGCAGCGGCATCAGCAGGTCAACACTGGCATGGAGCACTTGACACTTCGCTAGCGCGGCTAATCATGTCAGGCTACTCCTTTTCTTTAAAATGAACAGTACACGTAGCATGGCCATCGAAAGTACTGTACTAGCAAATAAGCTGAAGATTAGCTAATTTAGCTTGACAGTCGAGAGCTGCAACGCAGGGTGCTCCACAACAGCAAGACGCGGTTGACCAAAGCTGATCATGATGCTCACGTGAAGTGGTGGACCCGTACCTGTTTCGAGATGCTTCGTCGATTCGTGGTCACTTTCCTTCACTGGTGGGGGTTCGAAGATGTTTGAAGCCTGCAGTACGCGTAGGAGGGTGAGTGCAAGCAGGATTTCCTGCGCTTGGAGGGTTGAGGATCTTCCCCTCACATGATGAATCGTACCACTCTGTCTCGAAATGGTTTGAATTCCCTAAGGGTTCATGTGCCCAAATAGCATATAATACTTTGGGCAAAATGTACCTATATAGGGAGTGCTTTAAGGCCAAAGTACTATTTGGGCACATGGGCCCTTAGGGATTGCTCGCCTTAGGGTAGTGGGGGTTCTGTTTAATCCAAGGGGCATCGTTCCGTCTCGTGCGATCCAATGCAGTCGGCAACGGTGTCCAATGGGACCCTGCAGAAGGGTTACCGTAGGTGGGGTTTGGGGCCCATTACACTATATTCATAATAAGGAACCTCCGAAACAGTATAGGTAATTCTTTAAGCCCCTATATTACGTACGGGCTGAATGTTGACTTCACATGTAAAATCCCCCTTCAATTATGAAACTCGACCTCCGGAACTCAACTATAACCCGCCCTCAATTATATATAAAATCCGATCCCCGGAGCTCAATACTAATCCCGTCCCTCGTTCCCAAAAGGATGCTTTAGGCCTTTGGTCCGCCCTCCCAGAGTCGCGGAGACAGTCAGCGAGCGTAGTAGTACTGGGAACCACCGCTCAACAATCAATCCCCGCTGCCTGGGCCTGAAATCAATCAGACAGCGGGGGGGGGGGGGGGGNGGGGGGGGGGGGGGTTGTTTTTGGGAAGTCAGCAGTATTGGCTGTTGATGCCAAGGTCCGTCTTCGTGCAGGGTGCTTGGGCGGTGGAAAACCTCACCTCAAGCCATGTCATGTGTGCATGTGCGGGTGTGCGTGATGGCTCGCGCCCGGATCCAAGACCATCTGGAGGCTTCCATGCCAAGTTTCGCTCATCAACTCAGGCATGGGCACACGCAGCAGAGGTGATTGGCCGAAAATCGTCGCAACCCGCTGGTTGCGTACCATGCCTTGAGCCCTATAAACCCCGAAACTGCTCACACTGAATCTCACAGATCTCCCACTACCGGATGCGAAAGGCCTTCGAGCAGTAGAATACGTCGGGTTCTCGTCCCCGAGGCACTACTCTTCCGTTCTTTGGCCTCCACAGCCAGGAGTATCCGTCTAGGAGTCTCGGTTCAAGGCTCAGGACACATGTGTTAGGCAAACCTTGTACAGTGCACTGATGGGTGCCTTTTCGTAGGGGAGCCAACCAGGAAGATGCGACTATAGGGGCACTAATAGTTAGAATAGGGTTTTGGGGCCCGTTCTACTTTAAGTATAACAAGAAACCCCCAAAATAGTATAGGTAATCATTATAAGGCCCCTATATTATCTCTTAGCAATGGCGGAGCTGATTCTTCAGATCAGATCGGAGCACAAGGCTTCGTAACAGTTGCAACATGGATTAAGGATGATTCTGGCTGGGATTTCCTATACTTTGCCCCAGGGGCATGTGAAAAATGCTTGAAGGATGCAATACTGGAGATACGCTAGCGAAACTATAGGTTTGCATGTTTCCGACCCTACACATGCTGCCTCGGATCTTCGCCTTTTTTTTCCACAGCACTTTCGCCGCTCCCGCTTTGGCCATTAATGTCATGCTCAGAAGGCTTACTAGTACTTGGAAATTCGGGACCAACACCCATGCATGGACCGCGGTGCCAACACTGAGGCGCACATTCTAACTCCGAAACTTATCCTGCACACGCTTTTTCAGAATGAGACATGCGCAAACTCCTGCATCCTACAACTACCTGTAGCACGAAACCCTATACAAAGCTATACGTATATGAGCCCTGAACTGAATGAGAGGCTAGAGCCCGAAAACGCAGTGCAGCAACTGGAGCCACCGACAAGCCTGCTTCTCTTGTGGTCTACCGGCTTCGCAGACACAGCATCGACGTAGACTGTGTCTCGGCAACCCTTAGTCAGGCTGCACGGCGACAGGAAATTGGGGACCCTAGCGCTTGCCATGAAAAAGGTTCAAGACACCTCAAGACTGAATCTGCAAGTCCTTGGAATACCTGCGTCTAATGACAAACTGCCGTGATCAGTGAAAAGATCTCAGCCATGCTCAAATGTAAGTACGAAAACATACCAAAACATTATAAGCAACCAACTGAATACATGTGTGTGAAAATGTACATTAGTATACGTAAATGTGTATGTAAACGTGCATGTATATGTCCGTCGACAAATGCAAACCTATGCATATGCATAAGAGCAAACGGTATGTACATATGTATGTATACATACATCTGTATAATTATGTGTTTACACGTATGGCATATCGACATATACAGGACCGTATAAAACACGTGTATGTTTGCCTTCATGTTTGGTTGCACGCATGCATGTATGCATTTATGTGGGTACGTATGCATGTATGTATGTATGTATGAAGGATGTATGTATGCCGGTATGTATACTGTAAGTAAGTAAGTATGTATGTAAATATGTGTGTGTCTATATGTGTATGTACATGTACAGATGCATATAGGTAGTTGCATATAACACAAATCAAAATACATACATACATATATATATATATACATACACATATATACGCAATAAACACACACATGCAAGTGTGTCAACAAATACATAAACACATGTTGTCACACGCCTCAATTATCCACACCGCTCTTCGTATCGACCGTTTCTCTGCAGTCTTCTGTCTCTCCCTGTTCTCGTGGGTATAGAATCCATAGGTATCTTCGGTGTCTCCTCTATGTTACCCATACTTTGTTTTACTTGTTTGTACTTGTTTGTGAACCCCAAGCAGATCCCGTTTGCCATTCCACGTCGTGGGCCTCCAATCGATTTTCGGTTATGCAGAGAACGAGCTTCGCTTAACCAAACAAGAAGCCAGAAAGCTATTTTGTTTCTAGGTGATTAGCATTCTTCTCTTAGTAACACAGAACACATTGCGTCTCTCTCAGAGAGAAATCCTCTTTCACCAAATACAGAAGCACACCTCATACGAACGCTCCTCCATCCTGTCAGTGGCCGGCAGGAGGGTTCGTACAATCTGTTAGCAACTGACAGGACAAGTCGACCCTCTACGCGTTAAACGAAGGAGAGCACGTCTTTATCTCATTAGTGCTGGAAAAAGGTCACCAAATCCGAAGCTTCATTTCTCCGTCTATCTAACGTTCTACCTATGCATAGACGTATCTATCTATCTATCTATCTATCTATGCATCTATATATATATATATATAGATTTATTCATTTATTTATCCTTTGTGGGCATACATGCACACATACTCTTATGCATAATGCATATATATATATATATATATTTGTGTACACGTGTGTCTGCATGTATGTGTTCTCATTTCTGTTTAGACATCTTCGTATATACATTTCTACATTTCTGTACTTTATGCTTATGTGTTTATGTAATCTTATATATGTACATGTTTATGCTTATGTACCTGGTATTGCTGTGTGTGTATATATATATATATATGAACCTTCCTGTACACACCGATACCGCACATGATCCGCAGCGATCCACCATCCCCACAGTTCCCAAAAATTGAGCAACTACGCCCTCATAACCCTCACCTATGCCAAGATATTTGGATGTGTTGTGGTTGGTGCGCCTGGAGCATGTTGACAGCCGTAAACTATGCCAAACCATCGGCAGAGATCATGAATCCCAAATGCCTCAAATGGCAAGATGCAGGCAGGCATCATACATATCCGAAACACCCAAAATCTACGCAACTATGTCCCCGGAGATTTACTGATGCCTTGGTAGCTTCGGTATGTAGGATGCTTCTGAACCTGGCGGCATATTGGGAACATGACTTTGGGTATTTATGAACCTGGCGGTGTTTCACCAGCGTCGCTCAAAACACTTGAAACCAATTTTTTCCGAAATGCCGCCAGACTGACGACTTGCCAAATTCAAAACATCGAGATCGCCAGGATTTTGGGGAGTTTGAGCCTGCTGTTGCTTTCGCACTTCAGACATATAGAAATTTGGAGTATGTTTGAGCATGGAGGCGTTGTAGCAACTTGGGATGTGAAAACCAAGGCGGGTTCAACGATGCTCAACATCAGTTTCAGAACATCGGAAGGCTCAAACGACCTAAAGTCACCCATATACCCTTGGGAATTTAAGGCATTCTTGAGCCTGCCCAAGGTTTCGTACTATGGATGAAGTTGAACAGCATGTGGCAGTAACAGTGGTGCTTGCACAAGTGCAGCTGCCAATTACAGCAAAGGGTTTAGTTGGCCATACATACCATTTTAAGGCAGTCTAGTTCTTAGCTCTTCACCCTTGGCTAAAGTGTAGGAACCCGCCCATTGCTTGAACAGAGATGACAGAGCTGTCGTAACTGTCGTTTTCTCAGTTCTGAAAGGAATGCTGCCGCGTTCCAGTATGAGATGAAAGAGCTCTCCTGTTCGTTCTCATAGTTTTTGAAAGGCTCCCTTTCTTTCTTCCGAATCCTGAGATGCAGAGGGCATTCTCTTTGTTAAAAGACAGGTACGCGTCCTCGTTACAAAAGTATAGGTACCTCAGGATGAATACATACATGGCTATCTAAGTGCTTCAGGTACCATGTGCTCTTCGAGCAGAACGAAGCTTCAGATAAGATCAACTTTGCCCAAGATGCGCCGGAGTTGCTCTACTGTTCTCCACACCAAAATTAAAAGATATAGAGCTGCGTCCACGTTTGCTTGAGGCTATGAGGAGGAGACAGGGGTCGCGTAAGGATGTATTTAACGGAGCATAAAAGCTATCTTGCGTCACTATAAAGTGGGACTACTAAGCCCGCTTAGGTTCGTTTTGTGACGCCGGAGCTGTATGTATCTGCTTCTTAATTACTAGAAAACCGAGAATGCATTCAGGAGGTGAAGTTGTCCGACTGCCAAAACATGAAGACATATGGGGCTGCTTCCAATATTTTCAACCAAAAGAGGTTGCCTTGACTTCTTAATGGAAGATGGTAGCACATTTGCGTTGTTCTTGCAAAACTTGTAAGCGTAGTATTCTTTTACGTCTTATTAAGTGACGAGAAGAGCAGCTGTTCTATTCGTGATGTGAGAACGTATGAGCGCTGCACAAAGGACATACTTCTTCCAACATATGCACGCAGTCATTATACATGCACAAGCAGTATCAGGCACAGACACGTTTATGCCAAATCATGTGCGTGCACATGTACATGTACGCAAGCATACACACGAGCGTTTTCTAATCATACGGGCGCACTGTGGAAATGATCTTTGCTTGCTGGACACCCTGTCATGGCTTTGGTCACGGCTGTCTGTGGAGTCTTCGAGGTTCACGCGGACGAAGGAGATGTAGAACGCCTAGCCCAGGTGGTCACCGAGAGATCTGGATTGACTAGTGTCACGAGAATGTTTTATGAGAATGCTCTCGCTGTCTGTCTCTCTGTTCGGACTCTATGTAGGTTTACGCATGTATGCATGTATGTATCTACGCACTCTTGTATATGCAGATACACATGAAGCAACTCCCAGAAACCGGGTGTCTTAATCTTTTATAGGTTTGGGCTGTAGTACTGCATGCTGGCAGCGTCTGCAGATCTGGCGTGCGGTTTGTTTTAGCATGTACGGGAATTTGCAGGTTCTCTAGTGTTCAAGGTTCAGGGCATCCATCTATGGACGCATTCTTCTTTTCTGCTGCAACGGCAACTGTCTAGATAAGTTCTTTTCAGTTCTAATAGTCTAAACCACGAGCATACAGAGATGCAAGGCCAAGCCCGAGTGGCTTTTTCGGCACTGACATAACTGCCGTTGCGACCTGAAGGGCTCAAGTTTGAGTAACTGCTTGGCTCGGGCCCTAACCCCTGCACGGAACTACTCGACCCAAACCCCTCTGCCAAAACTTTCGGAACCTAACCCTGAACCCTATTAGAGCTTCGGACGCACTTTCAAACTGCGCCTGGCCTGCGGATCCTCCGACGCCACTCTGTCCAGGTAGCTGTCGTGGCAGTGGAAGCCCTAGGATTGTGTTCGGGGCTTGGGTGATTTGGGAGTTTCCGACAATAGGGGAACCTACTATAGCACCCTAAATAGTAGGATCCTTATTATAAGGACCCCAAAATAAGGTACCCCCAATTTTCGGAAACTTCCTTTTGGGGGTTTAGGGTTTTAGGGTTCGGTGTTTTGGCTGCTCGGGCCAAAGGACCGCACATATTGCGCACTGAGGATGACAATATCACTAGAGCCACAACTACACTTACAAGACTACCACGATTGTTGGATCATGCTGGTACGACGAACTACTATATGATGATGATGATGGTGGTGGTGGTGATGGTGATAAACGGTCATGATGACGTGTGATCTTGCTGTTGCGGCTGCTTCTACGAGACTTAGTTAAACTTACCCCCTATTATAAACACTAAACCAGCCCCATCCGCTTCCCTCTAAAAACCTCCTTGACCGGTTAGTACACCTTCCAGCTTTGAGGTGGAGCCGGAATCCAACTTCCTCAATTCCGCATCTAGGCTAGAGGAGGCGTGAGGAGGGAAGACTTCAAACCATGAAACGTAAAGCCAGAGCCCAGTCTCTCTTATAGCCTCTGCATGCTGCGCGTTGTACATACGTGTATGTCATGTACGTAGACAAGTAAATAGGTGTGTACGTAGGTCGGTGGGTAGGTGTGGGTATAAACCTGTATATGTGTATGAGTGTATGTGGCACTGTGTGCCTGCATCTATCTGTGTCTGTGCGTGTGCGCGCGCGCGTGTGTGTGCGTGTGTGTGTGCATGTGCACGTGCGTCTGTGTGTCTTTGTGTCTGGGTGTCTGCGTGTCTGCGTGCCTGCGTGTCTGCATGTCTGCGCGTCTGCGTGTCTGCATGTCTGGCTGTCTGTCTCTCTGTCTGTCTGCATTATAATGTAGCAGCGTGTCTGTAATGTAAGCTACTGTAGGGTGAGGCTTACTATGCAAGTGCATGGTACGTAAAAACAACTGCCTGGGACTGATGTGTCTGGCACCATCTCTGGTGGACGACTAGTGATGCTCTCGAGCAGAGCAAAAATCCGGCACTGAACCCTTTTCCCACTGGACTCAGGCCTAAACCTGAAACCGTGGAAGCGTCTGCTTGCAGTATTGGCCTTTGAAAATTGTTGTCCGAATGGCCTCTGAAGGGCACAGGTCGAGAATGTTGGAAGAATCCGGGCCACCGCTCGAACACGCAGAACTCAACACGACATAGGACGCAGAATCAACTCGATCCACTATCCCCTAAGACTGAAGCCTTATGGCACTTCAATCCGACAAACATTCATAGACTGTCATAGGCATGGCCAGGCTGCGCGCAAAGAGAAATTGCGGGGGTGGGAGACGAGAGCGCGTGTCTTACGCACTCGAACCAGATCAAGCACAGCCCCGTCGTCCAAACCTGACCAGGGTTTGGGGTTTAATGTTTGGGCTTGGAGATCTCAAATTAGCTTGAGGGCCTGAAGTTGAAATGTCAGAGTTTAGGGTTCCGAGCTACAGGCTATTTTCGTGGGAAACCCTAAACCTAAACCCCTAAACGGGAAATCCAAACCAAAGGAAATGCTGGAGTTGTATTTTTAATGAACGAGAGAAGCTCATAAGCTCTAAACCCTGAACCCTAATTCCTAAACCCCTAAACCACTCCTAAACCCTAATGAACGAGAAGCTCTGGCATGAGGACCCCTGTTTCGACTATCGGGGTCCAGAATTAAACTGCTGTAGGCCTCCTCTCGGGGCTCCGGTTTCATACAGACACATATAAGTATATGCACATGCACACACACACATACACGCATATATATATATATATATACATATATACATATATACGTGTATGTGTGCAAATGTATATTTATTTATTTATACTTATATATATATATGTGTGTGTGTATGTATGTGTATATATATACATATGTATATGTACATGTACATGTATATGTATATGTATATGTATATGTATACCTAGATGTATATTTATATGTAATCGTATGTACAAACACACCCATATACCTAAACCCGAAATCTTGCAATTGACAGGCATCTATTGGGGTATGGGGAAGTTTTACATACTACCGGTTGTTACCGACTTGAACATGGCGGCGCGCGGGACCAGCAGCAACCTTCCAAGATTAGAACAAACACGTGGCATGGACCTGAAAGTATTAGAACAAATGGATGTGCAAGGACCTGTATCTGTTGATTGCATTGCAACTGCCAGAACAAGATTTCTTCGAACGACGAAACTTCTTCTTCATTCCACAAACCGAACACCCTGACAAAGCCGCGAAGTCGCTAAACATCGCGAGCTGTAGACCAGTTTGACCAAACACACAGAACCACTTCTTATTCACTTTGCTACCAGAACAGTCCTTACTGGTATGCTTCAGGCTTGGGTAGGATTCTTGTTGGTGTCGGGTTGGCAGTTTGCTGCAGGCATTAAGCCCCATCGAGCGAAGGATTTGGTCCGGTCCGGTCCCATGCCTATTTCCTCTGCGGTGGACTGCGCGCAGTTCACAGCCCCATGGACCAGCTGGAAAGGAACCAAGTCGGGCAACCTCCTCAGCAGGGTTGCCACTTTCAGGGTTCTGACAGCTGAGCAGATAAGAGCATGGAGGCCGGCCCTGTCACAGAAGGTGTGAAAGTCTGCATACAGAAGGCACAACGTGAGTTGTCTGGGGACCCAAAGCGCCGCAATGTCTTCCGTTCCGTGGAAGGGACCGAACAAGCTTAACCTGCAGTTCTCGTCAAACAAAGCCATCCGCCCCTTAAGGACCGCTTTTACGGGCTGAAGAAAAAATCCAGCTGGTTCTCAGTTGTGTCCTGTTGTCAAACAGGAGCTGGGGCAGTGCGAGAGGCTTAGATCCCACGCTCGGAACTGAATGCCTCACCCCTAGGACAGCCCAAAGTTTCTTGCAACTCCCGTAGTCGTATGTTAAAGCTGAATGCTCACGGTTCTGGGTCGAGGAATAGTCTCTGCTAACCCGCTTTTGAAAGTGTTGCAGGGAAGCCGTATGAAGTCCTAAGATCCCTTATAGTACCCTTGAAAGAAGGAACCCCTAAAGCCCGAACTCTTGACTTGCTCTTGGCTTCGATTCTGCAGCAGCTTGAAGACTCTCCGCGGCTGTGACCTCTTTGGATGACTGTGTGCCCTGGAGACCCATCGGAGTATTTTTGTGCAAATGTGTTATGGGAAACCCTCAACAATACTATCGGAAATTATTCCAACTCGGGTTCCCTACCTTGCACTATCTAGCGTCCGTGTTTGGCTCCCAGTCTGTGAACCTCTCGTACAAAGCAAGCCTGCATCAGGCCGAAGCTAAAGTTGTTGAAGTCCAGACCCGAAACGAAAAAGATACCATCAATGGGAGACGTATCCTGCAAAATCAAGACGAAGCCTCCCGATCTCCAGCCTCGACCAGCAATTCAGAACCCTGACTACTACAGTTTACTCGAGTCTACTCTACGAAGACCCGGATGCTTTAAGACGAAGATGTCTCCAAGCTTTCCGAATTCGGAAAACGGGGTTGGGGGGTTGGAGTCGAGGGAGTTTGCTTGCGAGTGTCCAGGGTTTGGGTGTGGAGGGGTTTAGGGAGGAGGTTCTTGATGTAGGTTTTGGGCTTACGTCTTAACGAACCCATGACAGTGGACCCAAAACTCAATCACCAATTCCTGCCAATCAGCCTCCCATCCAAGAATCTAAGACCTTCCAGAAAGTAAGGCCTGTCATCCTTAATCCTGAACTCCTGAACCCTAAACCACTAATCAACCAACAGTGAAATACCTTTTTGTGCTACTGGGCTTGAGGACTAGCCAGATCCAGTAAGCCCCTAAATCCCGAACCCTAAACACCCCAAACGCCTAAACCAGAAAGCCCTGGCGTGCGTGGCCTGCAAGTCTGCGAGCACATCGCCGGAGAGAATGCCTTCTCTTGGCGTACGCTCACGAGATGGATTTGGGGGTTTCTGGCTAGGGTTTCAGGGTCGGGTGAAACAAGGGCCGCTAAGGTGTAGGGTGTGAGGGCTGTTTGGTTCAGGCTTTCGGGGTCTAGGGTTTATTCAAGTTCAGAGCTTGGTGGCTCGACCGTATTTAGGGCTTGCGGCATTGGTATGCAGTTTAACATCCGTGGGCGCCGCAGAACTTCATTGCAGGCGCCTAGCAAGAACAAAGAGGGCTTGGGATTATAGGTTGGGCTGAAGTGACTTGTAGAGTTGTAGAGTTTATGGCCCCTTATGGCTTCCAGGATCAATACTTCAACCTCGGACTTGAATGTCAGATCCCGTTTGATTACCGCAAACCCCGGCAAAAGACAGAAGCCATCCCTAAACCGGAAAGCCTAAACGATGAGTCCATGAACCCTAACCAGCCCTCACATCTTGGTGTAAGAAGTCACATCGGGGCCTTGTTTGGGGGTATCTATGTACACTGCCAGATACTGTGAGCACCTAAGCCTAAAGAACAATATGTGTAATCCGCCCAGGCCACAAGCCTTGGCGTATTGGGGGTTGGCTCAGGTACCCTCCACCTAATCCTTCTTTCCTGCAGCCCGAAAGCGCTTTTTGCGTTCGTTTCCCACCCCCCTCCCGGCCCCCCTTCATTTTACCTGCTTTTTCCGCTCCCCCCCCTGCCCCATCCTTTTCTCTCCGTCCCTTGCCCCCCTCCCTCCCACTTCTGCAGCCGCCTTCTCTTTCAGATTGCAGAAGAAAATTGAGTTCAACATCAACCCTTCGAAGCAGGCGATTCGGTTTTCCAGAGCTCGGCTTCGCAGGCCCCGGACCACGGTTTAGGGTTTATCGGGATTACAGGGTTTACAGGGCGTATAGGGTGTACATGGTTTTCGCTTGTTTTGCTTCCCGCAGTGTTTTTTTTGCACACCCGCCTCACTGACTGCGTCGCACTGCGGGGAACTGAACTACAGGAAAAAGATGCACATCCACAGTGGTGTTTAGGGTCTCGACTTTGTTGATTCGCGGACTGGGGCTGGCACATATAACCAAGAGCCCAAGTGGCGCAGTTCATTGGATACTTGGGTTTAGGATGGTGTTGTAGGAGGGTGTTCTTGGGATTATGTGATTCCTAGCCATATAGGGCAATCTGATATAATTCCCACGCTCAACTTTCACTGCACCGACGACCCTATAGAACCCTCATAAGGTAGATCCCCAGAAGATCCCGGAACGTTATCGCAAGTCATGGCAAGTGGCTTCGGATCTTGATCTGTAGCTTCGGCAGCGTAGCATGGCTGCTCATGAATCTGCTGCGGAAAAGTTCAGATTATACATCGTGTTTTGAGTGGAATTCAAAGCACTCCTACGTTTGAGCCGCAGATGATCGGGCTTGTAAATCCACCGCTTGAAAATCTTTGATTATGCCCGTCAATTGAAGCACGCTCAACTGTGCAAACCGATGTCGGATGAGGATTAATATCGAAATCTGATAAGGTTTAAACTCGAATAACCTTATTCACGACCTAAGCCCTAAGGGCGCCAAGCCGCATTCATTGTCAAAGCTTTGAAGCACAAACGTCGATAGGCTTCACTTCTTGGATGGCCATACAGTCGTAGTCTGAGTCTCAATCTTTCTCACCCCAATATAGCGGCCTTAATAATTACTGACTTACCTATACTATTTTGGGGGTTCCTTATTGTAGCTGTAGTATAATGGGCCCCACAACCCTATTCTCCCCTATACTACATCTCTATATTAGCCCTTATAGTAATCCTTATAGTCCCCTCTAAACGGAACCCTTTAGAGGAACCCTATTCTATAATAAGGCCCCCATGTTAAGCCCTCAACCTCTCCCGGGGCTCGAGGAATCTTTCGCGTGCATATGTGCGCGTACGTTACACAGCAGCCTAATATAGGGGCCTGAATAATTAGACTAGGGTTTTGGGACCCATTATACTATAATAAGGACCCCGCCCCCAAGTAGTATTGGTAATTATTTCGAACCCTAAATTACTTCGTTGCAACTTTCCCTGAACTCTCCTCCCCCTCCTCAACCCGAAAAGACACAACTTCATCTGTGATCCTGGACCCTGATGCTGCTTTGGTTTTATGTTTCGGGTTTCGGGTTTCGGGTGTTTCCAGCTTTGGGACTTTTGGGACGTAGGGGGTGTGAGAATGCTAGGTGCTGTTGTAATGACACTCCTATGTTGTGCTGGATTTTCCCTGTCCGCAACTCACACATCCATGCTCCACAGCGAACCTGCAACATCCACAACCATGATTCGCCCCAGGCCCACCCAGCGCGCACATAGGACACAGTATGGTGTACCCAAGCCATCCAAAGCGAAGGGAGCCCAGCAAACGGAGCTGCCCTGCAGGTTCGGGAAGGAGACCTCCCAAGCCTTTTCCGAGCGGCTAGGAACCGGAGTCAGGCAAAGCACCTCGCAAGTGAGAATACCGTCGTTGCTGGCATCACTTTCATCAGGATCAGCATCATGGATTTGCAGGGTGTAGTCAATGATGATGTACAGCTCTCGAGTCCGAGGGTCCAAGACTACACCGTCACGCGACACGACGACATCTTCGAGCAGGGGCAGCGCTGCGGTAAATTCATGCCTTCAGGCTGCCAGCTTCAAGCTTACAGATTGTTTGGGTGCTTCAAGGTTCAAGGTGTAATCAGGCAGATACTTATGCAACACTGCAGTACCAGCTGCCAGAGGAAGCAAACATGAGCTTCAAGGCTGCCAATTGATACCACGAAGATGCCGGCTTCTGTCTTTATCCACAAAGCCTCACCGGTACCGTCTGCAGCCTTTGTTTTTGTTTTCAGGGGTTCATCGCCAAAAACAACTGGTCGTACACCCTTCAAAAACTCAACATCTCATCATCTCCTCCAATGCAAGCAACCAAGAACTTCTTCGTGCTTCTGTTCCAGTATGTGTTAAATCGTATGAGGTCGTCCCGTGCCATCGGCAGCTCCAGGAGCTTCATCCGAGTGAGTGTAAGGCGCCCATCAAAGATCTCGAACTGCAGCATGCAAGGGTTCTCCCCCTCCTCGCCCAAGACAAAGAGACAGCTGTCATGATAGATGGCATCTGCTACAGCAAAGGTGGCGGATTCGTGGGCGACGTGCAGCTCCCCGTGTGCTAAGGAGCAAATGGAAAGCTTGTCGCCACTCTGCCCAGACAAATACAGTGTCCCATCGCATCCCAGAGCAAGAGGATGCAAGCAGCATACTGAAGAGCCATGCGACACGGAATATCGCTTCAAGTGCAGCAGCGGATCCAGTTCTCCAAAGCTGTCGCGCGAATGGAAAGCTGACCAGGCCACTAGATCAGCCAACACCATGCTATTGCCAGGCATGTCTTTGTCCGACAAATCCCGGCCACCCGAGCGGTTGCAAAGATAGAAAGCTTCAAGATCCTTCGGATGGTTCACTTAGCTTAATAAGCTCCTTTACCTACGTGTCCATATGTAAACTTAGCCGAGTCGTATAGTAAACCACTATGTAATCAGGTAGTTGGCTTTCTTTTCTTCTGGACCTTGCACCGGATGGACCTGACACTAGAAATCGACGTAATTATACGTAGTCCCAGCTACAAGGCGCAGAAATCGCGTGGTTGGCACCAGGAGTAGCAAGCGAACCCCGCCTTTTGGGGTGTAGGGTTGGAGTTTCTTGGCTTTAGGATTTAGGGCTTATACAGCCCTGAACCCTAAACCCCTGAACCCCCTAAGGCCCTAAAACCTAAGGGCCCTCGAAGAAGCTGCTTGAGGTGCTCCTGGCTCGCGACAGCGCAGAAGCCTCGATCGTAGCCGTGGCTCGCCAGCTTGCGACTCTGGTTCAAGCGCCGGAAGACCTCAAAGCCCCTATTTTCCATCTAAGCAAGCTCCGGCAGGTTCGTTCATGAACTGTAACTAATCTCAGGAATCTAGACAAACCCAGATCCCATGAGCCCCGAGAGAACACAACTAAAGAAACAGAAGCTTGGACATCGGCGCTGCAGCTATACAAAGCTTTGGCCCTGAAGCCTTGCAGCCTCGTGCTTGCTTGCCTTATAGTCATGCTTGGGTCTCTCTGGGTAGGGGTGTAGGGTGTTAACAAGGCTTGGCAAGCGATTTGGGGTTAGGGCTTAGGATTAAGTTTTAGGGTTCAGGGTTTTCCCCATTACAAACAACCCCCTTTTCAGCCCTAAGCCCTAAACCCCCTTTTTTGAACCCGGACTTGATGACTGCCAGCCTTGCCCCTCGCTGTTCTTCAGCAGAGGCCCGAAAACTTCAACACTGCCCTAAACCCCCTAAACCCTAAACCCTTCCCCTAAACAAGTCCGTAAAGATCGCCTCAGGCCACCGACCTACATCTGCCAGCTCGAGGCTTCAAGTGCCCTCAGTCTCCTCGACCCCCAAAAGGGGGTTGAGCTTATGGATTTTTATGTCCTTCGGGTTCGACCCCAACAGAGTGCAGGGCTTATGGCGTCGTAACTTAGGGTCAAAGTTCTGATTGGAAGAGTGGGCTATGACTGCAAAACGTGTGGAGAGTCGTCTCAGCAACTCGACGCTTCGCTTTGAGGCCCCCTCTTATCTAGGATCGATGGTTTACTTTTACAGTTTTGTAAGGCGTTTTGGGGTTCTGCGGCTCGTGATCATCGACCCTAAACCCTAAACCAGTTTCTGGCACACAGGGAAGTTTTCGGACTCATGACTGCGACTTCCGGGCTTAGGCTCGGCCACGTCAGCCCACCGGGACAGACACGAAATCCCAAAGCAACAGAGTCTGCCGACACGGCGGGGCCCTGATCGATGGCGACTTCGATGCTGCATGATTGTAGGTTCTAGGGGTTCAGGACTGTCTTCTATCTTCATGGAGCATATATCCACTTTCCCACCTTGCGCAGTCAAATCTTTGGCTGGGAACAGCATTAAGCCCGAAGCCGTGTCCCAAGACAACTTGACAAAGCAGTACGGCACCCAGCATAGACACTGGGCTCCTGGCACATCTAGAGTTTTAACTAGCAGGCCGAAGTGCCCGGAGACATGCTCTAAACTTGAGTTCAACGTGCAGCATATGTGCATGCGCGCAAAACTACAGCCGTCAATCCCACATGCCCCTGACGCAGATGCACCCAGAGAGCCCAATACCCTTTAAATATGTCTTAAATTATATAGGGCTTCATATTATGATTTAAGCTATATTCCTCAATTAAGGGGTATTGGGCTCTCTGGGCAAATCCTAAACCGTCAACCCGAAACGCTGCTGCGAAAGAGCCTGGCCATGAGCTGTGGCAGTCGCACCAGCTGTACCTGGTTGATCCAAGGGCGAATACTATAGGGGCCTTACTAATTAGAATAGGTCTTTGGGGTATATTATGCCATAATTATAATAAGGAACCCCCCAAAATAGTTTAGGTAATTATTAAGGCCCCTATAGTAAACACCGAAATCTAAAGCCCAAACCCCTAGAGCCCTGAGCCTCAAGCCCTTCACCCGAAAGGCCCCGAAACCAAACCCTTCTTTAAACCCACCAGAATCCCTGATAAGAAGCCCTAAACCCACCTCAACCTCCTTTCCTAGGGTAGCATCCGGAAGCTTCGATTCGGGCGCTTGAGTGCTCGAGGCTGAATGCATATACTTCAACTTTCTGGAAACTAGCGCCGCTCTGTGACTCCCCTCGTCCACGTTAGTTGCATACTTCTACACCTCCAACCCTTGTGTTCATCAAGACTTGTGCAGACGGTCTGGATCCTGAAGTCCTGAACCATACCTACAGAGACTCTAAAGCCCAAACTCGATATTGAAAGCCCTCAGAGCCCGAAGAACCTAAACCCTAAAGCCTAAACTACCTAAGCCCTAAACCCGAAGCCCCTGAACCCGAAACCCTAAAGCCTAAACTACCCAAGCCCCAAGCCCCAAACGGGAGCACCTCGGATCCTCCGCGCAGGCCGAGGTTCTCGGCAGTGTGCCAGGCGCATCTGACACCTCCTCGGCTCAGGCTTCGGTTTCTTGGGCTTGCCAGGGTTTCAATCGGGGGTTTGTAGGGCTTTATATGGTTTTTGTAGGGTTATGGTAGGGTCTTGTAGGCTTGCATCAAAGCGTTGCAGGATTTAGGCTTTTTCGGGTGCTATTACGAGAGTCTGATAGTACAGGACGCCGCCTTGAAAGGATTTCGAAGGCTTTCAAAGTGCGCCTTGTCGGTCTGCGTAGTTTTGTTGTAGGAGGGGGGTGGGTCCAAACGGGGTGTTATTGGATTTCATGTGGGTGTTTGTGGCTACTCATAATAAGACCTTAAATATGGCTTCACTCGGGTTCCGTCGGGTTTTAAGGGCTGTAACGTTTCACAAAAGTTATAAATGAGAAGCCGCTCATGGTTATATCGTACTTACGTGGCTACAGGTTGCCGTTACTTACAACCACTGCGGGTTTTACATGGCATGCAGAGCCCTGTCTCCGGGTCTGGAGGATTGCGGGGCTACGAGGCTTGGCTTAGAGGCAACTGTAAGACTATGAAAACCCTCTACACCCTATAGGCCCTAGAACATAAACCGTGCAGAATCTACTTCCAGGGCCAATCATGGTGTTCCAGGTTCCAAACCACTTGTCTTGCTTGTCTTGCTTCGGCCTTAGCGAAGTATCGGTTTCCAAGACTTCGTGAGCGTCATTTGGAGCTGCTTCTGCTGTCGGGTTTGAGGTTCAAGAGTAAAGTGATCCGAAGGCTCTGAGGACGTTCACATCGTGGTAAGGGCCCCCTCTCTTGTACAACCAACTACTACCGAGATCCGGGAGCCCTAGACCCCCAAACCCGAAGCCCTCTCGGGTAGGAATTGGATTTCGCGGGGCGCGCTCCGGTTTATGGAGGGTTGAAGTCCCCCAATCTCCAAGTGTACAGAAATTGCTTCTGTTGGCGTCTCAAGTCCAACTTCGGAGTCTAACTACCCATGAGTCGGGCCAAGTGTTGGGCCTAAAGCTCATCAGGGAAAGTGCTAGATTTGGCCTTTGCTTCGGATGTAAGTGAATACTATACTTACTATACTTTTTTTTGCTAGGATCTTGGTATGCAAGCCGGCCGCTGTGAAGGAGCTCGAAGGGCATCAAAGATGCAAGCTTCTTCTCGGCAACGTCCTGTGTCTGTCAGCCACAAATCTCTGAAGCCAGAAGGGGTCTCCGCCCAGCCGGAAATCCCAACCCTAAGCCCCAAATTAGCTATGTGGATCCGTGGAACCCTCAGAAGCTTCCGGGCAGGGGTTGTAGATCGAGGTATGACCCAGTGTCCCAGGTATGTCATGCAGCAAGTTGGGTGTGTGACATGCGCCTGACATCGCCAGACATACCGACACAGACACGCCCAACAAAGCTGCAAAGCACTGCGGGACTTCTGTCTCTGTAGGCATGATTCTGGAGCGTGTGCGCCTCACAGGACCTCAGCAGTCACATCTGCGGGCCGAGCATACTTCTACAGGATCATGTCACGCCCCAACGTCCTTCTGCACAGCCCTCAGGCTCAGGCCAAAATTCCCGAAGAACACTTATGTGCGTAACCCTGTGGCAATACATCCGACGTGCGAAAACGCAACCGAAATCCTGCAACCCTGCAATGTGGACACTGCACCGTGCCTGCAGTTTCTCCCCGGCAGAGATGCTCAGCTCTGCCAAGACTTCACCGGTTACACCTGCCCCGCATCATAAAGCCCTACTCATGTGGGCTTCGTTGTCGACCCCAAACCCGAAAACCCAACTCCTAACTCTACAAACAATAACAATAGCAAACCCTCAACAAAATCCGAAAGCGCCAACGCCTTGCTGATACAAGGTCCAATGAAGGAAAGGCATGGCTTACTTGCGAGGTTCCACCGCAAAACCCACGTGCAGCGGGTGGAACCTCAATACCGCCGTAAGCTCTAAACGACCCCTGTGCTTGCGGAAACCCTTCCGACAAGAGGTTTATGCTTCAGGGCTCGTTCTTGGCACCCGCACGGAAGTCTCGAGGGTCTACATGGCAGCTACTCCGTGGGGCTATATATATATATGTGTGTGTGTGTGTGCGTGTGTATATATATATATGTATATGCATCTTTTTCAGGGTCTCTTGTTTACGGCTTCGGGCCAAGCCGGGGGTAGGAGATGCTGCTAGAGTGTCGAGGGGGGCGGGGATCACACCTGAAAGTCAGACATAGCGAAGCGAAAGAGGTTGCAATCCAACATTCTCTCCATGGCCGTGTGGAAAGCAGGGAGGTCCAAAGAAAACCCTCCTTACAAATTGATACCGTGTTGCCTGAAGCAACCTCCACACAACTTAACGGCCCCAAACCACGGACCCGAAACATCAAACTTATCGCTAGCCAACTGCGAAGCACCCGACATAATCCCAAAACCCTATGTGAGTGTCACTAAATCCCTTAACCCTAAAGAAACCTTAACTTTAAATCGAGATGCCACTGTGCACCGAGATGGGAAAGTAGGCCATGCCGATGCACAGTGAAGGCGAGAAAAGGGCGATTTGGGGCTTTCGACTCTCGTGCTCGCAGAAGGCAGGCAAGGCTCCCACTCAAAACTAACTAAAGAAACATAAGCGATTCGGGGCTTCAGGGTTTTGGGTTTAGGGATCTAGGATTGGTGCTTTAACTTTCAGGATCTGGGTTGTCGTCCTTGTTGGCGGTTCCCACGCGAGGAAGATCCAGATTAAGGGCTTCTTCACTAGGTTTCTGTAGTAGTCACACGTAATTAGGGCCTACCTGAATTCCAAACCCCAAAGCCCTTTTGCAGCCAGCTGAAACCCTAAACCCTCGGCCAAGGTTCGAAAGTTTACTGTAGGTTTTTGATGTCTCAGGTCCCCTTGCAGGGCAATGACCCGGGCTACGAGCAAGTTGAATTCTAGCTTCGCAGCAGTAGAGAACCAACACATGTGCTTAGAGTTTAGGGTTTAGGGCTGCATAATGCAATCAGGAGCAATCTTAGCTTAGCAGTGCAATGAAAGCCCAAACTCACTGAGGCTCTGAGCTCATGCTTGGTTTCAGGACTTGGTACCCTGAGACTCTTCACGCCCCAACCCAACCAAAAGGCCCTAAACCCTATACCCTCAAACTCTAAACCTCTAAACCCTAAACCCGCAACTCTAAACCCCTAAACCCAAAACTCTAAACCCCTAAACCCAAGAAAGTTTGGACTCACTTTAAGAGCTCGTCGAATGCACTGGCATTGCCGAAAGCGTAGCACGTACGGTCCAACTCGGATACTTGTAGTATTTTACTCTTGCCGAAAGCCGCAGACCCACGTAACTATCCAAACTCCTTCACCCAAACGCTGCTTGCATCCTCAGGAGCAGGCTGCTTGGAGTGTTAGGGATAGGGACTTTACCCGGATCTTGGGGGAAATCAAACATGGCAGCTAGACCTCCTCTTTGCGCAAATCCAGGTCCAACACGGTTCCTTAGTGCTGCGACCCGAATAACGCCCCTCACCCGCAAACGCTAGGCTGCAGAACTGAATGCAATCTACAACTTCGGTGTTAGTCTCTAGAGGCGAAAAGTAAGAGTTCTCAGGCCCTACACCTACCGGGACTTTGAGGGCGAGGGTCTATTTAGTTAGGGCTTACCCCAACGTGAGCAGTCGCGTGGGGGCGGGGGGGTCTAGGACAACCCTAAACCCCAAAGTACTGTGCTTTCGGGCTCAGGCTCGCAGATTCAGAATCTCTGGGCGTCCGCCCTTCAACAGCCCCTCTGCCCCACCCTAAAGAGCTGAAGACAAGAAGGCACCAAACGACTTAATTGGCCTATCCTCGTTTAGAACTCACTCAGCTACGCGTTTTTCGCAGCTTGAAAGCCTGCAATGGCGGTAGTCACGGATGAGATGTTAGATTCCTTGCTGGACCCCCGTCCGCGCAATGGGCTTGAGCAGTTGATCCGCAAAGTTCGAGAAGAAGAAGAAGAACCGTAAACCCTAAACTATAAACCCTATATATATGTGTGTGTGTATACAATTACGTACATATATATAATAATATATATATATATGTATAATACTATATATATATATATATATTAGACATGCATCCTGTATGTATGTATGTATGTATGCATGCATGTATGTATGTGTGTATGTGTGTATGTATGTATGTACGTATGTATGTATGTATGTGTATGCAAACAAGTATGTAGTACATACATTCAAGCATACATACATACATACATACGTACATGCATACATACATACATACCTCCGTACATACCTACGCACATGCAGACATACATGCATACAGTGTGTTTATATACATATGTATATACATACATACGGACACATGTATGTGTGTATATATATATACATCATGAAGGTTAAAGTCCTCCGGCGGAACATAGACAGGATCAAGGTCCTAATAGGCAAGAACGTTGGCAAAGATGAGCCATACCGGAGAATATCGAAGCCCGCTCATCTGGCTCCTTTATCGAAGCCAGGACGAACGAAACCATAGATGTAGCTCGACTTGAAATGTAAGGTGCTCAATCCGTTTGTTTCTCGCGCACCCCTATATAAGCAGGAGGTCTCACAAATTTCTGATTGACATCGTGAGGAATTTTGCTATAGACGCCACTGAGAACCGGGTGACGAGAAACCTCTGGTTCTAACTACGGAACACGTGTTGTACGGCCATTACGGCTAAGGGTTTAGGACAACAGGCTCCGCACTAATTAAGCCTGAGTACTTCGATCTCAACCCTAAACCCTAGCTTTACTTGCACTGATTCGCCTCGCATTCTGTACAAGAACCTTTCGCAAGGGGGAGTCCATTGAAGGAGCCGGGCTTTTGAAAAAATGCGTTCAAGCAGAACACTCCAGAGCTTGGGCTGCGAAGTAGAGGTATGTTTAAACCTTAGCTGTCATTCATCTGCAGTCCCCGTATACTAAAAGCTTAAGACAACATAAATATGACCCAGGGGCTTCGGGCTTCAGGATCCCTAGGATCCCTGGACCTAACAGGTTTGCAGCCACAATGTGTGTTCACGCCACAATTCTTTGGGGAGCAGCAGTAGCTACGCTGGCCTCTCGTGTGCAGTACAGCATGGTGGTATTGATGGTTGAAGGCTTGGACGCTTGAAAACCCGCGGTTAGCAAGTCGGGCTGCAAGCATTTTGCATGGGGCTACAGGCTACTATTAGCTCTTCTGACGTTGCTTACTTGATCCTCTAAGTGCGGTCTTGCCTATGTCGGCTTCGCTTTTGTTGAACTTTGGGCTGTTGCTGGTGCTCGGCATTTTATCCTGGACGGAACAGTTTGCAATCAAAATGCCTAATGAGTAGGTCCTTGTGCTTAGGAGAATAGTAGTGCAAGTCAGTGTAGGTCAGGAACGGTATGTACTGCTGAGTATACGAGTACTGAGTATGTTTATTGGCAGGGGTTCCGTTTTTTTAGGAGAGTCAAAGCTTGGGCTCGGAGCTTAATTGATGCGACAACACTCTCCAAAATGAACCCTGCATGCTCCAGTTAGGTAAATCCTACCTAGTGAGTTCAAGTTTCGGTGATCATGCACAGGCCATGGTGATAAGCCTTGAGCTAACAGACAGGAGCCTACTGCATCCAATTCCTGTTAGAGGAATTGTCAAGGCTCGCTGTCGAAGCATTCCAGTCGGAGTGGGAAGCATCAAGGTCAGGTGGGAAACATTGGATTTTGAATAATTAGTTCAGTATCATTCCTGCTGGATGCAAGAGAGGTTGGGAAGTCGCGGCGGCGATGATGCACGACATTTCGCACAGCGCCGTCGCCTCCAAAACGTCCAGACTGACTTTCATCGCACGTCCGGCAGGCGGATGATGGCTTCACAGATTGTCTTCCCCCTGGAGCAACTTGGGGGTTAAGGTTTGGGGTTTATGGGTAGCCACCCTCCCCTTGTATGAGCAAAAAACACGACCTGAGCAGCAGGGCCTAGGCAGCCCAAAAGTCCCCTCAGAAGTCTAGGAGGTTCTCGGTCTTGGCAGGCGTAGCACCAACTCCTAAGCAGGAGTCAACTTCCGGATTTCGGCACTCCGTCAGGGTTTTTCGGTTCAGGGCTTAGGCTTCCCAGTGGTCCGAAGGTGTTGGGATCAGACTGCTGCGTGTCTTTTTGCCTTTACACATCACCCTCGCTCACATCACGTCTACCACGGTGCCCTTTGCGCTCCTGAAACTCCAAACTTAAGCTAAAAGCAAAACCCTGATTCCTAAACATTACAGTTATACGGCCACCATCGCCATCCAACCCCCGAACCCCCTAAACCCCAAGCCCTCAGCCGAATTCCAAGCCCCAAACACTCTTCTCAAACTTGCGAAACCCTAAATCCTAACCCCTAAACCCTGCAAGCCGAACAGTGGCGAGGGCGAGGCCTGGGGTTTGGGGTTCACGTATAGGGTTTCAGTTCGGTCTGGGGTTTAGGGCCTGGTACTGCGTTTAGGGTTTAAGGTTTAGGGTTCAGGGCCTGATATGGGGGCTCTACCACTGAAATCAGCTTTCTGGCCATGTTCTGCTGTAGTTGCATAGGGACGATAAGGGCATACTATTGCTTCCCAATTTCCGACCCACTTAACAACCTCATCAACCCGGACAACCGCCAGAAGCCTCGAAGCGCTCCAGCCTCAAAG
Source organism: Symbiodinium sp. clade A Y106 (assembly GCA_003297005.1). Lineage (NCBI taxonomy): Eukaryota > Dinophyceae > Suessiales > Symbiodiniaceae > Symbiodinium > Symbiodinium sp. clade A. The sequence continues at coordinate 233,523 of BGNK01000044.1, read as the reverse complement.
CGCTGAAATCTGCACCTCACATCCCCTCAACCATTGTTGCGCCCTCAACCCTTTGCCATGGTTCCGCCCTCAACCCTTCGCCTAAATCCATACACCTTTAATCAGCACCATCGCAGCGCTCGAAATAATTGAAATGCCGCAAGCCAGGCACTAAATGAACACCTTTGGTTTCTTTGGAGCTCACACTCGGCAACGACATTCTATCGTGCTAACGGTCCAGGTACGGCCATAATCTAGTGCCAAACCCTAAACCCAAAGTCCTAAACTCTAAACTGAGTCTTTGTTACGAAACCTCAAAAACCCCACACCCTGCCTTAAACGGATTGAACCCGAAATCCTAAACCTAAAGGTGTGGGTTTGGGCTTGCCGTTCGAAAGCTTAGGGAGCTGAGAACTCTCACTCCGAAGCCATTGTGCCAAGATGCCGAGAAGGTCGACCTACGGGGATTAGGGTGGAGGTTTATGACAGATTTGGTTGATTCTTGAGGGTTTCTTGCCTCCCACGTAGCAGCGACATGCCCGCATTGCAGGGCTTAGGGTTTAGGTGACCATTTAATTAGGTGTATCAGAATTTGATCGGCGTAGGGTTGATGAAAACCGGAGGGATTTATAGGTGTAGGGGCGGGCTTGAACTCTTTAAGATTTATGTGTTTAGGGTGCAGGGGCTGAAAGGTCGGTCATGGTATGGGGCTTCTGGGCATAGAAAGGAGGATGAGGAATCATCGATTTTTCAATTTGCAGCCGAGTGCTTCTTCGTTTACGGCTATGAGGTTGAGATGTCAGGGGGAAGCGAATATAGGGTTCCAAGAGCTTGAAGCTCCAGAAGCATGTCATCCCCTCCACACCTGCTTAGGCCAGCCTCCATGCCGAGACCATGTAGACATGTGGCAAGCGCATTCGAACTACAAGCCCTTTTCCCGAAAGTGTGCAAGCGATCTCGCTTGATACATGAGGGATACATCGTTCTGCATTGCGCAAGCAACAGACCCACCCATTTATGCACAAACCTACCGATCTAAGAAGGCCTGCGCAGTGCACTTTGCTACCAGCATGCTCTCTACACACGGAAAGCCTTTGAACTTTTCGAGGCTCCACCTGAAGAAAACAAGCACTCTACATCCACCCCGAACTCTAAACCTAAACCTTTTAGGGCATAGTACACTAGATTCATGTTGTATTCGGATGCACCCTAAGGAGCAATATACTTTTGATTACCTAACCTTGAAAAATTGATCGCTGTGAGGCCCCAGCGCCAGCTGCAGCACCTCCGGCACTGCTTGGGGCCTCAACGGAAAGTCTGCAGCAAAAAAGCCACTACAGCGACTCGTACAACTTAGACGGGTATTTCGCCTTGGTTCAGAAGGGTTGTTGATATCGGCCCTGTGGCGGTCAACGAGCAATGGGCACCCGCATTTCAGAAACATACGCCCGCCCCTTCTGCGTGCGAACATGCGTTACTTTCAAGGTTACGTTTCGGGTGCCTCGGTAAATCCTGGCCCCTGGCAAGCCTAAACCCGAAACCCCAAAACAGCAGCAACATCCGACATCTCATTGCTACGATTTCCTAGAATCCGAAAGCTCTCAACCCAAGGGCCACAGCCCTAAACCCAACAGCTGCGAAATCCCAAATCCCCAATCTCCAAAACTCGACCCCCCTCCCCGCTCCCACGGCAAGCAAAATGCTACGAAACCCTCCCAACCAAAACCCACATACTGTTGAACCCTAATTGAATCCTACCCAACATACCGGAAATGCGCCTCGCCGAGGAGGTCGGGCAAGTCAGCCGGGCCCCCCAAACCCAGCCGCACGAGCAGCGGGGTGGCCACGGCCTTTTGGAGAGTTTCAGGGCCTGTTTTGCCTGTGTTTTCGGAGCCCAGAATTTAAATCCTAGCCTGCCTGGGGTTTTGGTTTAGGGCTTGGGGTTGTAGGGTTTAAGGTGGTAGGGTTTATAGTGCTTCGGATTTTGGGTTTTGGGGCCTCGGGTCTAGCATTTAGGACTTAAGGTGAGTGGTTTCGAGGCTTCGGGTTTGTAAGGTTATCCCTAAGCTTTCAGGTGTGGAAACCCAGCAGAATGTGATGTACTAGTCTGTACTATCGGTGGTTATAGGGGTCTAGGCTTTTCTGTTCGACTTCAGGCATCCCGCAGATTCAAGCTTTCTTGGTGTCTTTGAACCTGGACCTCCCCACTCCGTCTCGTCTTCCTTCGCAGCGTCTGAGCTGCTCGGGCAGGGTCGTCGGGCTTTGATAACCCGGTGCAGTCAAGTGCCCCGTCCATGCCTTGCATGCACGCATGGGTTGTTCACCCCTGAGGCCCATCTCAACACCCCCCTGAGGCAAGGATTCAAGAAGAGTGCACAGAAACGCCTGGCACTTCACGTTGGATTTCAGAGACAAGAACTCCTCGCTGACATTGTCCTGGTTGCAAGTCATGCTTGGGCTTCCGGGTGTCGGAGGTTGGGCTGCGTATTTTGCAGATGTCTTCAGTGTAGTTTGCGGAGTTCACCCTAGGCCCGAATCCAAAGACCTGAAACCTTGAATAGAGTCTACACCATTTCATGCTTTCAGCAATCCCTACAAGTGTCTCGAGGCCATCAGCATCGCATGATTGTATATGAATATCAAGTCAGAAAGCCCAGAAACACTGGCATAAACTCTCCGAGGCAAGGTCGCAACGGAAAAACTTGTCGCTCCCTTTTGCAGCAGGCTTCTGTCGCCCGGAACAGCTCTCCCCGCAAAGCTAAACCGTGAGCCCTAAACCTGAAACCGAACTGTGAAATCGTCCTTGACCTGCTTCACGGCCTCGATCATCATCGGGCTGCCCTGCCTTCGTGCGCAAACATGAGCTTCTCGGTGACTTGCTGGCTGCGGATTATGTGCAGCGAATTACGGATTTAGGCTTAGGGTCAGGACTTGACTGCTTAACTTCTTGCAAGAGTTGCGGCTTTATGCTTCTGATTGAATAGAGGACCGTGTCAGGGCATGTATGCCTTTTGTTTGGAGTCTTCTTCGCGGCTGCTCTGGGCTCAAGACTCCGTAGCCGCAGGACCTAAACACAAAGCACTGTCTGGCGAATCTGCTCTCAGCTTTGGTATTTAGCTTGGGGGATCTGCCCTAAAGTGCTACGAGGCTCACCTGTTTGCCTAGACTCCTAGACCGCTTTTAGCTCTGCTAGTGAGATCTCTGACTCTTCGGTTTGCGGCTTACACCTTGGGGTGCATGGGGTCCAGTGGCGCGAAAGGGCTGCCAGGATATGTTTAACTGCAGAAGCTAGCGACATGAGGGCTCCCGCACAAACATGCTAGCTTACTACTTCTTCAAGAAAGAATTCGAAACTGCCCTCACACCACTGTTCACTAATCGCTGCGACATCGAAGCCGTGCGGCTTGGCTGCTTGACAAACCCAAGAAGCCAAGCACATATCGAAGGCCTTGCTTAGCACCGGTAACCTATTCTCCAAAGCTTTAATTCAAACTAACCTATGTCCGCTGAGGCCTAAGCTTGAACCTACGACACGTAGGTGTAACTGGGCTTCTTGGAAGATGCAACAGAGCGGCGTCTTCATGGCATCCGCAAGCCTTTGTGAGGGCTTCGGGCTCAGGGCCACAATGCTTGGCTGCCGCTCGTGGGGTTTTGTAAGCTACTTCGGGGTTTCATGGGGTGTGGGAAGGCGCCTCACAAAGCTACTTTTAAGGGCTTCGGACAAAATGGGATAGCTTTCTCTTTTTGCGGATCGTTAAATTTCGGATCCTGAATTGCAGAGGTTCGATACTTGCTGAAACTCCTACAGGACCTGTGATAGCTGCATCCGTGGCAGCGAAACCATCGCTATCGACGCCCAGTTGTTCGCTTTGAGTTGAGGCATCGGCCTCCAGTCTTTTGCACGATTATCACGGGGCTCTGATAGGTTTCCGGCTTTGTGAGTAAGTCTTCGGACTGCTTGGGCATTATGATCTCAGATTTTAGGTCTTCGGGAAGGTCGCTTGCAAAAGAGCCAGGCTAAGATACAACGTTTCATCGACCATCCGAGCCCCAAGTTCCACAACCTGCTTGTCGTATTACTCCGGGGCTTGATTACAAAGAGCGCAAAAATAGCCCAGCTACTTGGAGTCTTTAGAAGTCAACACTACTCACTACTCAGCACACCTAAACATGTCGCACCCTGGCAGCGCTGCCCAGCGCTCAAACCCTCAAGCCACAAAGCTTGCTGGTCTACTGCCCTAGACAGCTGCCGTAGGCCCCGAAACCTACAGGCCCTAAACCTGAAAATCCACCCCAAACCTCCTACCTCACACTCCGACAACGTAGGCTCTGAATTTGATGCTTGCAGGGCTTGGGCACTAAACAGAACTGACCCAAAGCCTCCCCGAAGCTCAGGGTCGAGCTTAAAAAATGCCCAAACCTTATAAAAACCCACAAGGCCTCCAACCTCAAAACACACAAACCCGGAGCTCTAGAAGCCCGGCTCCCTGAGAAACGCTCAACGCTAAATCCTAAGCCTCCAACCGCAAATCTGAAAAATCAAACCGAGAAGCCTCAAGCCTAAATCCAAACTTCCTGTTCTACACTCTAAACTCTGGCGCCCTCAAAGACAACCGTGGTCCTTGCAGCACAACTCTTAGATAACAGTATCAAAACCCCAAAAGAAAAAAGCACCCTCCACAAGCCGACATAACGCCTCGAAAACACCGTTCGACCCTATAGAATCCTTCCAAATCCTGTGGATTGCCTAAAACCCACCCCAAATCCTACACCGCACAAACCAAAAAACTACTTTTATAGCCCTGATAGACCGCTGAAGGAACCCTCAGAGAGCCTTTTTCATCAACATATAAACATATAAACACCGAAGAGATGGACACGCCTCATGCTGAAAACCTTTGTGCTGAAAGGCTCAACCCTATATATATATGTATATATATACATATATATATAAAACCCTTTTTTATCTTAAAATCCTAAAGCAACCCTATTTCCTAAAGTATAATCCTACAGTAACCTTCGCTTGTCGCAGCACAAGGAGCTGGAGGAGCCGAAGGAGCCCCTCATCCGCTGACGCCCCGCCTTCGAGGCCCAAGTACAGGCGTCGGACCTTAGCGACATCGCTGTTCTACATGCTTTCGGGGTACTGACTTCAATTTATCATCTACCCTGAAGTTCGATAGTGCAATATGCCTTGAAACTGTAGCGAGGCCAGGGCTGAGCACTAAGCCACCAAACATATGGGGTGTTGTTCACGCAATCCTGGTTTGTAGAGCCGCTGTCGCTTGACCAAAACTCTCAAAAAAATCATGCGCCCTTAACTTAGGTTCTAAATCCTAAGACCTAAACCCTATCTCAGGCTACAAACATCAATCCCGGCTCTCGACGTGCGCCCAAATCCAGTGCAGCGCGCGTTAAGAGAACCCAGACTCCTAGACAGGGAGGGCACGTCTTGACCATCAACCCTCATCAAGGCCTCTAAAAAACCACAGGAAGCAGGGCGCTTTTGCAGTTATATATATATATAATATATATATATGCAACGCTTAGGATTTGTAAGTAGTTGTTTGCTACACCTAAGGCCCACATACCGACGAAGTTGCCACAAACGGTACTGCCGCAGCCCGGACTTGGTGACTTGGGTGATTCCACACACCCTGAACCCTGAACCCTCTTGTCCTTACCAGTGGGCTCAAGTCCAGCCACACCTTCCACCCCACCATCCTGTTGACCCTCACCCCCATATAGACCCTAAGCTGCCTTCAACCCCGGCCCACCAAGTCCCAACACCCCAAGCCGCAAACACAGAAAACGTCGGAAATCTGGGCACAAAAATGGGACTGTCGAGGCTGCCGCTCTGTCGCAAAGCATCTCCGACAGTTGTGATCCCGACACCTTTGGTTTTCGGTGGCTCTAAATTGCTCTCCGAAAAGAACGCATGTGAGCTGGTGGGCGTCCGGGATGGATGCAGTTGAGGATCTACTCTCCCCATGCCTCTACTATCCCTAGACCTAAGCTTCTGCAAACATCAGCCCGCTCTAATCCCAATACTACAGCGTAAGTCCAACGGCCCTAATATTCAGTAACTACGAGGGTTTTAATTTTTCAACCAGAGGCCTACCTTATTGGTTTCGGCATTCGGGAAGCCCAAAACACTTAAGTTTCTAATTCAACCCAGCTCCATCGTCCGCGCTGTGGGGTACGAGTTCAGGCTTGGCTAAGGTGTCGGATTTAAGGCTTTGAGGGGTTAGTAAGCCGGTGCTGAGGTCCAGAATTTGAGGTGTGGGTCCGAAAAATCTCGCTCGCCCGAGCACAGGAAGAAGAAACCCTAAATCCTTAAACCAGGCCTGGGCGGAGGCACATTGAGATGCAAGGCGATCTGCAGCCTCCCGAAGATTGTCTGCGGATGGGCATAAGGCCTAAGCCCGAAAAAAGGTGTTGGAATTGTCAGAAATGGGACCCCCTTATGGTCCCCAGTGTCATTATACGAAAATTACTCCGAAACATGATTTCAATATGAAGGCCCGCAGTAAGCACAACAAGCCATTCTGAAAGGTAAGCTGCCAGGCGTGAAGGGTTTTTCCAAGATTAAATGACCAAGAGGGTCCATATAATACTATTATGGAAGTAATCTCCCAAAACCAGAAGTAGGATGGTCTTGCGGCAGTATATATGGACCCTCTGGGTGATTAGGGGGCAGGACTCCATCTGGTGCTTGTCGGGTCATGTCGGGTCCAGGACGGCAGGACGACGGAGGCAATGTAACGGACTGAAGATTGGAATGGGTTTTGGGCTATATATTAATACATATCTGTCAAGGGACAATGTTTTACTCCTTGTTCCGACCTCGGGATCACGAGACGTAGTTCGAAGGATTGTGTTGTGTGTTTGGCGCTTAGCCACTGGTTTCATGAAACGGCGCTCTGAGGTGGCAGTCTCAGGCGACCTGAAATCACCGAAACCCTGCCACGATGAACATGACCTGCACCTTGAAGCCATAACCGTCAAGCCCAGAAACGCAAACCGTAAGTCCTTTAACGCATGGCCCGAAACACGAATACATGCATCCTTGGCACGAAGCCCTTAAACCCTGAATCCTGAACCCCTAGGCTGCAAAAAACTATGATCTCTAGAAACCTGTCCTCAATCTAGATTCCACACCAATTACACATCTCTTGAACCTTGAACCTAAACTTCCCACCCTGAAACCGGAACCCCACACCCTATAATTCACCACCGAAATCGCTATTGTTCAGAGGTTGCGGGGTTTAGGGGTTGTATTTATGTCACATTTCAAAACATCATCTCTCGCTCTCTCTCTCTCTCTACCGTTGCATCCAGAGAGTCTAACAAAATATCATATTAGAATTATACTAGGGTTGAGGGCTCAAGAGCTGAAGGGCTTAAACTCAGGTTTCCGCATCCTGTACACTTCGAAGACCCGCAACGAAACCGCAAACACGGTATCGGAAAGCCTCTGCCCCTGAAGTCCTGCTACCTGCAGACCCCAGAGTATCATCACAACAACACCTCCCTCCGAGGTTCAAGCCCCCCAAAATGCCATCTTGGGGGGGATATTCTAAATAGCACCCTTCTCATTTCTCATTAACAAGGATCCCCAAGGAAGAGTAAATATTGCAAACTCCTCATACCCGATACTACCCACATTTCAGAAAGAGTAATTATTGCAAACTTCTGAGGCCCCTTACTACCCACACTTCAGAAACGCCGAAGCGCCTCCGGTCCGGGAAGGACATCGCCCTTGGAAATTCGCTCCACGAATCCTCCGAGTTCCCGCTTCAGGGCTTACTTATAGGGAAATTATGATTAGGGGCTTATTATACTAAGGAACTTATGGGGCGGTTTTAAGGCCCATTATACTATAATCACAATAAGGAACCCCCCAAAGTAGTATAGGTGGGCTTAATAATTAGCGGTTTTGGGGCCCAGTATACTATAGTTATACTAAGGAACTCCCCAAAATAATACGGGATAAGTAATTCTTGAGGCCCCTCTTTTACAGGGCCTGAGTACTTCGCAAAGGGCTCCTTAAAGGCATAGTAAACGACAGCACTATGTAAAGAAAACCGCTAAGAATACTACTACTCATTATTCACGCGGTCTTTCGTTGGCTCTTTCATACAAAGGCATCTCTAGGAAAACGAATTCTCGGATCTCCGAGGCTTCTGGCCTTTTGGGCTGAAAACATGGGCTGATCAGGTTCAGGTTTCAGGGTTTAGGGTTTTAGGGTAGCTGACTGGACCCTCAGACGGGTTCATTCAAGTCTTCCAACTTTCACTGCATGCATCATTACACTGCTTTACACTATGGAGCTTTCCAGTTCAGGACCTAGGGTACACATGCTTGGACTGCTGAGCCAAGAGTCCGTCGTCCCCACAACAGCCGGATTTTGATAGGGGAAGCCGAAACGTCATGCTGGCAATGGAAAGCACTAAGCACATCTTCCAATGACCGGCTGTAAAGCAATCCCCGGAGGGAGCCAGGATCTGTGAACTTAGACCCCTGACCTGGCCTGTCACTGAAAAGAACTCACTTTTTGGTGGGAATCCCTTTTCAGAACGCCTAATTACTACTTATGGTCCCGTATTTGCCTCACACTCCACATGTAGAGTTACCAAAAACCCCGAAAAGCAGAAGCACTGCCAATTGCCAGCATTGAAACCCTAGCATGAACAATCCCAATGCAAAATACCCAACCTCCAAACTGCACATAATGGTTATTGCACCACCCCTATATATATACATATATATATATATATTGATATTTTTTGTATGTATGTATGTATGTATGTATATATATATATATATATACATATATATATATATATACACCCCTTTTATGTACTCCCAACCATGCCTTTGGGACCGCTTGTGCTGCTGGCCTCAAAGGAGTTCATTCTCCCAGGCTTGTACCGTAAGGGGATTTGGAGGCTCCTTTCTTGCTTTCGGCTAAGGAATTTGGAGTTTCGACTTGAACTTAAGCTCGAATACATCAACTACGAGGTCACACCCCGGCGACTTGAAACGCTTCCAGATTGTCCTCCCAAAAATTCCAATGGGGACTCAACGTGAATAATTGCATGGCATGGCTATTCAACCCCGGACACATCATGCATTCTTCGTGCTGCTTCCGGTAGCTTCATACCTAAACCCCAAATCCCCCTAAACACCAAAGCCTGAACCCTAGGTCGGGGCTTGGGGTCCACGGGCTCATACTCCCCAAGTCTGAGGATGTCGGGTACAAGCCAGGGTGTTTAATTTAAGGTTGAGGGCATCGGTTACAGGGTTCAGTGTTTAGGGTTCCCAAGCCCGGACCCTGAAGCCCTTGAGCCCCTAAACCCCAAACCCCTAAACCCTACAATTTGCAAGCCCTCCAGCCGGAAGCGTAGCACGAAACCCTAGACCTAAGCAAACCTCATCCCCAGGCCCTGCATTTTCTGGCATCTGGTCTCTATGGCCCTTATAAACTTATAAACTATAAACCTTAGAACCTTCATCATCTCTGAATTCTTAGAGTCGACCCTTGTCCAACCCTTCACGGAACCCTTTTCTAATTCGTGAAGCCCAATTATACCTGTAAAGGCCTCCCGGAACTGGGATCTGTTCTACTGTTTCATAACTCTTATATGAATATGGGCGCCCCTTCTGTGAAGCGCCACATGAATACACCCCTCCTACATAAGAAAGTACCGTAAGAGGGATGATCCAGGGAACATGTCGCTTCTAGCAAGAGCTGCAAGTGATCTTCAGGAGTCAAAATGTTGTAGCCAAGCAGGTGGGGCTGAGAAGCAAACCCAGATCCTTGACCATCCTGATACCCCCAATCCTGATGCGAGGGCCCATTTAAGTACGTGAGCGGGCCTCTTTAATGCGCCACGGGCCGGGCTTATTATTCAAGCCGGTACCAAAAATTTGGGTGTTTTCTTAAAAAATTTCGGTGTCCTCTTTAATGTGTTTTTTGGGCCGGCGATTTTTTGTTGTGTTGCAATCTTAAAGCACCCACGACCCGACCTAAACCCCCCTCCAAACCCTAAAACCCTGGCCCGGAAGCCCCAAGTTCTGCCTAAACCCGAAACCCCCGGTAAGCCTAAACCCTGAACCCTAAACCCTAAAACCCTAACCCTACGGTACTATCACTGTACTACTACTGTACTACTACTGCACTAAAGTATTACTGTACTACTACTGTACTGCTCTTCTGCGGCTCTATACACTGTACTACTGTACTACTACTGTACAGTACACTTGGTCGATCGTGGCGGCAAGTGTAGGTTGGAGGCAACAGTTCTTAAAACGAAGGGTAGTTTGAGGGTTATCTTGGCGTGATCGGGGCTTGGTTTCGAGCTTTTGGTGATCCCCAACCCCCCCGACCCCGGCGTTCGCGGAGAACCGCAGACCCTCCACCCAAGTCCTCCCCAAAGCCCTCAGACCCCCAATCCCCACACGAATCAAGCCCACAACTTTTGGTCGAGGCGGTACCCGGGTATTAAACGGGCCGCCACATTACAACTGACCTTTGCAACCCGAAGCCCAGAAATCCCTGCACCATACATCGAACCCATGGCCACTGACATCCACTGAGTTCGAAGCTGCTCCACCGTAGCCACCCAAAGCTCCACCCGCACCTAATGACGATGCTGAAATAAAAGCCTGTTGAGTTGTGTTTTAATTTTAAACCTTAAACCCTAAACCTAAACCACATTGCAACCAATGCAGAACAACGTGCAACTGAGTTCAGCTTCTTCTGAGCCCGAGGAGTGTCTGCAATACAGGGCCCAAGAAAACGTGGAAGATGCGAGAACACTGGTTTTGAATAGCCTACGCTTGCACAGCTTAATCTACAACAGGACTACCCCCTAAACCCTAAACCCCAAACATGTCCCGGTGCGTGGGATCTCCCCGGATATCTGGCACAATTAGTAAGGGTTTGAGGATTCCACTTTAGCGTTGGGAGCTTGAGGTTTTGGGTGTAAAGTTCAGGGTTTGGGGGTTTTGTTTGGTGTGAAGGCAAGCATTCATTAAAATAAAAACTCTGCATGCCTGTCAAGCTCGAATATCCACAGCTCTGAAGCGCAGAGTGAAACCGTAAACCAGAATTCCCAACACAAACACCAGGAAACACACGACCGATGCGGGTGCCAAATGTGTACCCTGAAAGGAAGAGGATAGTCGCTGTGGGGTTGTTAGTGTTCGGCGGCATTTCCTTGTTGTCGCTCCTTCAAGCCCCAAGACTCAAACCCGATATGTCATGTCGGGGTTGCGGATGGATTTGTCGCTGCAGGGCATTCGAAGAACCTGTTCCCAAGCACCACCAAACACTGGATGAATAGGTACCTGCGTGATCCCTGATCTTTGAGCAAGCTTATGCTAAACCTCGCATGCACCTGAATCGCTAGCATCAGAACCCCATGGTAATTCCACGGGGGCTTTGTGCCTTGCACTACAAGCCTTATGTGGGACATGTGTTTTGCTTAACATATTGTGCCACAGCGCGTTGCTTCCTGATGTGGTGTAGCGTGCGTGGAGCGGCGACATTCTTAGCATTGCAAGAGAAGCTGGCCCCTGTAACCTTAAGCCCCTCGAGCCTGAGTGTAAACCTTGTATTGTAAACCCTATAGGGCCTGCATGAACCCTAGGCCATTTATTGGAAACAACTCAACCTACACCTCAAACGGCATATGAAACCTAAACCCCGACATTACAAACCCTAGAACCTATAGACCCGGAGCGTGCTTTCACTGAGACCAGGCCTGGGAATTGGCCGCCCGGGACGAAAGGGGGCTGCATAGGCGCCCCTGCAATCGTGGACTAAAGATCTTGGTGCTGGCTTCGGGGCTTAACATAGGGGCCTCAATAGCTAGAACCGGGTCCTGGGGCCCAGTTTTCTATAATTACAATAAGGAACCCCCAAAATAGTATAGGTATATATATATATATTTATTTATTTATTTAGGCTAAGAGGTCTGTGAGTTCAAGGTTCGCGCTTGCAGCTCGCGAGGCTCGGGAATTTATATTGTGGAACGATCATTTTCGGATTGTTGAGCATCCCCTACGGTACTCCCGGCGAGTTACATGGGAGCTTCCCCAAAATAGGGGACCCTAATATAGCATCCTAAATAGTAGGATCCTTCTTATAAGGACCCCAGAATAAGGTACCCCGAAGATACTCCCGGAGAACTACATCTTCGTAATGACAGCCTGTAGCGTGAAGCCACGGTCTCGCTTAGGGTTTGGATTTGTGGGAGGTTGGGGAATTTAAAAATCTACAATGTTTACGGCCTTCCGGTTTCACACATGGTGCAGCCATTTTCCTCCTGCCGATGAATCAATCTTGGTAAGCATGTGTTGGGGCATGCTTCAAAGTGTTTCCAGGAGGAAGGTGGTCATGATGATGACGACTGCTGCTGCTGCTGCTAACACTACCATCTCAACAAGATTGGATCCCCACTAAATCCCGAAATAGTACCCCGCACCCCCATGTCGATTAGCAACACCTCTGACTGGCTCGTGGATGTCGACGTCTGCGCCCCTTCGACGCTGCTGTGTCACTTCGAAGCCGCGGAAAATTGTCTGTGCAACTGTACTTGAACCTGCAGGACCAAATGACCCTCAAGAAGTATGGATCCCAATGCTTTGTAATACGAACCCTATATTATGGGATATGAGACATAAACCGTCTAGGGCTCATATTTGGTCCTTGAGGTGGGTCTTGCCAAGACAAGGCAAATCTTCCCAAGACAAAACAGTGACCGTGCAGCACGACATAGCATTCAGCCCTGCGCCCGCTGAGCCATAGGCTGGCTTTTCAATGAGGAGAGTACGATCACAATGACAGCTAAGACATGCAGCGCGCACAACTCAGCTGGAGTCTGTTGGTCATGGTGTGTATACTAAACACATAACAGCTCCAGGGCGTGAGGTTGATGAATCAATGAGAACACTAGCAATAGCAAACCTGGCTGTCGTGGTCGTGGTTTTTTTAGTTGTTGAAGAACTGGCGACACCCGACATATCTTGGTGTAGGGATGTCTGCATGTGCATGCGTATGTCTGTGTATATATATATTATATGTACACACATGTAAGCATACATATTTAGGATGAGTTGGCGATGGTACGAAACGGCGGAGCTGCTGATGTGCCACAGTGACGATAACTATTGACCACGTTTTTACAGTTACAATAGCCACTGCTGCTGCTGCTGTACATACCACTCCTAGTGTCCTAGTCCTGTTCCTGCAGCGATTACTCTATTGGACCGCTGCCACATAGCACTGCTCCTACTGCTACTGCTACTCCTACTACTCCTACTACTACTACTACTACTACTACTACTGCTTCGACTACTACTACTACTACTACTACTACTACTACTCCTACTACTCCTACTACTCCTACTACTCCTACTACTACTGCTACTGCTACCGCCACTGCTACTGCTCCTGCTCCTGCTCCTGCTCCTGCTCCTGCTACTGCTCCTGCTCCTGCTGCTACTGCTGCTACTGCTGCTACTGCTACTACTACTACTACTGCTGCTGCTGCTGCTGCTACTGCTACTGCTACTGCTACTGCTACTGCTACTGCTACTGCTGCTGCTGCTGCTGCTACTGCTACTGCTACTGCTGCTGCTGCTGCTGCTACTGCTACTGCTACTGCTACTGCTACTGCTACTGCTGCTGCTGCTGCTGCTACTACTGCTACTGTAGTACTACTACTACTACTACTACTACTACTACTGCGACTGCGACTACGATTCGGACGACGACGACGACCAGCACCAGCACCAGCACCAGCACCAGCATCAGCACCAGCACCACCATCACCGCCACTGCCACTGCCACCGCCACCGCCAGCATCAACAAAACCGCCACCGCCACCACCACCACCACCACTGCCACCAGCATCCTACGCCCATCAAGGCTTTTGCGACCACTATTCGCTGTACTGAGGCCTCATCATGGATCCAAGACATTCAAAGCCTAGGTGGCAGGTGGAGAGGGCCGAATTGAACTCTGGCACGACCCTGCGCTGATGGGATAAGTAGAAAGACACCCGGAAAACTGGAATGGTCCTGGCGTCTGTCTTGCCTTGGCATGTGGGTTTGAGGCATATATATGAAAGGTATTGGACTGACCTTCCTGGGCGATTTTGCTCGGCCCTTGTCCACCTTCGTCCTCCCTAGCGCACTCGGCCCCACACAACATTACGCAAAGGTTCGAGTGCTCCAGCTTGGCTTCTGAATCGTCATCACTCGTGTCCTGTTGTGGGGTGCAAGATTCAGGGCTGGCGGTTCAGACCTGTCAGCTGACAAGAGAATGCTTGCAAATTTTGAGCCCTCGAAGACGAGGCTACGAACCTGCAATGGATGTTGCCCATCGGTTTTTTTTGCAAGATCTGAGAAGCCATGCACACCCTATCCCGTATAGGCACTTGTCAGGAAGTGTTTTGGAAGCTGTTCTAGACCTTGGTCTATCGGGATCCTTGTAGCAAGCCCAGCTCTCCCTCATGCACCTCAAACGAACCTCGATCAAGCAAAAACAGGCCTCTTAACCTATGCCACCCTAAACCCTTTTTGAACGAGGTCTCTCACCCTAAACCTTCAACCCCTAAGCCACCCTTCTAGCCAACTGCAAGACTGTCAAAGCATCATGCCCAGGGCGAGACCACAGAAAAACAACAGATCTGGTGCCTTGGGTCTTGAGTCATGGAAAGCATGCCGAAGAGAGTTCCCGAGTGCAACGATTGAAAGCTTTAGGCCCGAACCCTGCTTATCGGGAAGCTAGCCGAAGCTCAACATCTTCAACTCTCCGACGTTCTCACGCTTCCTGCGTTATGCGGAGCCTTCTCCTGAAAACGCTTAGGGGTTTATGGTCAGGGGTTTTGAATGTGCAGGTACCTTAAACGTCTCTCAACAACCTAAGAGAATTTGAGAATATGGGAGACTCCGAACATAGGGGACCCTAATATAGTACCCTAAACAGTAGGGCGATCCTTGTTATAAGGACCCCAAAATAAGGTACCCCTAATTTTCGAAAACTCCCGCATGAGTCTGCATAAACACTGGAGATCATGCTCGGAGAAGCTTGCACCTGACAGTAAGATTGCTAAACACGGGGCCTGTGTAATCAGAATAGGGCAAGGGAGGCCATAAATATTGCAGGAAGGCTGAGGCATAGTATTGGTAATCGTTCAGGCTTGTATACTTTGCTATTCGGTTTCAAGTCCCTGGCTCCCGAGCAACTGGGGTTTAGGGTTAGGGTCTGAGGTCGCCGCATTTATCTTGGTGGCCAGCCTTTTGTGCAGATGCAAGTGAACCCCATTTCCCAGACCCGTACTTCGAATAGGCTTTAGGCCCAGATCTGCGACACCAAGCTGGGACTTTCTGGGAGTTCCTCCACACATACAAAGCCTAAGACCATGCAGAAAGCAAGCGATGGCATCGACATTGCTGGAACCAGACCCTAAACCGTAAACCCTAAATCACAAACCCTAAGCCAGGAGAAACAAGCCATAACTCTGAGAATCTCCCAGGCGGTCGAATGGCATGCGTCTGTCTCGCAGCAATGCCGTATCGAATTCAAGCAGCTACGCAGCGAGGGTCGTTCGCTTCTTAGCCGCACCGTAGAAACGGCCTGAAATCTCTTCTTGCACTCTTACTTTCAGATGTGCCCGTCATGGTAATGTCTGGAATTTGCCCGCCAAATCGCACATGAACAACATCATTATCGGCCATCGCGTGCGATCCAACTGCTTCGATGCACACATTATCAACTTCAAGCACGAGTACTGTAGGCGCCTGAAATTTGGTATAATATTAAGTTGCTCTCCAAAAAATCTGTAAAACCCCTAGAGAAAGCTCTACCCTGATTCACTGACAGCTAATTGCCCCTACATTAGTCCTTACTGAAGCTCCCTGAGGTGTCGCCTTTGCCGCATCTTTGGAGTTGGGCTTACGATCTGCTCCTGCAGAAATGGAGGCCTTCTGTTTCTCAAACGAAAGAGCTTAGGTTTGGGGTTTATAGGATTTAGCATTTCTTTATGCATGGTATGGAACCCGGCTTGAGCACTAAGACCTTACATCTGTGACTGTCGCGAAGATCTTGGTCTACAGCAGTAACGATTGATTAGGACCTCATGAGGAATTCAAGCTCTTGCCTTATAACTTTAGGGTTTAGGGTTTAGGGTCCATCATCCCTACACCCCCACGCCCTGGCGCCCTCAACAGTCAACTCCAGGGTGTAGGGCTGAGGATTTGGACAGCCAAGTCTTGCTTGCACTGTGCTTTCTTCTCGCATGGCCGGGTGCGGCCGGGTGTGAGGCTTGGGGGCCGTGATTTCGGTGGTGGAGAATGGCGATGGAAGCCTATGGTTAGGATGTCGGCGAAGCAAAACCCCCTTAACTCAGCAATAAGCAGAGACCATCGTCGAAGTCATAGACGGCCAAACCTGAAATCAACTTATATCCAATGCATGATTCAGGCAGTGTTGTCCACGTCACATCTTACGGTAAAGCCCTTTATCACCCTTTCTGACACTAAGTACCAATTCAAAGGAGGTCCCAAGGGAGCTTCCAGATGCAACAGAGCCAGCAGCACGTTTCGCAGTCAAAGTCCACTGGAAGTTTCAGCAAAGTACAAGGGGCCTTGACACAGGTACGGCACGGCTAATGCGATGTGGGCTTCTGGAAAAGACCGAACAACTCAGCCCTCATTCCATAATCTCCACAGAGACCTGCCTGATCCCTAAACCCTGAATCCTTTAAGCCTAAACCCGAAACTCTAAACCCAGAACTCTAAACCCAAAACTCTAGACCCAGAACTCGCTGAAGGTTACATACAGCCTAAACTCAGGGCCCCTGGTCCTTAGACATCCGAAAACCCTATCTTAAATCCTAAACCCTATAGATACCTTATAGATCCCTTAGAAGGATCCCCTTAAAGGCCCCTGGTCTTGAGAAACTCCCAAATCTCCGGGCTTGCAGCGAAGGTGCCGGCCCCCGGGAGGCTCGGAATACTAAGCGCCGAGGTTTGCAAGCAACTACCTTTTCAGGGTTCCTTATAAGGGTTTCTATAATAATATATAGTTCCTTAAGGTAGGTTCCTTATATGGGTTTCTATAATAATTATAATACAGTTGCTTAAGGTAGGTCTTTTGGGCCACATAGAAGACGGTTTTGGATATATTATAGTAAATTTATTTCCAGGTGAGCCGTAAGGAATCAGGACAGTAATTATGTGCTGTAAGGACACTGTAGGGCTCAGGCTTTTTACGGTTGCCATGCGCATCCGAGGGTAACATGTCTTTTGAACAAAGCAGGCGAGCGCTCAGGCTTAAGGGAGTTAGGAATGTTCTGGATTGATGGTTTAGGGATTAGGGTTTAGTTTATGGTTTGGGGACTACTCCGGGTTTAGGGTGGTGGTTACAGGCGGTTTAGGGAATGCTTAGGAAAAAAAATTTTGAGTGTTCATTCTGGCTGCATGACGTCACTACGCACCAGCAGCCAATTATAGACTGAAGCAGGCAGTAAAGCTTCAAGCTGACTCTATTCACGCAAGGCTACGGAATCTAGGTAGCTAGGCCTCAGTTGGTTGGGGGTGGGTATTACAAGAACTACCATGACAGAGGCTTCGTGGGGTCTCTAGGCTTCCTTGGGCAAAGAACCTGCGACTGGTAGCCAAGCCCAATTTAGCAGGTCGGAATTTTGAGCTGCGGGGTGCATGAGCTTGTGATCCAAAGATTGGTTCAACGAATTGTCAATAAATTTCTATCTCGGGAGTTCCAGCTAACGGATTGTGGTTCCCCCTCAACCCTAAACCCTACACCATCGCAACCCGCCTCGACCTCTGCATATTACGATGCTATAAACCCTAAGCTTGCTCTAAAGCCCTCTACCACCCCCAAGTAGGGTGCGACTGGCGCCTTCTGCTGTACTGCATTCCGTGAGCCTTAAATAAAGCTGTCCAGCGATAGACATGAAAATTTAACGCTGCATCGAATGGAGGTTGTTCTGATCACCATGCTCCATGAAGGGAACGAGACCTGACATATTGAACACGTTTGAAGTCGTTCCCTTAGGCACTAACGAGTTTTGAGATTAATAATCAAGCCAGAATACGGCTTAGGGCAAAGCCTCCACTTCAGAACAACCCCAGATGCCAAGAAAAGTGTTGCCAGCGTAGGCCCATTCGGCTTGAGGAGCCGCGAGCCTGTGCAGGAAAACGTCAAGCACGGAATAGGGTTGGCGAGGATGGGGCCCCAAACCCTAAACCCCAAACCAAAAGCGACAAGGCTTTCTGGCTTAGAAGTTTGAGGTTGAAGGTGCTAGGGGTCTGGGCATATGACTTTGGGCTTGCAGATAAAATCTCCAGCCAAGCCATGCGCCCAAGCGCCAAACCATTTGCATCCTACGACAAGCTAGCAAAATCAGGAAGTCAAACAAACAGATCGTTCTGTGTATCTGAAACCCTGAACCATAGCCTAGCCATAGAGCCTTTCCCCCCCCCCNCCCCCCCCCCCCCCACCCACCCGACACCTTGAAGCTTGGTTAGACTTGGGTTTCGAGTCGAAGTGGCCGAGACAAGTTTGTTTTTTCGGTTGTAGGCTTCGAGGCTGAGAACTTGGGAATTGAAGCACTCTTCGAAATCAAACCTTGAGCTCTCCTGTAGGGCCGAGGCATCTACGAATCTACGATAGACGATGCTGGGAAGGATTGGGAAGGCATCCCGACCCGTCAAAAGCAGCGCCCAGCTGGCACACCTCTGCCATATATGTGGAAGTGAAAGCATCGCTCAACCGCAGAAGTCGATCAGTCGCCATACCAACTCGCGCAATACAGGCTCTTGAAGTTCAGAGTATGGGGCTAAGGACTACAAATACGTACTCCTAGCCCACCTCCTCTCAATGCCCCCTACCGAACAAAGATTCCCCCCCTCCAAAAATCCAAAAAGCAAGCAACATAAACAAATTGAAAGCACGAAACCCACCCAGACCCTGAACTGCAATCTCCCTCGAAACGACAACATGTTCGAGCCTTGGGGTTCCTTGCATGGAAAGCCGCCAAAAGAGGCCGAGGGTTAGAGTTGCACCACGAGGCTGACACAGTGCCTTCGCGGAAGCTCAGAGTTTGAGGATTTAAGCTTCATCGAGGTGCAGGGTTTCAGGCAAGGTTCGGGGGGGGGGGGGGTTGGGGGGGGGGTTTGCGCTCTCGCGACTTGGTTTGACGGGGCGGCGGGGGTTATGGCGTTTTGGGGGTGCAACGCTCTGGGAGCGGGGACTGTTGCCGGGGGGGTTCGTGGAGCNAGTGCACCCGCCCTGCGCGTGGTAGGTGCATATTGGTTGGGTTCGTGAGTCGCTGTGTTGGTGTGTGGTGCGGAGTTGGGGGGGGGGGGGGGGGTGTTGGGGGTGGAGTTTGCGCTCTCGCGACTTGGACTGACGAGGCGGCGGAGTTTATGGCCTTTAGGCGTTGCAACGCTCTGGGAGCTGGAACTGTTGCCGTGGTGCTTCGTGCAGGCCGTAAAGGGGCCCGGCGATTCGGGGGTTGGGGCTATGGTCAGGACCTGAGAAAACAATGTTGGTAATTATTCATGCGTCTGTACTACTCCTCAGTTTATTACCGCCTGAGGCTCAAGAGGGCGGGGCAGCATATCTAGTACGAATTTTCAAGACTACATATATATATATATTGATATATTGAAACCTGAACCATAAGCGAACAATTCCAGGGATCAGATTTCTTTGTGCTTCAACATTCAAAGGGTCGGGGCTGAAAGCATGAATGCGCGTTCGGGATTCCTCGCCACTGAGGCTGCAGAGTCGCGTGGTTCAGTGCTCTACTACATGGTGGCTGCGAGGCCAGCCAGCTTCAGACCGATTCAGGCTGAAGTTGGGCTTTTCTTCGTGACCACGTGTTTAGGCATCCATTCCGAAAGTGTTCACCTACATGTCTAGGGTTATCTGGAAGCCCCGAAACCAAAACATCTTGTCAGCGAGACGTGCGCCGCCGAGCGAACTAAACGGACCATCACATAAACAACAAAGCCCTGAATCTCGTATACGCAGACCATGCAGCCCTAAATTAGGCCCTAAATCCCACGGTGAAGATTAGGCATCTTTGCTGCCTTCGGTTGAAGAGCTCAAAACGATACCAGTGATACCAGCATTGTTTGTCTCTGGGGCATATAACTCGGTCTCACAAGGTGCAGCTTGGTAATGCGTCTGCACTCACAAACAAAACACAATGGAAGCACAGTCACTTTGACCCTGATCATTCACATCGACGTAATAAGCACCAACCCCCAAAATTGCCCAAAATCTAAGCAAACCCGCAGCCCTAAAACATCCTAAAACAAATACTGCCCAAACCACAAGAAGTGCCTGACGGCGTCCCCTTCGGCAGTGGTCGCGGATGACGAATCCATGCCTGGACACAGTAGGGTGTAGACGGGGTTTGTGGTCCAAGGCTCCAAAAGACCTCGGATGTAGGGCGAGAGGTTCAGGGTATGGAGTTGCGGGTGTTGGGACAGACATTTCCTCCTGGGTGCCGACCGAGGTTGCAGATGCGCATAAAGTACTTGAAGCTTTCATCTGGGTGAAGGCACCGGTCTGATGACAAGCAAAGCAGTCTGACATCTTTCTCTTCCCCAATCCCTCCCAAACCCTAACACCTACTTCGGAGTGACCTAAGCCTTTTCCTTGCTCGCCCTGCCTAGACTGGCCTAGACTTTCACAGCTGTGGGAATCAGGGAACTTCAGGGGCGAACAGGCAGCCATGGGGCCAGGTCCGCACCCGTCTCAGAGGCTGGGAGATTGCGGCCACAAGTCTTCTATCTCCCCAGCCCGATGATCCGTGAGGTCCAAGAGGCCGTTTGGGCGTTTGAAGGTGAAAGCGTTGCAGGGGAGACAATTCTTTCACCTCCATGCAAACCTTCGCTCAGTCACCCGACAACCTGGAAGACATAAGTGTACCAGGCCAAAACCAAACCCGACCGAGCTTCGAACCCCGAGCCCTGCCCGCAAAAACGGCATCAAGCGTTGCGTTCGGGGCCTTTGCCATCGCAAGTGTGATCCATGAACTCTTTCGAAGACATCGGAGCCACCAAGGGATCCTGACACATAGGATTCGGGATTGAACCCTAACAACACCCCACCCCGAGGCACACACACTCGCCCTTGCTGCTTGCATTGCGGTGGTTCTGCGGGCCTTCGGCGTCGACATGACTCCACAGGGAAGGCTTTTCAAGTTCGAGGTTCGCAAGATGCTATATACTGTACTATACTATATCATATACTATATACTATACACTACAGCAAAAAAAAGCAGCAAGGGCCACAAGTGGGGAATACTCGGGCGGTTTCTACGGTTCCCGAAATCCTAAACTAAATGCGTAGAGCGTAAACCGCAAATCCCCACACCCGTAAACCTTCACACCTGCTGCTTCCTGGATAACCTGTCCTCCTCCTCCTCCTCCACGGATTTCTGCGCACCTCGGTTGATGTAGGGTTTAGGGCTTGCAGGATTTAGGTTTAGGGCTGAGGGCTTTCTAGGGTTTAGAGTTTCGGGTTTAAGTCTTATAGGTTTAGGTTTAGGGACCTATAAGCCCTATGCCTTTCACTCATTGAACTCCCTCTCTGGAAGACCCTGGGGAGAGAATCGCACCGTTGACCTGACAGCCTGAACCCGAAACCACCTACATACAGCTCTAAAGCCCTCAACCGCAAACCCCCTCAGAATCCCTGAGTCCTCAAGCACTAAACCGAGCCTGCATATCCTGAGCTCCGAAACCCCGAAGCCCGAACTGTAAACATCTCAAGTTGACGCTTTAGGATTGAGGGTGCAGTGTTTAGGGTTTGGGCGGTTTGGGATGTTGAACTCTCGAGCACAATCATCAGCCTTGCTAGTTACAGGGGCGTGCCGAGTCAATTTATGAAGCACCCAACGCTTTGATTGGTCCAAGATCCAAGTCGAAACAACTCTGGCATCGAGTTTGGGATAGAGTTCCAGAGCTCAATGCGCAGCCCGGAACTTCAGGTTCAGGAATCAGGAAAGACGATGGTATCGGGCTCAGGGTTTAGGAGTTCCAGTTCTGCGACAGGGGAAGTTTGCTCTCGAGGGCAATCAAATCGCACCGGGCCTGAAGCGTGGACATGAGCAACGGCTGTTAAGCAAAGACGTGTCATAAGCCTCTAGGGGAGGGCCACTTTACTTCGTGGGTAAGCCCGGGTAAGCCATCATCAAAAAATCCGTAACTATATGCCGACGAGGTTTCTATTGCACTAAACATGGCTAAGCCATCCAAGCAGCAGAGCGTGTCATCTCGCTGTGACTCAACAAACTTCACAAACTTCTCCGGGTTGGCAGCAATCAGAGCCTGATGCGGCAAGTGATGGCGACGCATGTCCGTAATTTCAGTGTAGACTTGGCTTTCAGGCAGCAACAGAACAAGTTCATAGCATCAAGCCACATCTTCCCATACAGAGAAAGCCAAGAGTTGACAGTAAACAAACCAAATCCGACAAAGGCATGTCTCCCACAGTATGCTCAAAAACCTCCGATAGGAGGGATTGCGTTGCATCGAGTTGGCTGGGCACTTTGGATGGCTCGAGGGCACGAGCCTTTGCTGGTGGATTGTCCTTGTGCACATGTGAACATCATGTGCGGCAGGAACCTGCGTCGGTGGCGCAACGAAATGTATATTCGCTGCGAACAAGACACTCCGCGCTCGTGCACTGGCCCTCCGATCTTAAAATATCTTAAAGCCACAGCAGAACTCGAAGCCCAAACGATCCGACAATTACAGCATTTTGCAAGGGCCCTGAGCCCTACGAAGCCAACAGCACACCCCGACCACTTGTCAAACGTTGTAGATCTCGTTCTGTCACTCGCCAAGCAGCTTGACTTGTCTCCGGCCATGTTTATCTAACTTCAACAATGAAAGTCCACAGGCTTGAAAGAGAGGTATTGCATGCCTGCCAAACGCCAACGTGGTCAAGAAAACCCTTCGCCAAAATGTACCAACATAGTCGGGACACCAGCAGTTTTTCCAAGTTTTGCTCGTGAACGCCTCCATTGAAAGTGGGTCTGGGGACCCATGTCCTGTGGCAGGGGACCCTCATTGCTTACTAAAGGACTTTAGAGCAAAATGCTTCAGTGGAGTCAAGAAGCCTAGCTGCTCTATGAATACATGTCACGGGAGCACGCATGACAACAGGCCATGGTTGGCCTTCACACCTCAACCCTCAGCCTCCCCCAACTACTACCAACTCCTGGACAAACCCCGAAAGCAAACCAGTACCTGCCAAACCCAACATGAGATCTTACAGCGCTTAAGAATATGCCAACAAGAATATAACCCAGACCCCCCCCTGGATCATGAAGTCCGAATCCTGTACGCCTTGCACCCGAAGTCCGAAAAGTGACCTGAAGGACTGATCCTCCCAATCCCTGGGGTTGAGCTGTTGCTGCCTATGGGCCTTATAGGGTTCAAAGGGCTTTTTCCCTTTAGGTTTAGGTGGCTTAGGGTTTAGGGGCTGGGGGTTTAGGAGGTTTAGGGTTTTGGGTTTAGGGGGTTTAGGCCGACACGCCACCCATGAAGTTCTCTACATTATTGTCAGGCTGATCTTTCTCCAAGAGTCGAGTGACAAGGTTTTCTACAAGCTGCCTTGCTTTAGACCAACCCCCAAAAAGCTCCCTAACGCAAAGCCTTGAACTGCACACACTACTGTCACCCCTAAACTCCAGAATCTGTACCCGAAACCCTAAACCCTAAACGAAACCCCCAAGAGCCCCCTTTTCGCAAAACTTGGGCCTTCAACTCGGGGAAGGAGCGTTGCGGGCTGATGGCTTCGATGATTTACGTGGTAATTGGGGTTCTGGATATCATAGTAGTTCCTGTTTAGGATTACCGTATATATAGGATTCTAAATATGAACCCCAGAAAGGATCTAATTACTATGGAGCCTCTAGGTAGGGCATCTCGGAGCTGGCGCGTGGAATGTGCAACGGGCTTGCGTGTTCGGGCTTTGGGGTCATTTTGCTTTTGGGGCTGTAGGGTCTGGGGTCGCTTCAGGTAGGTGTTGCGGCTTAGGGTATGGCTAGGGTGCAGGGTTGTTGTACCTTCGGGTTTTGACATCAAGGGCTTCCAGGTTTGGCTTCAAGTTTCATTCTTCAGTAACCTTATGAAACTCTTGATAGTAACCCTGAAAGTATATTCCTTATGTTATCCTTACAGGACCTTAAACCCTAAACGCCAAACCCTTTTGCAACAGGCTTCGCACTTCGCCGGGACTCGGCTCCCACATCAGCTAAACCCCAAGCCATGCCAAGAATACAAGGATTATACCATAGAGTTACAATAATGAGACCCCCAAATAGTAGAGTTTATAGGTAGGTATGAAGGCCCCTCTAACATTCAAGAAGTCCTAAGGATCGGTCCTGGAGCCTTCTTTCTCTGCTTCTGCCTTGCGCGAGGGAAGCCTCCAGGGTAAGCACAGGAAAGTACGAGTAGGGGCAGCAAAGGTCATAGGGTTCAAGGGTAAGGACTTTGGGGCATGTTGGGTCGCATGTGGAAGAAAAGAGTGATGACGAAACGTGCAGATGACGAGAACATGCAAGATCAGTCATCACAGGCTACTATATCAAGCAACCAGCAGCCACTACACTACTACTACCCTACGACGATGACGATGACGACGACGACCACGGCGACCGCAACGACTGACACTGCCACTACCGTCACCACCACCACCGCCACCACCACTAGCAGCAGCAGCAGCAGCAGCAGCAGCAAGAACTACAATGACAACTGCAACTGCAACTGCAACTGCTACTGCTACTGCTGCTGCTGCTGCTGCTACTGCAGCGACAAATGCTACTGCCACTATCACTACCACTATCAGCACCAGCATTTCCTTGTTGGTGTCTGCTAGACCGGATGGTAATCTTCAATGCTTCGGGGGTGGTTTGCGGTCTAAGCTTGCACCTAGCACCAACCCCCCCTCAGAACACACAAACAAAACAACGCCTGAATTGCAAATCCTAAACACTGTACAAACCCAAGCCCCCCAACCCCCCTGAAGGGTTTCTTGCTCCGGGCTGACTGGTGGAGTGCGTTCGGGTCCAAAGGCTGAGCTCAGGTTGTCTTGTCGGCTTTGTTTTGGGACTTGAGGCTTTACCGCTTTGAGGCGCAGGGTTTAGGGCTTTAGGGCTCGGGGGTGTAACATCTATGTGTTCTTGGGATCTTGTAAATGCAGCGCTGTGGCTGTGGATGCTACGGGTTTGTGACTGCAGTCTGCAGTTCTGGCATTGAATCCTGTCATCGACCAGAGGGCTGGCTTTTATTTCCACACAGTTGCCGTCTTAAAGTCAGCTTATGCACTGCTTTGGCCTCTTGGCCGGTCTGGTGGTTATAGAGCCGACTTACAGAGATGCCCACAGCTTGAGTATCTAGCCGCTAGCCGCTAGCCCAACTCGTTATCCCAAATTGCCCAAAATTGCGCTGTTGAAATTCAAATTTGCAAAGAAAAGGTCGTCAAGGCTCTGGCTGGGCTTCTGGGAATCGGAATGCCCAAAATCCAAACTCAATCCCCTGCCCTGTTCTTGAAGCCGCTCAGCCTTGATGCTGGCCAAAAGACCCACTTTCCCGACATGGCTCCGCCCGGGGCCGTAACGCGGCCCAAGCACATGAACAAAAAACCGAGAAGCTCATGAATGCTGCAGGAACAGCTGCTGGGTTTAGGATTTCAGGGTTTGGGTTTAGCTTCTGCACAACCGCTAGCCACATCCTCGCGAGCCGAAACACGAACATTGATGCCCACCCCTGCCACCAGCACCCCAAAACCTTCATCATGAGGTCTGAACAGCGAGTTTTACCCGTAGTGAACCCTACGTGTAATTCATGCACCCTTGGTTTGCATCAGGACTTGTGCAATGGCCTGAACATTGGTCCAGAAAGTGTATACATCGTAGATGTACAGTCAGAGCCTACCCCTTACAACCATAAAGCCTGCAGCCAAACCGGGCCGGAAACACTAGGGCTTAAAAAAAATGAACCCCGGTCGCCAAGGAAGAGGGATGCTTTCAAGAGCAACGAACTCTGCATTCCAGAAACTGGAAACTTCTCAGAAGCCCAAGACCCGACTAGGGGTCCGCGCCCAGCATCAAAAAATACACTCCCTGAGCCGTATGCCCTGCTTTGGGTCAGAAATCTTCTGTCGGCTTTGGTGTGTTGGGATGTTCCGGCTCGGGACTACAGCAGGCAGGCTGCTCCCCTAACTACACGCAAGAGAGTTGATCCGGGCATTCACAAAGTTTAGGGTTCAAGCTGAAATAGACAGTTCTGGCACAGCCATCCCTCAACCGTCGAGCTCCCTTGAGGCAATGGACCCCTTAGCTTAACCCTGTCCTTATCATCGTGCATACCAAGAGACTCTTTAAAAAAACGGCGTCATCTCCTTCGGTCATCCCTACTCACTAAACCTCTTTAGATCTCGAAACTCCGAAGACGATGAAGGCTTAAGGCATGTGCAAAAGCCTGATGAGAACCCTTCCGTATGAACCAAATGAGCGGAAAGAACGGGGCTCCGTACACTTATACGATGGATCCCCATATGGTATAGGTGAAGCTTAAACCCCTTTCAGACACATGTCGCCTCACACGCGGCAACTCTTGGTGTTTATAACCATACTCCGTGCCCTAGCCCTAACGCAATAAACACTGACCTGGAGCCCGAACTCAAAACCCTAATTCCTAGACCTTAACCCAAAAGCTTACCATCTCTTCCCTACTAAAGCCCATACTTCCTGGACATTCAAGCTTGCAAGCCTGAATGTTGAATTCCTTATGCGTGCATGATCTTGTGGGTTCCTGCCTCAATCCAAGAAGGTAATCCTAACTCCCAAATTGCATGTGCACACTAAGCCCTGTAACCGTTCTGGCGGCACCTCGCGGATCCGCATATGGCATTGCAAGACCTCCAGTGCTTCGGGATTTGTATTGTAGACATCATCGTAAGGTCCTACAAGGCGTCGCCGGAGCTAGATCGAATATACATCGGGGCTTCAGCAAGGGGGTCCTGAAGCCACAACTCGGGCCTCGGGCTAGGATTAGGACTCAACATGCCTGCATAATACCAGGGTTTATAGGGTTTACTCCTGAGGCCGTAGACCCGCATCCCCCAGGCCGATGAAACCCCTAAAGTGCGACCTGAAAGTGTTGGAGATTAAGAACCCTTAACACGCCGACTCTAACATCCCGAATTGCAATTCAAGTCATCATGATGTCGTCCTGATGAATGCAGAACCTCGGAATTGAACTAAACTGTACCCCAAACAATAGAAACCGTTCAACCCGGACAACCGAAAGCTTGGAGTACTGACAGGTGTTTACATTACCCTAAACGCCAAACGCAGATATGCGGCAGCTGCAACCGGGCTCTGGGCCTTAGACTCAGCCTTAGACCTCTTGTAGAAGCCTGAGAGAGCTCCTACAGAGGTGTTTATGGCTAATGGCAGTAAAGGAGCTGCTGCAGAGCGCTTTCAGAACCCTAAACCCTAAACCCTGAAACCCTAAACCCTAAAGCGCTACCTACTACCTTCTACTTTCAGAACTCTACAAATCTCCCACGTTTCGGAACCCCAAGCGAGCACCTGGGAAAACACCAGGTGGTGCGCGAGCTCCTGTCAAAGAGCTGAAGACTTTTTCATTCAGGTTTAAACAGGTTTAGGCTTTAGGGTTTAGGGTTCCTAAACCCTAAACATCCCTAAACCCTTAAAGGGTTGGGGAGATGGCTTTGGATTCAAGTGTTGGGGATCCGATTAACTTCAAGGCTGAAGGCATTTGTGAGCAGCTGTAACTTTATCCCGAAGTGCACACATCCGCCTTCGCGGGCCCGATGCAACCAAATCCCAAGACCACCCCCAGCCACGGCTGCTCCTGGTGCATTCGGCTGGTAGGGTGCAATCTGAATGCCGTTCGGGAGGTACTGTGGCATAGCCCTGGCGGATTCGGCTTTGCATTTTGATAATCAGCACAGTGCAAGGCTTCTTTACTCCAAGAACATGAGTTTAGGGGTGAGGTTTAAGTTCAGGTTTACCGTCGCGGACATTCTGAATTCGCGATTCGAGGGCATCAAGCAGGGCGAGCACAGACACAGACTTGACGGACCTTCAAAGAAATCACAGTGAACCCGTGGACACATAAACTGGACGCAAGCCAAAAC
The DNA here is from genome assembly GCA_003297005.1 of Symbiodinium sp. clade A Y106. Lineage (NCBI taxonomy): Eukaryota > Dinophyceae > Suessiales > Symbiodiniaceae > Symbiodinium > Symbiodinium sp. clade A. The sequence continues at coordinate 205,310 of BGNK01000044.1, read as the reverse complement.
CTGTTCTGGTCACTTGTTCTGGCCACTTGTTTTACAAAGGCAATGACGTTACAAGATCTGCAAGAAGCAACCCGGCAGCCACAAATGCTGAAACTGCACCTTTGTCCTTTTGAACCCAAAAGCAAGGACACATGATTCAAACTCAACTATGCGGTGACTTGAGCAATCCTGCCCAAACATCGGTGCACCCAACCCAAGACTTTAGGCCGAAAAACCGTCTGCTGACCACGGTCTTCTTACGAAATCTCGTAGCACAGCTCACGAGATTTCCTCCTCTAGCATCCTAAGTTTTAAGCCATGAGCCATGAACATACCTAAACCCGACTCTGAATCCGGAGTGCTAAAGCCCTCCTCCACAACCTAAAGGCTCAGACGGTAAACAACAACTCCGATTCCAGCCCTACCCTCGAATCATCATTGAAATCAACTAGGGTAACAGAATCTTGTTAACTCCCCGGATGCTGAGTTGTAGTTGAATTGCTGGAAGGCCCTCTTCGACGGCTAGAGAACCCTAATGTTCAGGAAACGGCAGCCAAGCCTCAACCCGAGAGTTTTACAGCATGAACGCTACAAGGAAGCCCTACAAGAATCTTGACAGGATCTAAGTTCAAGAAAATCTCTGCAGCAGGGAGACGGAGGCATCTGTGGAGCCTGTGTCAACGGCTTAAGGTTTTGGGGGTTTCGGGCGCATGGGCTGTGGGGTTTCAGGGTGTTCAAGGCTTAGACTTGTTGTTCTTCAATAACTTCAGATAAGGTGCAGTAAACAGGCCTCTGAGATTCTAGCTAGGAGCAATCCAGCCGACCCTATGGCAAGCTAGTATAGGGGTCTGAAGAATTGCTAGCAGTACTTCCCTGTAGCCCCTGTATGATGCATATTCCAGCTAGTGAATACAGCTCTTATATTACACTCGCCATTTCGGTCAAGATCTCAAAGGACCCCCCTCCCGCCTACCCCCTGCATAGCCATCTTCGGATGCAGCGGTAGGGACCCAATTACCCTTCTAGCACCTGAAACTTCACTGTCGTACATGGTGACATTGAAATGCAACAACCTCAACCCTTAACCCCAACACCTCAAACCCTAAACACTACTGTATTTCAAGGGAAGCTCATGATGTGTTTCAGGGCTACACGCTGCTCGCGTTCACAAAACTTTGGCACAGCTAAGGGCTCCATTAATCTGTTCAGGGGTGTATAAGGGGTTTCAGCCTCTCTCAGGCTTCAGGGTTTGGGGGTTTATAACCAGCTTAGGGTCTGGAGATGCCATGTGATTGGGTGCTGATACTAAGGAGCTTGAAGCCTCTACTTCGTGTGTTGGTAGGAAGCCTGGAGATGAGCTTCTCGTCGCATGGCCTCAAGCGCGAAACCCTGAAGGTCCGGCATGGAGAGGAACCCTCCAAACCTCCAACGACTCCAGAATCCTAACCCGAAAAGCCCCTGAGGCCCAGTCTCCAAGCTTCAAAACCCTGGTTTGGGGTTCAGGAATTAGTACTCAATTAGGGTTTGGGTGTGGGTAAGACTCTAAACCCCAATTAAGCCGAATCCTTGAGCTGAAGAGTTTAAATGGGTGGTTGTCAAAATTATGGTCCCTTTTTGGGTCCCTATTGTAATACGAGGTATCCCAAAAGGGGCCATAATTTTGACAACTACACAAATCCCCAGGCCCCGCAGCGAAACCACCGTGCGCCTGAGCCGCCGCCCTGCTTCCCGGTGCTGGTTGGTAGGGCTGGATGTTGGAGGGAGCCTGGGGGGGTTTCGGGTTTTTAGGGTTTTAGGGTTTTAGGGGTTTAGGAGTTTAGGGGTTTAGGGGTTTAGGGGTTTAGGGGTTAGGGGTTTGGTATAGCTGGATGTTGGAGGAGGTGCTTCTTTGTTGCCGCTCGCCTGGTTCTTAGGAACTTCATAGAGGTTCTTACTGAGGGTTTTGTAAGGGTCCTAAATTGGGCTTTGGGTGTTTAGCAGGTTGAAAGCTTTATGGCTCAGGGCTTTGAAGTTTCAGGGTCCAGGGGTTTTAAGGCTCAGGGCTCTTAGGCTTCGGATATCAGGTTTCCGGGTCTTGGGGGGTCTTCGGGCTCTTCAGGGTCTTTAGGGCATAGGCATAGGGCTTCATTTTTTCGCAGAAGCTTGGGCTTTCAGGGTTCCTTGGCCTTGCGAGCTCATGTCCATCTCGTAAACCCTACACCCCAAACCGCCATTCACACGGTTGGGCAAGATCCGCACATCCAAGGCCCTCGCTTCAGGAGGGTTTAGAGCTTAGCCTTGAGTTGAGGGCTTAGGTTTACAGTAAACCCCATAAAGTTGGAAACCGGATTAATGCCAAATAGTGCTGGGATTCCCAAAACATTACTCTTAAGGATTGAGGCTATTGGGTTTCCAACTTTTTGGCTTCTACTGTAGGGTTGCTGGGCTTGAGGCTTGGGGTTCAGGGGAGTTTCAGGGTGCAGATTCAAAGTGGAGAGGGTGATGGACACGTAAACGAAGTGTTTTTCTCTCTGCCCTGAACTGTTTACGACAACACCCAACCAAGGTCGCACCTCCCAATTACGCTCCCGGGCTTGGCCGGGGTTCAAAGCTAAATCCTATCCGGAGCCAGAGACATAGACTCAACACTATCCTCAGACCCATATTCTACCTCTTTTGTAGTGTGCCTACACTTTCATTTGCTGCAAGGAAGATAAGTACCAACCCTGACCCTATAGCCCCAAAGCTTAAACCCAAAACCTGGAACTCTCAACCTTTGAACCCTCAACCCTCGACTGACTGCTTTCAGCTTGGCAGCATAGGGCGGGTTCAGGTTCTGTGGTGCAGCCTTGGAGGAGCGCGCGAGCTCCGCCATGGTAGCTGGATCTGCCTCCTTTGGGCACATGTTTGTGCTTAGCAATCACCGGTCGTTACGGGTGGATCACGACATTCCCTCACCTATTCAAGAGGAAGTACATCTCTGGTTGAGGCCTTGGTCTACTTTGGTTACGGCTGTTGCATCAACCGAAAGACAGATGAAACTCCACCGGGACGCGAAATGCCCGTACATTAGGATACACAGCCTGGCCCTATAGTATCGCTAAGCATGGAAGACATGAAACCCCTCCCTATCAATCCAAGGGCCGACATAATCATCGAAGCCAGGAAGGAGTCGAAATCCTACAGCCGTACACTCTGCAGGAGGGCATCCTCCGGCATCACCCAGACCGCGTTGATGCCACCGCTTGGGGAGGCTTGGCTGATTCCGTAGGCCGCCCCCCTGCGTCGAGTCCGCGCATGAGGGTGGAATTGAGCTTAGAGTTCTAGGGGCTTGGGCTTTCGGATTCGAGGGTCTATTGGGGCCGGCTTTGATTGGCATGGGGATTGTAGAGTTGGTATCAAGGATTATGGCTTCATCAGCATCTGGGGGTTTAAGACTTTGGGATGTTCGGATTTGGTGGCAATCAGCCGCGGGGAATGACAACTCATGTATTCAATGCAGCTCACTTGTTGCAGAGCTGCAGCGAGTTTTCAGCCAGAAAGGTAAACTATGCCTGAATGCCATAGTGTCACTCTCGTTGCCCCTCGTGATTCTGCAGCCATACATTTGCCTATGTATGTGTATGTGCACGCATCAGTGCATTACAACTCACCAGGTACATACACATAGAAAGGCAGACAGACAACTAGACAGCCCGCACCGGCACAGGCAGACAGTGCAAGAGCGGAAGACCGACAAACAAATAGGTGCTCAGAGACCGTATCTGGCTGAGTGAAGCAACAATCCCAGAAATGTGATCCCAAACTATTTATAAGCCCTCAATGCTGCCTGGGCCCGTTGGCCAGAACCTTCTGTGCGTCCTGACAGGCCAGCAGGACGGAAGGGAGGCAAGGACGGCTTGCGAAAGGACGGTTCTTGTATTGCCGCTTTAGAGCATGGCAAGGCGTAGATTGCAGGCTTCACAGGGCATGGGCTTCAGGGTGCAGGGTTCAGGTTTTTAGGGCTCTGCCCTGCGAAGATTAAGATGCGGACATGTGCTGCAACCACCCCAGAACTAGTAACAAATCGGCTGTCGCGAGGGTGTCGATGGTGGGTTTCGGGGTGGTGTTGGCGGTCAAGCTGGTGCAGGCGACGGCAATCGCGCTTTGGTGAACACGATTTCCAGTTCACGGACCCCGAAACCACGAATTCCGAACAACCTAACTTGTTGAAAGAAGTGCTTTCTCGAGGTGCCTCCGAAGCCTGCGTCTCCTCCTCCTGGGGAGGCTCGCCCCGTAGCCAACCGACAATGCCAGAGACCTGAGCACTGAACACTAGTACACGGATCGGGTTGCAGGAGTTCCTGGGCCTTTGATTTACATCGGAACTTGTCGCACAGCTTACCTTTTTGCAAGCTGGAGGTTGGATCAGCTTCTTGTTAAGTCTAAGGCTGGGTTGATTACTCCAGTCAGTTCACCGGTGAGTCTGGAAATTGCATTTTTGGTCGCAGGCCGCCACATGTTAGAACTGGCAACATGTTATGGCTTCTCATATTCTTGACGTCTTCCCAAGACTGCCTGTTCCGGTAGATGCAAAAGTCATGAAAAATGCATTAGGCGAGTGTGCGTACATCTTGCAATTAACTTGGGTTGTTTACAGTGAAAGTTCTTGAGGTGCACGAACGCTAACACAATTAACTAGGTGATCTTCTGCAAAAACTCTGTATTCCCAGAGAGCGGAACTGCCGGACACTGCAAGAACTGCCCTCTATAAACCTTGCGTATCAAATCTTCGATCTCAGGCCGATGCCCATGCTCCAAAAACACTAGCCAAGGATTCCGGTATCAAGGACATAGTCTAAAGGTCAAGCCAGCGACCCCGTCGATGAGAATGTCACCGGCCTCAAGCAGAAGTTAGTGGCCGCTGTTGCCTTCGAGTTTCCAGTTGAGCTATCTGAAGTCTGGCGATTTTGTGAGCAGCCGGTGGCATAGCGACCCGATTACTCAACGCGAAACCTGAAAGGAAGGACTGGATCAAGGCGTAGGCAAGCTGGCGTTGCAAGACTTGTTCTCGAGTAAAGTGTTTGCAGTTTGCACCGGTGTGGTTATGGGTTGTAGGGACCCTTTTAAGCAAACACACACACAAACAAGGAGCCGACACAAGCTACTAGAACAAAGGGATCAGGGTTCAGCACGTAAGGGTTTAGATTTTAAACTTAGGGTGCCCCCTAAACCCGGAACCTCGTCCCCAAATAGCCTCTCAAAACGGCAAAGTTCCTCCTGAATCTAAATACCTGGCAGCCAGTCCCAAACCCAGGTCAGTCGACAGCTTTATATCCCTAGCCCTAGCCCTGACTCGAAGAAGCCTCATCCCGAAAATCTACACCCGAAAGAAGGCCAGTTTAGGGAGGACAGCAACACAGCTCCGCACTCCAAAGATCTCTCCAAACCCTGACAGGTCACAAATCCACCACCAAAACAACCTCGAAGCGAAAGCTCCCAACATGAACTTTAGAAACATCAACCACCTAAGGGTTTCAAACGTGACAGAGCTACGAGCTACCTACAACACAACCTTGACATACGATCTCCCAGGAAGGACACCTCGTTTTCGGGCGGGAAACCACCACAAAGCCCTCTGTTCCTTTCGAGTTGCTTGGCTCGGGGCCCCAAGACCTGTGAATAAAAAACTGAACAGGGTTCTTGCTAAGGGCCACCAATAAAACTTACCATAACACGGAAAAGGAATGTGTGTGATGCTGTCCTGTGGTAACTGAGAACAAGTTCCTGATAAACAAACCCGTATAACCCGCATTAAAAAAACACATATTCAAAACTCTGCCGAAGCCAGATCAAGCCTCAACAAAAAACACTGTGATGACCCTATCATTTAAAAACCAACCTTTCAAACATCCATTTTCAACCAAAAGTCCACAGGAAACACCATGTAAACAATACAGAAGCTGATCAACAGGTATCTGCAGCCCAAATGCATCCGCCACAGCATCCTTCACCGCTCCCACTGCGCCCTTCTCTTTGAAATCCTCCGGACGGTTTAGGAGTCTGTGGCCACCTTCTCTCATTCAGTTTAGGGCTAGGGTTTATCTGTCTGGTTCTTAGTCGGGAATGGGGGAATGGATCCCTATGGTAGTCCCTATATAACCCCCCAATAGTAGTCTCCATAATCCGTTCCCCCGTTCCCTACTTAGAACCAGACAGTTTAGGTTTGATAGGGTTTAGTCTGGGTTTCAGGGGTCGGTTGGTCTGCGATGGGTGTGACAGGATTCACTCTTGTGGCACAGCAGCTTAGCTTCGAGGAGTCCTCTTTACATGGCTATACACTATCATCGATTGAAGGGAGCTCGGGGAACAGACACAACCCTAAACCCTGAACCCCAACCCTAAGCCCTTTTACACCTGGACTATGCATATGCCAGGAACCGAGGCAACCCTAAGCCCTAAACCCTAATGCGGCTAACCCTAAACCCTAAATCCTAGTACAGTACACAAAATGCTGCGGGACGAGGAGTCGGGCTGACGAGGCCCTGCGTCACACAAGTGTCATGCTGCTACAGTGGAAACGGATAGCCGAGACCCATAGGCCCCATAGTAGTTCCTTGTGGGGGGTTCATATTTAGAGTGCTGTAGTGTCAATTTTTTCAGGTTTCTGTACTACTACTGTACGACTGTACTACTACTTACTACTGTATTACTACTGTACTACTACTGTACTGCGGTACTACGGTACTACTGTACTACTACTGAGAGCCCCGGCCCCAAACAACTTCGACCCCGGCCCCCCCAAACAACTAAAGATGATCCGTCAGGCGGCCCCCCCGGAAAAGCACAGAACTATTGCGGGTTTTGGTTGTTTGGGGGGGGGTTACTAATCAGGAGACCACATTACTATGGGGCCTATGGGTAGTCATGACCTGAAAGAGAAGTTCTCCTCCATGAACCGAGGTAACTGATCAGGATACATAAGGTTATAATGAACGATCATCCTCTGCGCCCTGCCGCTAAGATGGATTTCTCAAATGGCTGTCATGCTGACAGATGTAACATAACACAACTCCCCGGCTGTCTTCCGAAATTCTCACAGGTGGTGGACTCCATCGAATTCCAAACTACAAGTGTTCGCTGGTCTTAAAGAAACATCCAAAAAATGCATAGCCATTGCCATCCCATTTCCATCCATGCTGCGAGCTGGTCTATGTAAGCACGATGTAAGTGCCTTGTAACAGGGCCTTGTAGGTAAGGCCATTTGACGTTGCTTTTGGTGTGGACATAGAGGTTGAAGGGCATCATGTGGGTCTAGACATACGCTTAGCGAAGGGATTTGGGCAATAAAATGCACTTACACTCGCAGTCTTGATCATGAGTTTAGGTCATGTCGCGAACATGGTGGGGGATACAATAAAACATATGGTTCTCGAAGGGAGGGTTTGTGTTTACGGATTCCGTTTGATTCTCTTTGAACCCCAGGTGGACGAGGCATCCGATCCTGCACGGTGAGAGCAACCTCCTCGCCGACGATGCCCTCGAAATGGAGCCCGTGCGAGTTTGGGGTTTATGGTCCACGGTTTAGGGTAGAAGTTCACGGCTTCAGGTTGAGGGTTCGGCACCCTGAGCGCTTCAAGTGTTTCAAGAATTTAACAAACGGAGGTGTAAGGGTACTACAGTGTAAGGGTACTACAAGTAGCCGCTTGCTAGGTGCTCCTTGTGGGGTGTGGTGCTGGCCTTGGCTATATATTGGGGCCGATGGTGGCTCGGTAGCTGATGCTGTCTTGATGACGTCTTCGTCGTCGATGCTGTTGCTGTTGCTTCTGCTGCTGCTGTTGTTGCTGTGGCTGCTGTTGGTCCGACAAACTGATGTTACTGTTGGCAACCCTTCTCACACCCTTCGTGGCTAGTAGCTTCGTAGCTAGTTCCACCAGCCTGAAGTAGCACCCTCTGTCAGTACCTCAAGCGACTATACCGATTATAGCATTCAAAATCGGGCCAAGAGGCACCAAGGTTGCGAACCGCACGCTTCGCCACGTTACCTTCTTGCTGGCAAGGGCGTTTGGCTCTTGTCACGTGCCAAGCGAACAGGGTGCAGTTTACACCGGGAATGCTGGCTTGTGTCTTCAGGCTGGGAGGGTGCTTGTCGAGAGGTTGGTGTGCAGGCTGGTTTGGTGGCATTGAGAGGGATTGTATAATATTGCATGGGCTTGGTGTCGTACTTCGTTCTGTACTCTATTTTGGTCCCCTGAACCCTAAAACCAGCTCATCAGCGATGCTGCCTGAATAAAAGGGCTGGGAAACCCGACTCCCGGAAACTTGCAAGCCCGCAGGGTCAGATTGCCACTGACTACCAGGTTACTGAATCTTCAGTTCAGACCTCTGTATAGGGACCATGAGAGCATATGGCTGCGAAGTACCAGCCTTTCTTGCGGCTATCCTGCACGGTGCAGAGCAGTCCAATAGCACTGTCGTTTCGGCATCAGCTGCCAAAGATGAAAACCGCGCTGCTAAGCTACATATTTCTGAACAAAACTGATGAACTATTGGGCGCAATTCGCTGCAGCACCTTTGACGTAGACTAGCCCTGTTGCACTCCGAAAGCCCCAAAGCCTCTAAATCCGGACATTCTTTTGCACCGAAAAGCACGAAACCCTACTTAGACCCCAAAGCTCCGAATCCCCTAAATAAGCCGAATTCCTCGAATTCCAACAACCCCGCTTCCTGTGACCAGCCTCCGGAATCAGAATGACCAGCCTCCCGAACTCCTGCTAAACTCTAAAATCTCGAAACCCGAAACCTCAAATCCCGAAGCCCTGGAGCACCACTAGGTTCCTGAGTAACCCCTTTATAATAAGGGTACCCTTTTTCCTACTATTTGGTTGCTAATAAGGGGACCCTAAACTAAAAAGGGCAAAGGGGTAGTACTCAGGAACCTAGAACAGGACCCCAACAAGCCCCATAAGGCCAAGCCTGCTGTCTCGTCCTCCAGGGGTGGTGGGTTCACGTTGCCGAAACCCTGATTGCAGCTCAGCTCATTTCTGCAAGCTTTTGGCCGCTTTAAGCCGGCAGGATGCTCGAGATTTCTAGTTCATGGTTGGGAGAGGATTGAGAATGTACATTTTTATTCCTTATTGGGTTTAAGTAACCCATAAAAATGTAAAATGCTACCCAACTATGACAAAGATATGGGAGTTTCCGAACACAGGGGACACTAACATAGCGCCCTAAACAGTAGGATCCTTATTCTAAAGGACCCCAAAATTTAGTGGGGTTCAGGAGTCGGTAGGGCCGTAGGGTCTTCGTCGAAAACAGCAGGCATTGTCGGACTTTGAGACAGAACTTCCGGTGAGGGGTGCTACCGGAGGACTCCAGCACCGCACCGAGTCTCAACAGTTCTCACAACAAGGTTACCAGGAAATTAACAGGGGATCAGTGAAACCAGAAGCTGGTGTCTCAGGACTGTCAGCGCTTACGTAGGGAACTCTAGACCGCCACCCTGAACACCAGGGTCGGCCTGAATGCGCTGGGCAAGGGCTGCTCGATCCTCAAGCTTCCACGGGGGCGAGGTGCAGGGCCAGGGTTTGAGGGTTCGCAGGGCTTAGGCGGCTTAGGGTTTCGGGCTTCAGTGATTCAGTGATTCCGGGATTCGAGGTGTTGGGGGTCGGGTTAAGGGGTTTAGGGCAAATGCAACATGCGGAGGAAGCGCCGGCACAGACCAGTCCAGGCCAGCACTTGCAGGGCTTGGGGTTCAGGGTGTTGGAGACTTGGAGGTTCCTGGATTCCTAGGGAAGTTCAGGGTGCTTGGCAAGAATAGAAACATGTAGACAACAGGAGCAAGGCAAAGCTTGGGATCTTTTGTTCAGGAGTGGGTGTTTAGGAAGCTTTTTCTCCGCTGCAGTCGCATCACATGATCTCTTCGTAATGGGTTCGTGTTGACGAGCCAACCTCCAAGCGAGAATCTAGCCCCCCACCCCTCCCAAATACCGAAATCTCAAACCAGCAGCAAAGCGACCAAACACTTCGTGAATTCATCAAGCCCAGTTTCGCAAGTCCTAGAAACCACAGCAGCGCTAGTTGCACGACAAAGCCGATAAACCCAGCAACCCAGACCCGTCATAAACCTTAAGCCCGAAGCCCCTACAGGACCCTTATTCTAGTATCCGCAGAACCGCTACAGAAACTCCAAGCCCCTTATACCCGACACTAGCATAAGCCGGAGAACTTGCTGCTGCTGCATCACGGCTGCGGCCATCCTTCTCTGCCTCTGACTTGGCGTTTGACTTGGTGCGCTTAAGGGTTTTGGGGCCTGGGCTCGACAGGATCTTGCGGCTTTAGGGTGTAGGGTTGGTTATGGTTGGCTGCTTGGCTTCATGCTTCTACTAGGTGGGGCTTTTAAAGCATTTCGAAAATATTAGTAAATAAGATCCTCTTAAGCCCAATAAGGGAAAATATAAAATGTCCCAGGGCCCTACCTAGTTCTATTACTCTTCTATTCTAACATGGTCCGGAACGATTCATGGAGGCTTGCGGGGTCGTCCTGAACCCGCCTCTGCTTTTGACTAGGAGGTGTGAGGGTCGGACAAGTGCTCAGATCCCTGAACTTTACCCAGTACTTTAAACAGAGATCAACAAAAAACATGGGTAGAGCCGAGCCCTTTTCGCAGCCTACGCCCGAAATCCTAAGCATTACGCCGCCGTGTCTTCATTCCGGGCTTGAAAACTCCCAACATCGAGTTGCCAGTGGTAGATAGGTTTCTCAGTCCCATGTGAATGAGATCTGGGCAAGAGGAACTCATGTCAAATCCTGTACACCCCTACCTAGAGGCTCCATAGCAGTTCCTTTGTGGGGTTCATATTTATTTAGAATCCTTTGAGGTAATCCCAAAACGGAACTAGGCCCTGGCAATTCCGGAAAGAGCTACGCTTTGCTTGCGGTAGCTCACACCCCAAGGGTCCAAAGGACCCAATAATTAGGTACTCGGTTTTAGGATATAGTTATGTAGGCTAGGATTTTGGAGAGTGTATGATTATTGTCTACTTGGGCCCTTGGGGACAAGCTGATACAGACCGAGCAGTTGTTTCGAAAGGACGGTTGAAACCACGACCTTGCGCTGGGTCTAAATGCTCGAAGTCCTCGTTGGGTTCCGATATTGAGCCAGTGGAAATGGCTGCCCTTTTTCCCAATTACGTTGAACAAGCTACTCCAGTCCCCTGAACTCCGAGCACTAACCCATAAGGCGTGTAGAAGCCTCCTTAAAGGCCTTGGCATGTTCCCTCAGGTCCTGAATCCTCTTCCCATCAACGAAACGCCAATCGTGTCACACCGAACCCTTGTCCAACTTGATTCTTCAATATCCCCTCGTCACAAGGGTACCCCGTCTCCCAGCTGTCAGCTGTAATACAGAGCATCCCAAAAATTTATAAATGGGAACTGGGCTGGCCTGGAAGCCCAAGAAAGAACCTTAACCCTAAACCCTACAGTGCAGACAAGGAGCCACGAGAACGGGACAAAAACTGGCAAAATCTAAAATGGCCCGATGCCCAGTGAAGGGAGGTGGAAGAGCCGACAAGCCACGGTGTCCAAAGCTCAGGCTTCAGGAGTTCAGAGTCTAGGCCCCGTTATTCGCTGTAGCAAGCGCCAGGAACTACGTAGTTGTTCGGCCAGAATGGGTCTGTTCTACATGAAAATCAATGCATTTGGGGATTTCAGGGTTTCTTTAAGACCTGCCAGCCGAGGTCTTGGTCACATACTTTGCTGTCCCCGCTGGCCTGTACACATACAGGGCATCGACCAGCTCAGTCGGCGGACCCCACCCTTTCAAACCCGAACCCCCGGCAAGGAACCCGTAAAACGAACGTGTCCCCAAGCCTACGAATGCATTCCGAACCCCGCAGCCCTAAACCCAAACTCAGGAAAGCCTCAGCCTCCCCTGAAGTCCCTAAACCCTAAACCCTAAACCCAAAACCCTGCCTGAAGTATATAACGCAAGGGGGCGCTAAAGAATTAGAATACTTCCAGGGTATACTATAAACTAATCGCGACAAGGAGCCCTCAGGATTTGTTCAGGGATTGTTCAGGCTTAGAGATGACCTTAACCTAATGTAGGAACCTGATCAAGAAACCCTGGGCCTATAACCCCCAAATAGTACGATTCATGCAAGGAAGCCTAATAAAGGCTCAAGGTTCTTACTCAGGTTCCTACATTACTGCACTTAAGGACCGTGCGAAATATTCTTTCAGCACGAGGCATAATAGAACCTCTACTGTGGCAGTTTAAACTGCACCGCAACGACAGCTTCAGTTCTAAACTCAGGACCATGCCCTATCTCAACATTGCCGAAAATGAAGGGACTTCTAATATGACACAACCCTAAATAAAAGGATCTCTCAGCTAAGACACCCCCCATGGGGAGTATTTGGGCTCTTGCTCCCTAAGCCGGAAGCCTGCCAGTCTCTCTGTCAGTCAGTCTCTCTCTCTATCTCTCTCTCTGCGCTCGCGTTCTCCTACAACACGAAAAAGTCTTGCAAAGCCTCAAGTCAAGTGCTATATGAGACCCCAAACCCCCAACACAAGCAGACCACAAACTCCAAACTAAGCGGCGACAAACCCGATTTCCCCCCGGAACCGCTCCCACTCCAAGAAAAGAAGAAAAGCCCCAGCATGCCCCGAGTCCCACGAAAATCCACAAACCAAAACTTCAACCCTAAGCTTAATCCCTTCAACCTAAGCTTAATCCCTTTGGCAACTGGGAGTTGGGACTGAGGCGAGACCCGAAACCTTAAAGCCCCACCCAGCCCCTGCAAAGATGATGTCTTAAGTCCCAACACCCCCACAGAAACTATCGTCCGTAATAAACCCTAAAACCGCAACCCTCAACCATTGTCGAACCATTAAAAACGCTGAACCTGCAAAACCCAAACCTCTAAGCCCTCAACCCCTAAATTCCCCCAAACCCCAAAGCTGTGAACCTCACAGAGATGGTCCAAACCTTGTCTTGGCCTCAGACTCTGCACTTCGTGTGCCCGTGCCGCAAGCCCTGGCGACTTTGCTAGCATCCTGCCGTGCATCCAGTAAAGGGTCTGGAGGTTCCTTACCGGGTTTTGCAGGCTATCTATCGGATTCCATAAGCTTGCTTTCATGGTTCACTGGTGTGTTTTCGAAGTGAGTTCATGCGAATTTACACGGTCTTGTGGTGTTGCTTTCGGGCATTACAGGGGTCGCACGCTCTAGTACAAATATTGGGCAGTGTGCGGCATACATGCACAGCATCCCACCACTATACTGTATCTTATTCTAGCCTCTTAAGACCCAGGGTATAATCTAAGGCTTCAGGGCTGTAGGGCGTGGTGTCCAGGCATCTTAAACCCTAAAGCCTCATGGCTTCCGTAAACTACAGCACACGGATCTCGGCCCCGTAGTCTTTGGGAAAGGCCTTCGCTTCGTTTGAAGCAGTCAGGGCTCAGGGGTTGAGGCTTCGGGGTCGGTTGATTCTCTAGCTCTCTCTCTCTCTCTTCTGCAGATTGTGTGGAGAACGCGGTATGCACGGAGCAATGCACTGGGAGAGGTCCTAATGTTATTCCGTGAACCGAGCTTTCGATGGCTCATGCTGCTCGATCCTCTGACTCAAGCTCGAAAGCAACCTGAACCCTTAAACCCTAAAGGTCAGATCCTCGTGCCGCTTCAAGTCTTTCAGGAAGTGTTTAGGGTTGAGGGTTTAGGGGTTTAGGGTACAGGGACCTGAAAGGCCTGAAAGGAACCCGTTCAGTACAGCAACAGATTTAGGAAGCCGCCCTTTTGTCGATTTCTGGCACAGCCGGCGGGTCTAACGCATCCGGAGGTAGCTCAAGTACCAAAACCGACTCCACATGGCGCGTCTGCGGAAACAGGTCGAAAGGCCCTCGGCACTGTGCGGTTCGTACTACATCCACCTGAGGATTCGGGGTCTTAGCATCCGGTGCCTATCAAAGGGTTGGAATTTAGGTTCGGAAAGCAATGGCACGGAACTTTTCTTTGCTCCTGTCATTGCAAGTCCTGTCTGCCAGGAATCGTGCGGGATTGAACTTCTGAGCAAGACATATATTTGTGAGATTTGTTCAGACTTATGTAGATGCAATACTTGCCCTTGGCAGGGAGACTGTTCAAGACCTCGTCTTGCTCCGTGAATTTTTTTCAAGCCTTGGTGTGCGGATAGCCCTTGGGGTTGAAGCTGAGTGTTCATGCCTCGACTACGACTACTATACTACTACGACCGCTACTCCTCCTGCTGCATCTCCGGGCGGAGGAGCGCTCCGAGAACAACAGACATGTTGAGTAATGTTGAGCAGCCGAGCAATAGTCCAGGGGGAGTCTCTGCAGTAAACTAAACTAGTAACTAAACCCTAAACCCGTTTGCACGGACTTGTACATGTCCGCCCAGGCCCCCTAAACCCCTAAACCCCAAACCCCTAAACCTTCACTTCAAGACCCAAGGACCAGAAGTGCTGCCAAAGGCACGAACTGCCTGGGGCTTGTAGCCAGCGGCGTGCAGTTTTCCCAGGTCTCGGGCCTGCTAGAGGGTGCCCTTAGGTGTCACTACTGGTGCCTTCATGCATAGAACAGGGTTGGGTGGGGCATCTTATATTACAATGATAATGAGGATCAGGAAATAACACTAGTAATCATTCTGTAAGAAGTGATTCCACGACTTTTTGACAGTTGCATTCGGACAGTCCAGGCAAGGTCTGAACACGCACACCGAACAATGATCCACATGGCTAAGCAGGGTTGTAAGCTTTATAGTGTTGGGATTTCATGCGTTAAGCTATCCATACACCAACAACTCAAGCCGACATCTGCAAAGACACAGGGCGAACCTCCACTTTCTAGGTGATCTCCTCATCTTTCTGTCGATATCAGAGACTATACATTGACAGGTTTAGGTGGATCCTTTCAGAAGCCCTGGCTAAACGTGAAACAAACCCTGTGCTACACGACGCTTGGTCCAGTCATACTGCCCAACGCTCCGCAGGCCTGTGTGGCAGGATCACAAGATACCTGAAAGGCAATCGCTTCTGCGGTTTTCTGATTGTTGTGCCGGAAATTGTTCTTGTAGCTTTGGGTTAGTCATGGTTTTGTCTCCAGGTCAAGATAAACGTCAACGGTCTAGGGTTCAGGATCCTGTTTCCTGGGTTAGCCTATTAACCCTGAATCCTAAACCCTAAACTCCAAACCCTAAACCCTAAACTCCAAATCACCCTCAACCCTACACAGCCCACAGAAACTCGAAGAATCTCCTCCGAGGCACGTAGACCACCCGCCTCGGACGCCACTCCGTTAGAAGGTCACCTCACAGTCTGGCAGCGTATATGTATGCATAAAAATATAGCTGAACATTATATATATATATATACAAGAGGTGCGCCCCCCTCCCCATTGGATCTACCATTTTCGTGTGTTTCAGAGCCCCGCCACACGAAAATGGTAAATCCTTGAGGGGAGGGGCTAGCCGCTGGATCATCTTGTGGGGGGATCCAAGATTTCAAGATCGAACTCTTTTCTTGGAATCTTGGATCCCAGAGCCCGGCCCGGTACAAACCGGTACAACCGGCACGCAGGATTGAAACTGCACTGAAGGATTGAATTTCAATCCGGGCCCGGATCCGATTCTCCCAGGAGTCTTTGGATCTTGGATCCGGGCCCGGATTGAAATTCAATCCTTCAGTCCAGTTTCAATCCTGCGTCGTTTGCTGAATGCCCGTGTGCGTGATTGCACTGTGAGCCGATGCGCAGCGCTTGATACTCAGTTTGTACCGGTTGTAACGGTTTGTAGCGGACCGGACTCCGGTACCCAAGATTGCAAGAAAAACCTCCGCAGCAATCTTGGATCTTGGATTCCCCCCGGTACAATTAGTACCGGTTGTACCGGGGCAAGGCCCGTATCCAAGATCCAATACCAGATATGTCGCTGGCCTTAAACGAACCAAAATTTGAACGAACTTGGTCTTTTCTCCGTTCATAACATGGCGGTTGTATCCTGTGAGTCATTCAAAACTACTGCCCAGTCACTAGGAAGCTATCTCGGAAGCACCTAGAGCTTACTGGTAGGAGATGAACGGGAATCAGAGGTTAATATTCTATCACCTATTGTTTTACCTGCTATATATGTGTCCTCTGTCTTTATGTCTTTTCGATATATTAAATCGCAGGAAAATACACCACGGAACACAGTGAGTGAATGCATGCTTCATTCCGGTACTTAAGCCAAATGCTACAAGAACCCCAAAAGAGCTACATTTCGTGCAATGGAATAGATGAGCGCACACGCTTCTCTTATCCTTTAGCTTGTTTCACTCCATGACTGTATGTTAATGTGATCTTTTGGTGCAAGGAATCAGGTATGAAAGCGCAAGGTCATGAACTATGTGTAACATAATGTGTAACATAGGGTTCGATTTTGTGCTTAATCCGAATAAAAAACCAGGGTAGCAGAGTGCATGCCTGCCTGTTTGTTCCATTAAAGAAAGCACATGCGATAATTTCTATTACCTGAACATACAATGGAAAAAGGCCACAGTAATGAGACGAACTCAAGTGTAAAGAATGCACGTCTTCATTGTCTTTTCATTCATGAATTACATCTGCTCGATTTCATGTATGGCCTAAACATCCCAATGTTGCTCGATGAAAAAATTTCCTGCTTTAACTACGCCTCTTTTTACTGAGCAAAAGCCCGCATTATAAATCTCTAGACCAAAAGGTATACATGGAAAGCAAAAACACTAACTGAGTAAAGGTATTGCAGTGAAGAAAAAAGCGCGCTTGCGTTCACTGTGCTTTTCTCTTCTGTTCAATCCCGTCCTGTATTTTGTTGTTTATGCTTTCCGTTGATAGAATTATATCACAGAAAGTTAGGTTTTCACCTTCTCAGCTCATGCCCCGCATTTTCGCGATAATGAAACCACACATACTCTTCACATTCACTTCATTTCAGTCCTTCGTTTCATTATATGAGAAATGGCGCGTTAGGTGTGGCTTGTTCAAGCGTGTTGCGCTTGAAATAATGAAATGCTCACTTCTTTTCCTTTGGTTTGTGTTAACTAATTGAAGCAAATGACACATGCTCGCTACCAACGAAGCCAAAGCTGTGTGTCAATGAAGAGAACGCACATTGCACACAGCTTCACTTGCTTCTTCTTCTTCTTCATTAAATCACAGGCCATCCAGAAGCTTTCTATCTCCACATGTACGTTCGTTCGGCTGCGCTCTTTTCTTTATAATGAACTAAGCATGCTAAACTCTGTTACATTGTCTTGAACTGTCATACACACAGGCTGCAACAGGACTCACTTCGAGGAGTTGTAGAGTCTGAAGCCGCGAACGACTCCTGATTCCGTTCCTATTCTTCACTGGCCTCTTCCCTTATTAAACTCATTCACTTTGTTTCTTAATATTTAACCGAAGAAGGTCAAGGAAAGTACCCTCTTCGTAGTATTTACCTCGAGACCTAGCAAGAGAAACTAAGGATAAGACATAAGGGACATAAACAGCGTGAGCAAGTTATAGAGTCCAAAAGTCGGAATCCCGCATAGAACGCAAATTCAAAATTTGGTCATAGGATGTGCTACTATACACTGAACCGTTTATCATTCTGCTTTGTACCCTTTGATTAAATGACCTTATCACTCGGGCACTTTGTTCCTTTGTATTGATTCAGGTCAAATTAAAAGAAAGAAGTTTAACACAAAGACAAGAAAAAAAACGTGCGTTTGTTTCTCTTCACTTACCGCTTTTGCACCTGTTAATCTTGTTTGCTTCCTTGGGCTTCAGTAGAAAACGTCAATATCACGCGCGTCCCACCTTCTGCATCCTCACCAGCTCGTATGTTGAAAAGATGAACTATGCTGCCTGCTTGCTGCATCTGGCTCTCCAACACACGAAAACGGTAGATCTTTGAGCCGGGGGGGGGAGCATATATATATATATATATAATTATATATATAGATATATATTCATATATAAATGTACATTTCCGCATAGAAAAATGTCATATCACTGCCAATACTGTTCTGTGTAAGGCTTCCTTTATATTGATGTAACATAGTTTGTCCCACATCAAGCCTCTTTTGAACAATCAGGGCCGGTTGTCGTAAGACTGCAGGTGCATCAATGGTACCTGCTTCGGGTTTCTGGAGATTGAGGATGCGTGATGTTCGGCTCGATTTAGGATTGGGTCGTCTTCCCCGGCAGCAACTTTCTCTACTAACGGCTTGTGGCCACGGCACAACAGCTCTAAACCCTGAACCAGACATGGCAGTGCGGCCAAGTCTCATGTATCTCGCGACAAACCTGCCACGATTCAGCGTACGAGTGGGCGCAAGATCGGCACAGTTCACAGGACAGTCGAGTTCCGCTAGAAATAAAGGTGTTGTGTAGGAAAGTTGGGGACACTTCCTCCTGTTCTTCAGGTGCCGGTGTTTGCGGCGTCTTCGGCTCAAGGTCTCTTTTAAGGCTTGGGCTCGAACAAGCCTTTAGGCTTCAGATTAGGAAACGTAGCACCGAAGATTGAAGCAATGAAAAGACTGGGGCGTGTGGGCTTGCTGCAAGCCCTAGTCCAGTCGATGGGCAAAACTCCGCATCCCCCATGCCATGAGATGCTATCCCCAAACCATCAACACCAGAAGCCTTCCAGCCCTTCTTGGAGGACCTATATAGGGACCCAGACATTCCGAAACAGCTTACCGGATACATCGTGCTCGAAGCATCTTAGTCATCTTAGAGCAAATTTGGAATAAATACTGCCGTGTGGTTCTTCCTGGCTCCGGAGGCACGCTTGAATGACGAGGCCTCCTTAGCTCTCCTCACACCCGGCCAGGTTCCGCCTCCCCTGTAAACCTTGAAAAGCCCGAAGGCCCTAAATCCTAAATCTCGCATCTCAAACCTTAAACCCTATTTAAACCTTGAACCCTAAAGCCCTGTATCCTTTATCTTCCATCCCGAAGATTAAAAGCCCCAATATAGGGGCCTTAATAAGTAGAATAGGGTTCGGGGGTATACTACACTATAGTTATAACAAGGATATTTCTAATTGTTAAGGCCCCAATAATGAACAAGTCGGCCTTCTCGCGGAGGATCCACCACCACTGCGGAGGACCGGGCTGGAGCCTCCTGGAAAGCCGGTTGGGTTTTGGATTTAGGGGTTTAGGGGTTTCGGGTTTTCGGGTTTAGGGTTTAGCTAGGAGCTTAGGGTTTAGGGTTTGAGGGTTGAGGGTTTAGGGTTTAGGGTTTAGGGGTTTACGGTCAGGGTTTCTGACAGAGGTGTAAGGCTTGGTGTTTCCAAAACAACGTCTTAACAGCTTTTAGGGCTTCCTAAAAGGTTTAGGGCTTAGGGTTTCTCAAAAAGTGGTTCAGGGTTTAGGGCCTCCTGGAATAGGGGTTGTAAGGGTTGCCTAAAAAGGGGTGGGGTTTCCTACAGGGCCTAGGGCCTGTAAGGGTGGGTCCGGAAAGGACCCCTGCAGGTTTTACTATAAGGGCTTGTTAAGGGCTCATGTTTGAGGTCTAGGGATTAGGTTGTCAAGGCCTTCGGACCTAATGATTCAGCTTTAGTAAAGGTCTTAACTTACAGCGTCTTGGCCCTCAGGGCATTGGGTTTGGGGCTGGGAGAGGGTCATCTTTTTCCCTCCTACCCAGCCAGGACGAGGAGCCCGCATTGCAGAGTAACATCGAAGAAACAGTGGACGATTGCAAAGCATCGCATAGGGTCGTCAGGGTTCAGCCTTAAAGAGCTTGCATACGGTGGGGGTGCAAGTTTCGGGCTTGGGGGTTCAGGGACCTTAATTGCTATCTTGTGTTCCGGGCTTACAGCTGAAATTCAAGGTTCAACGAGCAGGCCGAATCTCCTTCGCCACGCGCGCCAAGCCCTTCCGCGCATCGCCACGGATGAACGTCGCGTTGCTGATCCGGTTCAGCTTGGCATTCCTAAACAGATGCAGAGGAGGAGGTGGTGGTGGTGGTGGTGGTATTGATGACGATCTTAGGCGATGACTTGTCCCACCCTGTCCCCGGAAATGCCCCACAACCGCGCAGCCCTAATTACAGACTGAGCACAGGGAGAAGTCTCAACGGAGGGGCAATCCGCAATTCGAGCCCTAAACCTCGAAGTTCAGGGTTCGTCAGGCCATTCACTATGAGTGCTTCGGGCGATGGCTCTGCATGTGAAAAGTCTGAAGGTCTTCGAACCGGCAGATAAGGACGTTAAGAGGCCTGGTCGCTCTTTGGCCAAGGCAACAGCATTCTTGTCCACTTCGATGCCGAAGGTAAGATCGAAAAGAGCACTGCCTGCAGCAAGGGCCATTCTCCACCATGGGGCCCGGCAACGAAATCAAGGTCTTGGGGTAAAGAAGCTGCAATGTCTCAAATCCGGTGAAACACCAATAAACCAGACTTCACCCATACGTGCTGAACCTTTCATCTTGGGGAGCATGCTAATAATGTGGGCACGTTCTTCCACGCTTTCGTTGCAGTGTATTTCGACGTCTTGGGTTTCCCGGCTGCTTTAACGTCGGAGGCCTGCACTTTGTCGAGAAAAGTCTCTAGCCGAAGCAGCCCCGTGTATACCTCGACTAAGTGCAGTAACCAAACGGGAGGGGGCTTTCGGAGTTTCGGAGACCGAGTTTAGGGGCAGGAGCGCGGACTGGAACTAGGCGTTCAAATCAAACTTCAAACAGCGCTATCTCTCGGCCACACATGCCAGGTGCAGTGTCCAAGATAGTTACTGTGAAAAGGCGGTATGCTCGTCATTCTCACCTGTTGTGACACATGATGGATCGGGCTCTTCGACATTCGGGCTTTCGGCGTCCTCTGTCAACAGGTGTCCGGCTGCTGGGACTACGAGGCGACTCTACCTGCCATCAGTTCGGAAGATTTCCAAATTGGAAGCATGCCTCCCCTGCTCTAAGGCGTTATGAATCCAACCATATGCAGCAAAACCAACTAAAAATCAACTAAAACGCAAGGACTTAAGCAAGGGAGGTTGGAAGTACCGCCCACGTCGCGAGGCACATATGAACTCGAAGCCTCGCTCTCTGAAACCGCTTTAAGGGATGTTACTGCTACATGTACCTCGATGACGACTGAGAGAGCTAGCGAGGACTACAAGCAGGATGGTTACCAGTACCACCACAAGACTGCTTTCTAATTGCTCCTCCTGCTCGTGCTACACTTACTGACTTAAAGCTGGTTACTATAGTACCCAGAGGGTTCTAATTGCTCCTCCTGCTCGTGCTACACTTACTGACTTACAGCTGGTTACTTTAGTACCCAGAGGGTCCAAGTACTCCCTATTGTAGGCCTCAGGGCCTTTTGTTGAGGTACCCAATACCATAAATAAGGACTACTTGGACCCTTAAGGGTATTTACCGCAGAAACCAAGCCCTCCTTCCGACTCCTTCATTAAGCTTTGAGCTCCGGCAGTCCCTGCCTGCCAGGGCAAACAGCCCCACGCCGCAGTACACATCAATAAGGAACTCCGGGCGTCCTGTCGGCGTTGGGGTTTTACGCCATGGGGTTCGAGGGCTTTGAGCAGCGCCTGGGATTCACGAAGGCGCGGGGTTTGGGATCCAGGCGAAGGGTTTGGGATCCAGGAATACCAGGAACTCAAGACACTGACGATCCGAGTTTCAGGAAGACAAGCGCAACGGTGAGCCTTAATGAACGGGCTTTCGCAGCCTGTAAACCATGCAGCACGACTCTCGACGTGCCTTCCTCGCCCTGCCACGACGCGGCGGCAGAATCCACCACGGTGCGCACAAAACTTGGTAGGATCGAGGCATTGACCTTCGCAGGACGAAGGATCAGGGATTCATCTCCTGCAGCCCTTGCTCGGAATAACCCTCGAATGCGCACTGGGAACATGGTCGTTTCCGGGCTTAATGTAAGCACATGCTATCATATGCTGACCGTTTCATGAATCGAGTGCTCATTCCGAACGCTAATCTTCTCCGCACTCAGGGTATGTTTTCAGAAAGGCCGTTTTCGGCAGGGCACCAAACTTCAAAACTCTTCACAATCATGCCCAACTTGCGACATTCCAAACCCTTCCCGAAACATCTAGATTCTGCATGTACCTTCTGGAAATTCCCAAAACCTGCCCAAACCTACCAGAACAAACCAGCAGTTTCGGAAGGCTTTCCCACGGTAAAGGCATACATATTTCATTATATATGCATGGGATTCTACTCTTGCAGCCCCCAGATACTAAGAGCCTGGAAGGGCTCACAAAACTGAAGCTCCACTGCAGCTCCATGCCGTTTGAATTGCTGCTTCTTCGGTCCGACTATTTTATATTGCAGTCCGACTCATGTTCGCCCCGAGAAAAAGAAGGCGGCATTTCCTTCCCCAGGACAAGAGTCACGTGGGAAAAAGCGCAGAAGAAGTTTTGGATTTTTTGTAGTTTTTGGAAGGTTTTGGTAGTTTCTGCTTGAATTTTCGTGAAGGTTTGGGAACTTTTCGGTAGTTTTAGGTAGCGCTCTGAGTGACATGTGGCTTCATGAATCCAGCCCTAGTCGGGGCTCAAAACGCAGTCTCTTCGACGCTAAATCCAAACCTTCCGGCAGTTTGCAAGCTGAGGGTCGCAGGCCTTGACCCCCACTCTAAGCCCAAAACTTTTCGGGTAATTTGCAGGCCGAGGGTTTGCACCAAGCAGCTTTCTTTTTTAGGGTTTTAGTGTTTATGTTAATTTGCAGGGTCAGGGTTTACAGGCTTGGACCTGCATAATAAACCCAAAACCCTTAGCCCCTCGCCAGATTCTGACCAAACTAGGCAATCAAGGTTGAAGCGGAAAGCCAAATACTTCCACATCATGCACAATATTTCCAAGTCATGCTGAATCATTCAAAATACTTCAGCTCTCTGTTCTCAGCCTGAAAACATACCTTCCTGAGGAAATTCCTCAATTGCACTAATGAGCTATATTTTGTTCGACTGCTGACCCCGTACCGTACGAAGCCCTCACCCCAATCCCCCCGCCAATCCCCAAAATAGCCATTCCCTAAAGAGGATCGCTCAAGGAACTCTTTAAGGGGGTTCTTTGTAGGGTTCCTCCAAAGGCTTCCATGGGTTCCGTTTGAAGGTTCTTATCAGGCTTCCAAAGAATGAGGTTTAGGGTCTCGGGCTCAGATGGCTGCACGGCTCCCATCCACGAAGCTCCGTGGTGGAGCCTCAAACCCTAAATCCCAAGCCCCACACAAACCGCAGTAAGGACAGAAGCTTCGCTGATGGCTCAACAGCACGGATTAGTTTTACACGTGAACATGCACCCTCAGCACCTGCAACCGGAGCCCTGAACCTTCAACCCCAGCCTCTACACTTCAATTCCTAAACCAATATTGTTTGATGGAGCCCCTAAAGAACTCTTGAGGGAGCCGTTAGAAACCATAGGAACCCCTATGAGCAGCTGTCCAGGTTGTCAGGCGCTTCATAACCACAGCACATGCAGAACTGTGGCCGCTTCTAGAAGCTCCATAGAACTCCTGTAGATCCCCTCATACGACTTTGGATAAAACCGTCATGGAGCCGGTTTAACCCGAGACTCCAAAAACCCGAAGCACCCCAAGCACCTGGAAAAAGCGGCCAGCAGCGAACTTGAACCTCAGGGCCGCCCGGGGTTTGGCTCAAAGTGGTTTTCCTGTTTATGCTTTGGGTTTCGGCGCTTTTTTTAGGGTTTAGGGTTTGCAGTTTTGGGTGTTTCTGGCTCTTCACCTTTGCACATTGGGTCTACGGTGTTCCGCTCAGGGTGTGGGGCTGGGGTTGAAAGATGTGGGGTCTGCGGGTCGGGTGTTATATAGGGCTGTGCGCAGTGAATGGCTGCAGTACACACTTTACCTGACATCAGGGTCAGTCTTCTCGAGGAGGTAAACTGTGCCCCCAGGTGGGGCCATCCAGGTTTGCAGATGCTGCCAAACTGGGTGTGGCGCAACCTGCTGCATACTTCTAGATTCTACTGTAGGGTTCGCCAAACGGGGGGAGAGAGGGACACTGTGGTGTCTACGTCCAGGATGCCAACACTGGCTGGCGTCAATGATTGTACCAACAGAAACAGACAGGAACAAACATGCACTTTCAAGGTGCGGGGACAACGGTAACAAAGACGACCAGATCAAGAGGAAGATAAGACCAACACGGGGAGGAACAATGAAACTGGTAATAATGAGAATAATAGCAGATAGCAGGAAAGTAATGAACAAGCAAACGACAACAACAAGGACAACAACGACAACAACAACAACAACAACACCAGCAGCAGCTGCACCACCACCACCACCACCACCACCACCACCAGCAACAACATCAACAACGACCGCAGCAGCAGCAGCAGCAGCACCGCCACCACCACCACCACCACCAACAACAACCAGCAACAACCACAACCACAAAAAAACAACCACAACCACAACCGCAGCAGCAACTGCAGAAACAGCAAACAAACAAACGAACAAGCAAACAAGCAAACAAACAATCAACCAAACAAGCACACAACCACACGAACAAGCAAGCAAACAAAACACTCAATCAAACAAACAAGCAACAAAGCAGACACACACACACACACACATGTTTGACAAACACCAACACACAAACAAAAACAAACAAATACATACAACACAAACAAACACATGCACAAACAAACAAACAAACAAGCAAAACAACAAACAAACAAACAAACAAACAAAACAAACAAACAAGCAAGCAAACAAGCAAACAAACAAACATAACAACAAACAAACAAACAAGAAAGCAAGCAAGTAAACAAACAACCATACAGCCAAGCAAGAAAACAAACAAACAAACATACAAGTCAAACAAAAACACAAACAAGCAAACAAACAACACAAACAAACAATCAAACAAACAAACAGACACACAAGCAGACACACAAACACAAACACAAACACACAAACAGAAAATAGCCATGCACAAATAC
The DNA here is from genome assembly GCA_003297005.1 of Symbiodinium sp. clade A Y106. NCBI lineage: Eukaryota > Dinophyceae > Suessiales > Symbiodiniaceae > Symbiodinium > Symbiodinium sp. clade A. The sequence goes on along the minus strand of BGNK01000044.1, from coordinate 180,410 downwards.
AACAAAACAACATCACTAACATCACAAACAAACAACTGCACAAACAAACAAACAAACAACCAAGCACTCAAACACACAAACAACCATACAGCCAAGCAAACAAACAAACACGCAACCAAACAAGCAAACACACAAACAAACAAGCAATCAAACAAACAAGCAAATAAACACAAACACACACACACACACACAAGCAAACAGAAACACAAACAGCCGAACAAAAATAAACAAACAAGCAAGCAACCAACCAACCAACCAACCAGCCAAGCAAACAAACAAGCGAACTAACTTACGAACAAACTAAAGACAACACCAGCAGCAGCAGCAGCAGCAGCAGCAGGAAACGCGCCTTTTCATGTCGGGGAATGTCCCACACCCGGCTCAAAACCGTCTCAAAGGCCAAAAAAAAGAGGTCTCGGGCGCAAACCCTGAGCCCTAAATGAGGATAAGTGCCTGGAGCTTTGGTCATTAAAGGCTTCCATAGATGCAAGACGCTTTCCCACTCCCGGGATCTCTTCCGTCACCACCTGCTGCGAAGGTGCGTGAGGGATTATGTTTCTAGGTGGTGGGGGGAAATTTACGCTAGCTTCGAATGGAAGGTTCTTGTAGAGTTCCTGTTTGGAAATCAACTGGGCTATTCAAGGGCGTATGCTTTCGGTCGGCGGGGAGTGTAGCTCGATGCTTTGGGTCTTTAGTGTTGCAGCTTCAAGGAAGAATCGCGTTAAAAGCTCATCTGAATCCGAAGGCCTGGTCCCACATGTCGCACACCACACCATCCAAGGACGTGTGCCGTAGCAATGCCACCTCAGAAAACTGGTGCACGAGAGACACTTCGCAGAACCACTAAACCTTTAACCCAAAAGGCTAAACCCATGTTGGGGCAAACTGCTATGGGCTTCAAAGAAAGGACTGTCGGTGTATCTCGGCAGCATGTACCCGTGGCAGCTACTAGGGTCTGGGTGTTTAGGTTTTTCATGCAGTGAAGCATGATGCAAAACAGGCGTCTGGTTAGCTCTGAACCCAAGCTCCAAGGAGCAGAAGCTACAAGTTCATGCGACCTTTACCAACCGCTCCCCCAGGTTAAACCCTTTTTCCCACTGGGCTCAGGCCTAGCCAGTTTCGGCCTCAGCAAAAACCCAAACTTTATGGCCTTAAACCCTAAACCACGCTTCCTGAAAAACCAGACTTCGCAAGGCTGGGAGATCTGCAGACCCGGAGGATCAACCCAGCAGGACTTCACGTCTGTGATGAGGAAAGCCTTGTAACTGCAAGAAGCAAACGTAGTTCTTGAGCCCAGAAAATCACGGCAAGGAGGAAAGGAGCAGGACAACGATCAGGACAGAAATGAATAGAAAATTACAAGATGAACAAGAATCATCATGCCGGCAATTGCGAGAAGAACCCTTTAAATGCCGGAGGTCCTGGAAACCCTATATCATGAACCCTAAACACCAAAACCCCTCAGACCCTGCACCCTACCGCATACCCACCTATTCCCCCAAAACGTTGCTTTCAGTACTTTGGGAGTTTCCGAAAATAGGGGACCCTAATATAGTACCCTGAATAGTAGGATCCTTAATATAAGAACCCCAAAATAAGGTACCCCTATTTTCGGCCACTCCCATTTCAGTTCAAGGATCCCCATACCCCGCAACGCAACTGGCTAGGGGCTCCTTATATGGCCTCCTATCATCCACCGTCAAGATTCCTGGCTAACTAGTTTGAGAGTGACATAATGATTCCGTCGCATAGAGCCCTTAACCTAAACCCTAAACCCGAAAATTAAAAACCCGAATACGATCCCCAAATCGAATCCCGCATCTCCCTATTAAGGCCCTGCTATGCCTAACATTGACTGCAGCACCTGAGGCTTCCAGTATAAACATGGTACTATAAGGGCCTAAATAATTAGCAATACTATTTTGGGCGTTGCTTATTATAGTTATAGTATAGTGGGCCCCAAAACCCTATTTTAATTCTTAAGTCCTATATTGCCCACTTCGGGGTCTCACTTCTTTACATGGTACCTTTGCGGGTTTTGTTGCAACACTACACATCCCCAAAAGAACCCTCACAACTGTCTTTTAGAAGGACACTTTGGGTCGTTTGGAGCGTTACGAGGTGTCGATTTCAACAGCCCCCTAAATTTTATTACTATAAGCTCTATATTCAACAATAACGGAAATTAAAAACGATCCCAAATCTATACCTAGGTTAGGGATTCCTCGCAGGTCCCAGCGGCCAGTTCTCCACGCTTCCGCTTCGATGCGGATCGTCGAGCTTCTTTGGACAAAGGCCCCTGCAAGGTGTAGGATTTGGGGATTGGGGTTTAGGGATTAGGATTGAGGCCTGTAGACTTCAATGGTGTTAGGGGTTCGCGGTTCGGCCTCCTCTAGGGCTTTCAGCTGTAGGGCTGTAGGGGCTGGGACTGCCCGTGTTGGGTCGCAGGTCAAGTCAAGTGACTTGGACTCTATAGAGGCTTAGACGAGAACTAGGTGTGGTCGTGGGCAAGCAGTGATTGAAAAAAAACCTCTGCAACGTCCACGTCTTCATTTTGAGCTGGACGCAATCTACCAGCTTCTTTGACCGTCGAACTGTTACACTGGCGGGGCGCTAGTGTTCTGAACACGAGTTCAAAAACTTCTTGCCTTCATATATCCAGCGCACAGACACTTGCATTACATGGCTGAAGAAGCTCAAAAACTAACGTAACTAAGGTATCAACAACTTCGAGCTACCTATCCTTCACTTCAATCCAAAACTGTGCAACAAAGCGCGAATTTAGGGTTGATGTCACAAATTGGGCAGTAAATGAGCTGAGCAGCCAAGAACTTCGCTGCGCGCTGCCGAAGAGCAACCTGCTTCTGGGGTTGGGTCCTGGTCATTGATAGTTTCACGTTCTAGAGCATGCCATGTTCCGAAAATGAGGGAATGACCCTACAAGGTACATCGTAGCAAAAGTCGAGTTTAACACTTACTAGGCGTCGGTGTGAGGGCCTCCGCTTTCAGAATTTTGAGGATTCATAAAAAGTAGTGTTACGGAACCTCCACGCCCTGTCGGGTAATCTTGAAACAGAGCCCAATACTCTTGGCCAACCCCTTTTCAGGTATCCGGAGAACACTGGGGCCACCGACTCCGAAACGATACGGTTAGGTAGGGTCTAAGTCTATAGGGGTTTCTCATTCTTTGACACTCGCACTCGGACGAGTCCAGGCGAGGTCTGCAGATAGCCAAGGCGAATACACCGGGCTTGTGTTTGGGGTGTAGGGCGGATGCAAGTCTCGATGCACACCCTAAATCCTACTCCCAAAACCCTGAAAGTGCTGCAATATGTATAATGCCTCCGTGGCAGAAATAGGCTCGCTTCCCTTGATTTTTGGAGATTTTCAATGGCCGATAGTTTGCGCGGTATGCTGCCTCTCAACTGTATCTATCTGTACAGGTACACGAGGAAGATACACTTTTTACGTGCGAAGTCTTAGTCTGATAGTTCCATGGCGTTGTGCCGTAGTGGCAAGGCTTCTAGCTGACACCCCAGAAATCCCGAACCTCCAATGACCCTACGCATTGAACAAGATCTAGGAGGCAGGGAAAACCTGTAGGATTTGGGCAATAATGAGAGTGCCTTGGCAGCCGGCAGCGCCGTGTTGATGGCCTTGGAATGGCTCGTCGTCTTGGCAGGATTTAGGAACGGGTGCAGAGTTGCGACAGAACATGGGCAATTTTTCCAACGGCTTGCGGGGATGGATCACTACACTCTTGCCGGCCAAATAAGGCTAAACGAATAAATCGAAGAAGCATGGCCGCGGTCTACACCCAACTTACCTCCACAAAGCCAAGCTGCCTCTGTTGCCAGTGGGCAGGCCTGGCCCAGGGTCGATAAGAATAACCATCGCCATAGTAGCAAAAAGTAATAACAGCAACATAGTGACTATAATCACAATAGCAATGACAGCAATAAAAGCTTGAGGCTTGCATAATCATCACAAGCACTGGAAGCCCAACTACCTGTGCAAGGAAGTACGTACTGTGCTATGGTCTTATAGAAGAACAGTAACCTACCATGTAAGCCGCTGTGCTTCTAGAACATGATAAAAACACTAGGTTGGCACTGAGACTAACCATAAGTGCAAGGCAGGCAATGGCAGTGAGAATGTGAGGTGTGCCTGAAAAATAGCGAAAATGTAAACAACTGCAGCAGCGTAACACTAACGATGATCGTGATCGTAGTCATGACCGTCGCTGTCGAACCTTAGTTGCGAACCTCAAGAAGCCCCAACATAGGGGCGTTACAAAAGGTATGTGCAAGATGTTGGCTGTCGAAGGCGGAAATTTCGGATGCGGGGTTCCGGGTTGGAGGAGAATGCAGGCCTTTGGCATAAAAAAAGGATGTTGAATTCTGGCTTAGAAGCTTAACTAAGACCTATATAACTCAGAAGCTTTGCAGTCTGTCGTGTATGGGCTACTCCAAGGAGTACTAGTTGCAGGCTTGAGTTCCCTACCACCACTGAACTTGAGAAAAGTAGATGCAACCCTAACCCCCTAACACATAAACACTATTGGATCCTGGACATGCTGACTGCGAGGATGCAGACGATGCCCGCGGCTAAGCTCTGAAAACTCAGCCTAAACCCTAATTTAGCCCCAAAAGCCTGAATCCTAAACCCTACTTGTAGACCTCTAACCCCGGAATCTAAGACCCTCAGCACTCTAAGACTCTAAGCTGTTCGAGCCTCGATTTCCACAACCGGACGAAAACGGCGCCCACGCGCATCGCGGTGGTCGCCCCACTCCTGAGTCTGCGGGCCACCATGTCTGGGCTCCAGGAAGATCTCCGCAGTGGAGGTTACGAGCTTTTCTTGGTGCTGGGTAAAGGAACACCCCTTCACAAGACATGCAGTTTGTAAACTTTCCTTAGTTTCGTCTCGACTGCAAATTACGATCCGTTTTGCCGTCATTTCTTGCCAGTTATGCATAGTCGCTATGCAGTCGCGGTATCGTAATCCCGAAATCGAGATTCTCATAATCTATGTCTGCAGCAAGTCCCGGCCTGCGCGCAAATGCCGATTGGGCCATCTGCATCTACATCCTGTCGGGAATCAGAGTCCCTGCGATTCAACCACACGCGGCTCAAATATCGCAGTCCCAGAATCCTACACACTGCGTTGCCTGTAAGGAGTCCTAAACCCGGAACCAAAACACCGACAGCTCGAAACCACAAACCAGCACCTCAAACTGACCCTCAACCCCAAACCAACCGAGACTCCTCCAGCCCAGAGCCTAATCAGTTCAGGTAGTATACATAGGGCTTAGATTATACAACTTATATAGTGAGTCTATAAGGACGCCATAGGGGTTCTACAACGGCTCTATCAGGGTACTGCGATGGTTGTATAATTATAATCGGAGTTCGGAAAAGGTTCGAGAAGTGTGCTATGAGGCTCAAACATGGAGCCCTAATGGAGCCCTCTCAGAACTCTTTGTGGCGCTTTGGGATTTAGGCCTGGAAACGGGGATCGCCCCCTTTCGGCGCCATACCTTGTAGACGAGGGGTGAGCTTGCGCCTGCCAGAGTGGAATTGGGTCTTTGAGTGGGCTCCAGGTATGGCTCGCAGCCAGTAATAAAACGTAGACACGGATTTTGGCAACATACCCTTCTCAGGGGTCTTCATGAGATACCAGCAAACTTGAAACTAACTCATGTCAAGAAAAGGAACTATGTACTTCTTACAATCCCTAAACCCTAAACCCCTGACACCTAACACCCCTAGGCCCTACGAGCCTCTCATTGCTGGAGGTGTTCCCGGTCTGGGAGTTCGGGTCTCGGGGAGGAGCCCCTATCCCCTTTCTTAACCTGGGTCTGCGATAGAATTCAGGGCTTACGGCTCCGAGGCATTCAGGCTAAATTGGGCTTTACGGCTACGGATTTCGGAAGGTTCGGGGATCAGGATTAGATCCCGTACATGGCTTTGGAAACCTAAACCCGCAAAAAAAAACTCACACACACAACCAAACCCACACGGTTCCTGAACAATTACGGTGCGGGGCAGTGGGAGCTCTACGGCCCATCCCGGTCCACTAGGCATGCCTGTAATGGTACTCCTTTGGCGATGGGGCCGTTTCCTGGCATTCTTTTGCTCATGCTTATAACTGCGCAGGGTGGACCTCTTGCCGAGGAGTTTGCAGAAGTTCGGCTTCTGTAGGTTAGACTGGGTTGCGCTGACTTCGCGCCCCGTTCAGTCGTTGGGAACTGGATTAAGGGGTCCGGGGTTCAACGAGTAAGATACGGGCTATACGAAGCTCATGTGGTGGCTTTGGCTGTCGGCCTAAACACCGAGTCGGAGCTTTCTGAACGATCAGAACAACACAAGACAATCTTAACATTATCAAGATTTCTCGCCGAACCTACCGGAAACCACTCTTGAGGCTGATGTGTCGCCGACAGACAAATGTTTCGACATGTTCTTCCTACCGTCCCTGAACCTGAAACGCGTAATTCTCCAGCCCCACCTTCCCGGCTTTTCAATTTTCACAGCATCATACGACCCTCGGAGCCCAGTCACCTAGGTAGAGGGCTCGTGCGCTCCTTTCACCCTTTACAACTCTGATATTACAGTAAGTATAGGCTAACAAAGCCGTATACAAATTTATGTATATACATACAGTACAGAACACATACATGCATATGTACAAACATACATGCATACATACACGCAGACAAACAAACAGGTAGACAAGACAAGACAAGACGAGACAGGCAGGCAGACAGCCAGGCAGGCAGACAGGCAGACAGACAGACAGACAAAGAAACGTATATGTATATACACATATGTTTATATATATATGTGTGTGTGTGTGTGCGTGTGCGCGTGTGGTCTCTGACAAAGTCTATCAAGGCCTCTACATCCCCTTCTGCACCAATGACCCAGGAAGGTGGTACATTGTACATGGTTAGCTGTGCCATAAGGTTGAGTTAAGTTTTCTTTACTTAGGAATTTTGTCCATATAGTGCTGGTGAGAGTCGGCCACAAGCGCATCTGGTAGATTGAGGCCGGAGAAATCCTGAGGCAAAACTCTGCGGCAAACTTCACAGCTGGAGTTGTAGGGCTTCCTTGCCACCACCTTAAACACATTTACGCGCAGCCTATTCTCCCAGAACCTACGGACCTAGCACTGATTTCAGCATAAACCGAAGACACTTCCCCACAACAACTCCTGAGGATGTAGGCTTGCTTCCCCCAGCTAGAGCCCAACAAATCCGTGATGGTCCTATAAGTGCCAGGGCATTGGTTGTATGATTCACGTCTCGAGACATAGACTGCTCGTCCAAGAGGGCGGTGCAGTGTGCGATTTCCGGCAAGAACCCTTCAGCAGCAACAGGAGTCATGGGGATGCGGGTCCTCTCGATGCTTTCCAACTGTAATTAAACACACGGATAGAGGGTTAAATATGTGGATACAAATACACATGTCTGCATGTATGTCTGCATGTATACATGCCTGTCTGTGTGCCTCCAGGATGGGATCTATGTGTGTGTATGTAGGTAGGTAGGTAGGTGGGTGGGTGGGTAGGTAGGTGTATGTATGTATGTATGCATGTATCTAAGTGTGTATATCCTTCTGAACGCTCGCAAAGCACCTAAGTGTGTATATCCTCGTGAACGCTCACAAAGCACCTGGCAGGCCTACCACACCGTGCAAAGCCCTAAACCCAAAAGATACCAAAAGCCCAGTCCTAAGACCTTGTCGAACAGCTATAAAGCCAAATACGACCCATGCAAAACCTCAAACCCCCAAGGTCACGGGGCCTCGAGCGTCGACTTCACATGCAGCCTTTTCCAAGCCAGCTCGGATGAATAAGCAAGATGCTGGTACCTGCAGGTTAGAAAAAGGGTTCAGGGTTTGGGGGTTTTAGGGTTCAGAGGCTTTGCCTTTCGGAGTTTGAAGGGTTTAGGTGCTTGGGATGAGGGGTTTCAGTTGTAGGCTTTTAGAATGCAGTGCTTCCCGGATGTGAGTGTATGGGGTTAAGGTTTCCTGTAATGCAAAGTACCGTGCTGGAAGTCTACTGCTAGGGCATCATCTCGTCACTGCCTTCGGTACCCAGCATATTAACTCCAACCATCTAAGTACCGCCTGCTCGGACCGTCCAGCGGGCTTTGGGTTTAAGGGGTTCAGAACAAAGGGTTTAGGGTTTAGGATGTAGGGTTCGGGTTTCGATTTGATAAGTGATGTGACTAACTGCGTTGGTCATCGTCGTTGAGCGTTCAGGCCCGTGGCCAAGAGCCCAGATCGTGAAGGTCTCACTCGCAAAAAACGCAGAACCCGAAGTCTCAATTACTCTGGACAAATGAAGAACCTCGCTTGCTGGTGTACCCTGGACACCGAATGACCTACATTGTAGGCTAGTGCCCTGACATAACCATAGCATAGTAACCCACTGCAGTGCATCGGTCTACATGTAAACTAGGCTCATGGTGACGAACCTGGCTTGTTGCTTAAGCTCTTACTCATGATTACCAGTTTGTGGCCCTGTAGCAAAAAGCTTCGAGCATCTGCTGAAGTAAGTTACACGTATCGTGCGGCAAAGTGGCTGACAGCCACCACAAATCGTATACCTTGGCAACAGACCGGTATGCTTAGAGACCAGTAGGGGCCAAGTGTCTGACGAGAAGTTGGGCAACAAACCGTCCACCACGAAGTAACAGACTACGAGCCTTTGTAGAAATCGTTCCACCGTGGGGCCATCCATCAGATCTGCTTACACAACTTGTGGGGATTCGGGTGCCGCCACTGAATATGCATCTTGAGTTATCTTAAAAATGGTCTAGAGAAGAAGTGTCCCAAGATATCCTATGATTGGCTACAATCGGACCGCACGGGACCGCCCTGCCGTAGTGACATCTTTGGGCGATCAATGTCCGAAATACGAAAACATCGAAAAAGTCGGGAACTCCTGCAAAACTGCATAGAAAAACAATAAGACCCCCGGATGAAACGATGCAGCCCTGCTGAGAAATCGATAAACAACCCTAAACCCCAAACCCTAAGCCCCTAGACCCTAAACCCCAAGCCCCCACCTAAACCCCCAAAAGTAGGTAAAATAATGGCCCAAAACCGATAAATTTGGGGTCCAGGCAAACCCAAAGTCTGAATACCCTTAAACCCCTAAACCCCACACCCGCCAGGCTTCAGTGGGCACTTTGGCTCCACCCTGTCCGGGGACGATTCCAACACTCTCAGGAGCTTCGCCTGGTGCGAGCTCTCTTTAACAGGCGTCTTAGTGGGGTCTTTATACTTAGGATGTTACTATGTGCACAACCATATAAATAAACGAAACAGACAAATATGAATATATATATATATATATACATATATATACATATATATATATATATGTATATATGTATATATAAACATAATCATAAAAAAGACATACATAAATTCATGCATGTATACGTACCTTCATATGTATATATATATATCTTTGTAGACATACATACATACATACATACATACCTACGTACATACATACATACATACATACACACGTACGTACATACATACATACACACATATGAATAATATATAATGATATATGTACACACACACACATATATATATATATATATATAACAGATATACATTCACAGTTCTCAAACCACCGAGTCAAGCGCTGAGGGACTTAGAGGCTTACAGCTTTAAGCCGGTTTCGGGTCTAGGTTCGGCGTGTAGGACGGTTTTCGGGTTTAGCGTTTTCATGACGCAGGTACATATTCTATCAATTCTATCTATTTTTGGAGGATTACCTGCATGGCACTTAGAGTTGTAGACCGTGGACGTTGTCGCATGAGACGTGGAACCCTTGAGATCCTGAAGTATCTTCCTCGCACTCCCTTAGCGTGTCGCTCACTGTGGGCAGGAGCAGCTCCCCATGCCAGAGAAGACCACAAAGTGCTGACATCAGAGGTCTAACGCCAAGTTCTTTCGACGAGTCGGTTGAGCGCTACTCACTTTCACCATGGAGGTACAAGCCTGCGAAGCTTTCTCAACGGCAATGATGAGAGGTTGGACTGTTACGCCGTGTCCTGCGCAATCTGAACTTATGTAAAGGCCACAGTGCAGCCATAATGAAAAGGACATTTCCACTCCGAGAAGCGCTGGCAAAGCCTTATCCGAAATCCGAAAGGTGCTAGGCTCACGGCAACATGCCTGGTTCATCACGGACATCCCCCAGAACGACCGTCAAACCAAACCGGCATGAACCCTGCACCACTCCCAACCCTAAACCCAATGCCAAAACCAAACACAGAAGCAAAAATGTCAAAAAAGTGAAGAACTGGAATCCACTGCCGGCTCCATGAAGTGCATGTACTTAAGTCTGTAGTGGGCTTGGGTTCCGGGGTCAGGGGTTAACCGGCAGCTTCACAAAGATGTTGCTGAAACGAAGCACAAACCCCTAAAACCTTGTTGAGCAGCAGACCCCAAACCCGGAAGCCCTAAAAACTTATAGATCCCCTAAAGACCCTGAACCCTAAATCCTTGAAGTCCTGGGTCCCTTAGAGACCCTTAACCCCAAACCCCTAAAGCCCCAATTCCCTATGCCCGAAAGCCGGCCTCGGAGTAGCGGCTGTAGTTTCGCTCAATGCGGACCTGACGCATGTCTGCGAGGGCTTCAGCTTCGGGACACATCCAACATCATGTTTACGGTGCAACATGACCCTAAACCGAAAGCCCTACGGAGCCGCATGCAGGGTCGTTTGATCCTCCTGGTATTCATTGCTGAGCAGGAGAACTCAACTGAATTCCCGGAATCTCATATTGCTCATTCCTAGACCATACACGCTGAAGCCTCAAATAGCTGCAGAACGCTCCCATTGTGTATCAAGTTCGGGAAAGCACTGCGGCCAGGGCTAAGTTGCCCCCCGCTTCCCAGGTTTTTGCTGCTTGCAAGAGTATGCTATGCGATGATTAGGTACACGGGAGGCGGTTGCGGCTGTACGGCTAGGGTTAACGGGAATAAAACAAAACTAACTTATCCAGGCTTACATACTTGCTCCGGCTAGGTGTTTGGAGCTAGTCTAAGTCGCTTACCCCCAAACCCTGAACCAATCCTCCCACCCCAGGATATCCAGGCAGTCAGTGCTTGAAGTTTCCGTCTTAGGGTTTAGGCTTAGGGGTAAGCCTACATACCTCGAGTTCTAAACCGTGAGCTCGAAACCACAAGTGGCAAAACTGTAGCTCCCATATCCCAAATGCGAAAGCCTACCGCAGTATTTCAACCCTATTCCTTAAATCCTATACATATACCTCAATGATATTTCCCAAACCCCAATCTCAAACCCAAACCCAAACGAAGCTGGCCTCAACCTTCTCTCCAGGAATTGCAAACATCACCATGACGACCTGACTGAAGAGCCAGGGAATATAGAGTCTAGATCAAGTATTGGAGCTAGGAATTAAGGCAGTTGCTGTTCGAAGTTCAGATGGCTCGAGGTTCAAGTCCTTTAGGGCAGGGGTATCGGGGATTCAGGGATTCGGAACTCAATACCTACTGCTGTACATGGTGGGAGAGGGCCTTAATCATGCAGACAGGAGTTTCGGTAAACAAGGTAGCCCAACGCAGCACCCTAAGTAATGGGATCCTTGTTTAAAGGATTCACCCAAAAGGACCCACTGATATGTGCGGCCCAACAGGCTCCATAAGGACATCTGATCTAAATATTTTAAATATGATTTTTATATTGTTACTACTATTACTAATATTGTTACTACTATTACTAATATTGTTAGTATTGTTATTCTTTTTAGTATTATTACTATCATTATTGTTATTCATGGGGTCTTGCTAAAGCGTACTGTTGGCACGAAAGGTTGTGCTAAAGGTGGCGTAGGTTTGGCCTCCGGTCGGATAGCCTATAGCGCGCACACCAAACTTTGGAGATCCCCAAGCCCCGCCTCACGCCAAGCGGATAATCCTGCCCTACAGCCCTGTATTCCCCTCCAACATCCCCTCAACCTCAAGCCCCTGTTTCAAATCCGCTGGTCTCAACTCCTCAGTCGCGCAAAACCGCAAAGTCTAGAAGCTTTGAAGCAAGCAGCCCACCAAGCACAGCATGCCAGCCCGAGTACCCCTATGGCACCACCTGCTATTCAGGACATGCAGTAAGAGCAAAATATATACCTTACACCCTAAACCCTAAGCCCCTAAACCCTTACAGCATCCGAAGGCAACCAACCCTTGTGACGTCGGGCGGCCCAATCGCTGGCCCCATAGAGGCCAAGTCCCTGGCCGTGGGAGAGCCTCGGTGCAAGTCGCTCTCAGGGCAGCAAGAATAAGAAGAAATTTAGAGCTTTATGGTCTTAGGTTCATGAAGGTTTGAAGCTGAGGTCTTACGGCCTGAGAGCTTTTGTTTGCAGGGCTCTGGGGTTTTTGGCTTCCGGGGTTCAGAGCTGCAAGACTTGCACTGTATACAAGGCTTTAGAGTTTGGGGCTTTACGGCTTTGGGCTATCTTGCTTCCTGTCGAAGCACTGTTAAAAGGATGAGCTTTTTCGCACTCTGGGAAGCCATCGAAAGCCTTTCTACCAAAACCAATTTTTGGGCCGGACATCCTTCAGGCCGAACCATGAACATAAGCCCGAGAAAATGTTGCAGGACATTTGCTGATGTGTAGTCTTTGTCTCGCCGTCTTGGATCGTGTGCCTGAGGCCCGAATCGACTTTATGGGTTTTTGAAAGTTTGATGGTTGTTTTCGGGCCGATGGGTTTACGGCTTGAGGGTCCTGGTTCAAAGTATTACATGGCAGGGTTCTCGTCAACTTCGCTCGTCTGAGTCGAAGCTTCGGAATCAAACGGAGTTGAATTCTACCTTGTCATTTTGAGATTGTGAACCAGGAAGTATCCCTTTCAAGCTTCCATGTGTGCATTCCTAAAATAATCCTATAACAAATTGTCGTAGACCCTTACGATCCCTATGTGCATAGGTGCGCTAATCATAATCACCAAAATAGAGCTTCGGGGGATGCTACATTTCAAGCTATACTTCGCCACCCCATGGCATAGAATTAACGATTCGTCCGGATTCTCAATTAATCTAGAGGCCTTAATTAATAATTAGAACAGGGTTTGGGGGCCCATGATACTATAATTATCATAAGGAACCTCCAAAATAGTCTAGGTAATTGTTCAGGCCCCTATATTAATCAAAAGAGTTTCCTAGAACGTTTGGAAACATCGGATCCAAGCAGCAGCTTTTTGATGCGGAGTTCTAGGATGCTCCCTTCTTCCGGAGGGCCACCCTCCAAGAGGGGAGGCAGTTTTGGGTCGGTTTAGGGTTTAGGGTCTAGGCTTTAGGGTTATAAAGTTGTAGATTTTTCTGGAGAGCCTTTTCTGTTCATGCCAGGTTTCGGATTTGGGGTTCACACTTCGTGGCTTAGGGTTGGAACTCAGTGGCCTAACCCCAAGATCGACACACTAAGCAACTAAGCCCTAATCACGAGACCCTACAAAGCGAGTGCGTGAGATGTAGGGCTAGTGCCCTCGAAGGGCTCTGGCGTCCTATCGTTTTTGAAGTAGCTAGGTGGTTTCAGACATATCGTGACATGGCATCTTGCGGTCATGAAGACGCTCGCAACCTTGGCTTGTGGAGAAACCTTGCTGTGATCATCGTCCCACTAGAAGTGTCTGACATCCATCGCCGGGACGCGATGTGCAAGGCGAGCAGCAAGCGGTGTAGTTTGTTTCAGGGTCGAGCAGCACGCGTGCGGGAACCACTGACACTTTAGGTGCCCATGTAAGATAATGGGCTGCGTTCTGGATAGCTTAATTGAGGCCGTGAACCCTAAAACACCTTGAACCCTTAAACCCCCGAAACATCCTCCCTCAAAACCCTAAACCCCACTAAAAACCCTACCCTGAACCCTTGCTGTGCAGCTAGGCTCTGGGTGTCCGCCTGCGGGTCTGCCCACTCTGAATACCCTTGGACCCTTAACCCTAAACCCCAGAAGCTAATGCCCAAGTCTAAGGTTTACGGTCTTCGACTCAAGAGCCCTGGCATCTTGTAGCAAAGCGACGGTTTGGGGATCTAAGAGGTCAGGGTTTGGGGGCGTATCGGGTTTCTAATTAGTCTTGTCTTGTTTGATGAGGGTGGATTTTGTTTGTGATGATTGATGATTTATGTAAAACAAAAACGCAACGGCCCCCATGACCTAGGTCTCAGGGCTTTTGGGTTTCGGGTTTTGGGGCTTCAGGATTTGGGGCTGACGACGTTTAAGCTCTGTGGGCCTAGGGCCAGGGTTTCGGCGCACACACTCGGACAATCCAGGCGAGGCACTAGGGTTTAGGGTTGTCTACAGCACCTAGAAGCACTCGGAAGATAAGTCCAGAATGCCTCCTTGGACGAGGATTTGGTTGAAAAGGCCACTGTTCGCGCGGATCTGGCTGCCAGATGCCTCGCATGCTTAGAGCCCAAGCCTAGATCCTGCACCCTAAATCTGTACCCGTAAGGAAACCCTATAAGCGCGACCTGGTAAGCCCGTATAAACCCTTTAAGACAACATGCAATCCCAAACCTTCTGAGGAACAGGTCTTAGAATCATCAGGGACACTTCAGAGGTTTTGGCCCTCACTCTGTGGTTTACAGGGTTTGGGAGCTTTTAAAGCCTTGATGTCGTGCAACAGTCAACTTAATAATGCCTGACACAAAAAATCAAGAAAAAACACATAATTACTCCAACATGAAATTACAGAGCAAGATATTCTATCCAAGGAAAAGGATAGCATAAGGAACTACAAAGTATTGTCAGAAGACATAACATGGTTTCACTGAATACAACATATGAGCCGGACCCAAATACATTAAACTGACTACACCAATGTGTACAACTCGATATAGCACAGCAGAATAAAGGATAATATAACAACAAAACATGACAAGACCCTAAATCATGGTATGAGTAATATATGCATGAACATTTGAATAGAAAATCATACCATATAGTAATGCAAGACCATATGGCATATCATATCGTAACATAATGCAAAAAGATGCAATAGAGGATGGCACCGTATAACATGTACAATATTGAATAACATGGTATAACACCATGTGGCGTTGTATAATGTTACATCATAGTACATAATGTTATCTCAAAAGTAGTATATGATGTCACATACCAACTTTATTTAGTATGTAACATGAAGCTAGTAGAATAAAGTACATAGCATGATATGTATATATTTATGTATACATACATGCATAAGGTATTAAACTTTAATAAAACCCTTTATGGTGCGAAACATATGTGTATATAAAAATATATGTAAATTCAAACATACATCCTTTTCAGGTACCTACTACACATAACGAAGTGAAAAAGACAAAACACGTAATCGATAATCGCCGACCTGTAATCTTTAGCCTGTGGTCTATTTCACATAGTCTATCCATCTACCTATCTACATATATACATACCTATATATATATGCATATATGTATGTGTAAACATGTTTTAAACAGTAAATACAAAGCACTCGGTCATACAAAACTGAAGTCAGAGGTATATAAGATACAACAGATCTCGTATGATGTTTCATCTATAAAACTACCAGTACTAATGATTCTGATAATGATAATGGTGGTAGCTGTGGTAACTATAATGTTATTCAGAGAAGCAATACGCTATTTAGGTTACGAACACACTCACATATATATATATATATATATATATATATTTATGTATATACATACATATATATATATATATCATACATATATATATATATATTTATATTTTTAATGTATATGTATATATATATATATGTAAATACACAACTATATTCGTACATATAGTTGTATTGAGTACTGTGTGACTTACATGCATGTGTATGTCTGTATATATATATAGATATACACATACTTTGTGCCTGCGACCACCAGTGATCGCTGCACATGTCGCCAGCAAAGGCCCGGCGAGGCTACAGCAGCATCCTGACATCGGCTACTTATAAGGCCTTGGGGTTTACGGTTGTGTCGTGACATATGGGGTTCTCAAACTCATGCACACTGCAGGGCTGGCAGATAGGTGTAGGGTATGTTCCTGGATTTACCGAGTGTTCTATGAGGGGCTTCTCGGCGTGTGCGGTATCCACGGGTTCTTATACTGAGGCTCTGCTTATTTTTGAGCGCTACATTGCAGGTCCTGTGAAAGCCCCAACCATGCAAGGATTTCAATTTAGCCGTGCGTAGAGCGTTAGGCTTTGCAGACTGTCTTGTGCTTCGATTCCCTCAACAACCTTCGCACTCGCTTTGGTTGTAAGCTCCAAGTGTCTTGGGGCTAGGACCCTCTTCGATCACTGGAGCCCGATGCACCTTACATCCCCAAACCCCGTGCCCAAACTGCCCAATCTGTCAATCCGAGAGGCCGGTGTAGGCCCAATCAACCACTATAGATGCGCTCATGTGGATGGTTTAGGCAGCTTCTGCCCACCTCGACAGCTTGGTGGCACGGCTGGCGTCGTCCACGTCAGCACGGGCAGTAGTTGAGATTTTTGAGGTGGCAGGCACAGGGCCATGACATGCCAAGCACCTCGTCGTGCACGTGGCTGTCCAAACGAATGCTGACAACAACACACGATGCCTTCGAGCCCGTTGTGGAGTACCCGTACAAGATCTGTGTGGGAGTGAGAGAGACATGCTACACTGCTACACCGGCTGGAGCACATGGCAGCCTTCGTACATGTGTGACAACACAAAGCTTATGACGCATGACAAACGAAGTTGCGCCGGATGATCTTCTTAAGCATGAACCATGGACATGGAGTCAAAATGCTGACCAGCAGATACTGCAGAGTGGAACTTGAAATCAAATATGGTAGCCATGTCCAGCTTGAAGCCGGTCTCTGTCGGTGGTCCTACATATGTGGTCCCCTATTCCTTTTAGCAAACGCCTGAGAACATCAGGAAAAAATATCTTGAGGACATCTGGACACAGGCTCTGTTGATCTGTGTAACCCAGCCTGCATGATGATACGTGCATGGCTGGCGCAACAGGAATCATCCGCTTTACTCCGATCAGCACACGATAGGAGGCAGCAGAGTCGAGTCAGCATAAAGCTTCACGCAGTTCATGGCAAAGTCAGCTCTAAAACAACTGGGACATGCAGCACTGGCAAGAAGGATGTACCGAGATGAGGATGCAGAACTCTCTCCATTCAAAAGCACGAAATTCATCGGCTTCCCCAGCTTCCTTTTGTCACCCGATACGAAGCGGACACCACGACTCGAAACCTGCAGGTGCCTGGGAGTTGCAGGGCCTGGTCGGTGCCAGAGCTGTCTCCCACGGTTGCAGTCTGATGTTCGGCCTTTAAACCGGCCCAAAATCTGCATCTGTCGCGTTTTCAGAGGGCCAAGACTCAAGACTTGTGGCCCTAACTGCTTGCAAGGGGCATCATGAGCCCTGCCTGTAAAGAACATGCCTGATAGCTGCTCCATCTTTTTGGTGGTTACAAGTGCGCATCAAGACTGCTACAGAACTGGGCCCTGACTGGACGAAAGCTTTTCTGTGTGTATGTGTAGTTATATACACGTAATATATTGCGTGTATAGTATTACATAACCTTTTATACTATATATATATATACAATCATATATATATATATACACATATTCATTTAAGTTTTACTGCGTTGTATGATACTATTTCATAATCCTGTAGTGTACTAGAGTACATTACCGTACTATCTTATGTTACGTAATGTTTTGTTACATGTTGCTTCACTATGTTGTGACCTATTATCTAAAATAACAGGATACTATGTCCTATCATATATTGTACCATGCTGTATCATATTGTAACACTATGCTGTATTGTATCATAATATTATATTATACCAAAAAACTACAAGATTACATGTAGGCTAATTATGTCGTGATGTACTCTGTGCGTCATTTGATGTTCTATTCTGCTGTATTCTATTCTACCCCAATATATATATATATATATACATACTGCACTATATTAAGTATACCATGATTAATAGGTTGAAGCAATCGTGTTGTCTCTAGGTTCCACACAAGGGCTGCAGCCGAATCTTCTCCCAAAGTAGGATGTCGTCGGCCATTTTTCTTTCTTCGTGTCTCGAAGCGAGCGCCATCCACCGCACGCCACAATTCCGGAACTCGAAACCTGCAAGTGCCTGGGAGTTGCAGGCTCAGGTCCGTGCCAGAGCTGTCTCCCACGGGTGCAGTCTGAAGTTCGGCCTTCAAACCGGCCCAAAATCTGCATATTTCGCATTTTCAGAAGGCCAAGACTCAAGACTTGTGGCCCTAACTGCTTGCAGCAGAAGGGGCATCATGAGCCCTGACTGGACAGAACATGCCTGATNCATTTTCAGAAGGCCAAGACTCAAGACTTGTGGCCCTAACTGCTTGCAGCAGAAGGGGCATCATGAGCCCTGACTGGACAGAACATGCCTGATAGCTGCTCCATCTTTTGGAGGTTATACAGAGCAAGTGCACACACACACACACACCTTGTCGGTGGAGTGCCGACAGGTATTCACAAGCCGTGAATAGCATCTGTACAGTGAAAATCAGTACGTAACTACCTGTGCGTGCGGTCTACACACAGCTGTCCGGGGCGGCAGCTCCGTTGCCTGCAGCAGTCATGTCCTGTCCCCAGCTTGGGGGTGCTTTGCCAACCGGATTAGCAACATGAGTCTCTTGCATATCGCTACCTCCAGACAGCACATTGCTACGACTCAGCCTTCAAGCAATCCAGCTACATGAGTGCATGACAAGAGCTTTCAACGCGGTCCGTCGTCTGTCCATCCACGATCTTCGCCCCACCAATCTGGCTGCAAGGCCTAGTCACGAAATTGAGCCAAAGCGCGGAGTGGCTAGCACACAGCACAGCTACCGGAAAGGACATTCACCGACCCGTAGGCTGCACTCAACAGCAGGGCCTGCCGATCACAGGCTCTGCTCCACCGGCAGTTGCGGTCTCTCGAAACTGCTGGATCTGCGCCTGGTGCTATAAGGCCCATTCAGGCTGGCTGTGGCACTTTAAGACGAGCGCATGGTCTCGATTAGCATGCCACAGCTTGAGAGGCCTTCTTGCGGCAATGGCGGCAAGACACTGCAACGAGAACTGCCGAGCATCCCAGCAGAAGCGCCCCCACGAGCATCAACCAAAAGCCGGCCTGACTGAAAGCACACATGGGCCATGCAAACATGACATCTTCACCAGCTTGGATACTAGCTCACTTGCAGCTCGTAAGCCCGTTGCGACGACAATTGAATCAAACAAGTCCGCGGCCGTGCCTCGTCGTGGGCGGCCGACAACCACGGGACGTCCACCTTTGACCAAAGGAACTTAACAGCACATGCTCTCCCGAGCACACGCACGTGTCACGCTGCAGGAAACAGCTCCGTACCATGAAGCTGCTCGTTTTTGCTGTAAACGGCGGCAGCAGCAAGTTCTACGATTTGTTTCACAACTTATAACGCATTCCTCAATCCTGCTACCCCACATGGCCCACGTCGGCAAGAACAATGCTGTCTAAGGCACCACGGGGCAGCTGCTTGTGTCGAAGTGGGTGTTGGCCTCGAACATGTTCAGCACGCCATTCGTTGCAACCAACCTCAGCGTCAACGCGGCCTGCTCCGTTTCACCACACGTGAGGACTGCGAAGTGCCAGTCTCTGATGCCCGATGTCTGGTGCACGTTGATGCGGAAAGTGAAGTCGGTGTAGCTGTGGTTCTTGCCCAGATGACGCTGCATGCTGGCGGCGCTCAACTTCTCCTCACAAGTCATCTGGCCCCAAGCGTCTTTGACGGCACCCCAACGATCCTCGCGAGCATCGAAAGCCACCAGCATCACCGNGCCCAGATGACGCTGCATGCTGGCGGCGCTCAACTTCTCCTCACAAGTCATCTGGCCCCAAGCGTCTTTGACGGCACCCCAACGATCCTCGCGAGCATCGAAAGCCACCAGCATCACCGGTCCAGTCTGGCTCAGCTGTTGCTGGCCTTCCCACTCCACATCCACCTGGATCTCTGCAGCCTTCGTCGTCTCGGGCCCTGCCTGACCCAAGCAGAAACCTCCCAAGTGCCAAGAGCTGTTGGTCTGCAGTGTGACTTTGGCGTCGATCTGCCCGGGAGTCGTGGAGAAGGTCTGCGCAGTAGCAGCCGCCGTCAGGGAGAGCATCATGCAAAGGCGGGGGAAGAAAGCCATCACCGGCGAAACTTTTGCAAGAGAAACAAGCTCTTACAACCTCCCTGCTTCGAACCACAAATGCTTCACCGGCAGGCGCCNCAGGGAGAGCATCATGCAAAGGCGGGGGAAGAAAGCCATCACCGGCGAAACTTTTGCAAGAGAAACAAGCTCTTACAACCTCCCTGCTTCGAACCACAAATGCTTCACCGGCAGGCGCCTTGATAACCTGGCGGTCCGAGCATACATCCAGAATGCCGCCACAACTCACATCATCTCAGTATGCGTCACCTTGTTTTGCAAAAAACTTGAACTCGCAAGAACTTGCACTCGATCTGCACGTCCCGTGTCCATGTTTCCCTTACTCTTGTGCAGCCCTTGGGTCCTTAGATGCAGCTTTCGCTTGCCTTATAACTCGGAAGCCACGCTAAGCTTTCAGCCCATTCGAGGGTCGAAAATCTATGCCAGAGCGCATCAAGACTGCTACTGTACAGAACTGGGCCTGGACTGGACGAAAGCTTTTCTGTGTGTATGTGTAGATATATACACCTAATACATTGAGTGTATATTTTTACATAACCTTGATACTATATAACATCATTAAGGTTTACTGCATTGTATAATGCTGTTCCAAAATGCTACAGTATACTAGAGTACATTACCGTACTACTATGTTACGTAGTTATATCTTGTTACATTTTGTTTCTCTATGTTGATCATATTATAGTATACTGTTTTACAAGATTACATTATAAAGCCTATGATGTCGTGATATACTCTGTGTATCATTTTATGTTCTATTCTGCTGTATTCCTGCACTGTCTCCAGGTTCCACACAAGGGCTGCAGCCGAATCTTCTCCCAAAGTAGGATGTCGTCGGCCATTTTTCTTTCTTCGTGTCTCGAAGCGAGCGCCATCCACCGCACGCCACAATTCTGCAACTCGAAACCTGCAAGTGCCTGGGAGTAGCAGGCTCTGGTCCGTGCCAGAGCTGTCTCCTACGGGTGCAGTCTGAAGTTCGGCCTTCGAACCGGCCCAAAATCTGCATATTTCGCATTTTCAGAAGGCCAAGACTCAAGACTTGTGGCCCTAACTGCTTGCAGCAGAAGGGGCATCATGAGCCCTGACTGGACAGAACATGCCTGATNCATTTTCAGAAGGCCAAGACTCAAGACTTGTGGCCCTAACTGCTTGCAGCAGAAGGGGCATCATGAGCCCTGACTGGACAGAACATGCCTGATAGCTGCTCCATCTTTTGGAGGTTATAAAGAACAAGTGCACACACACACACACCTTGTCGGTGGAGTGCGGACAAACATTCACAAGCCGTGAACAGGGATGAGTACACAACTACCTGTGCCTCCGGTCTACACACAGCTGCCTGGGGCGGCAGCTCCGTTTGCCATGTCCTGTCCCCAGCTTGGGGGTGCTGTGCCGGACGGATTAACAACATGAGTCTAACCTCGTGCTTTGCAAGTCCCTCGCATCGATATGTCCAAACAGTGGGCTCTTTGCTACGACTCAGCCTTCAAGCAATCCAGCTACATGAGTGCATGACAAGAGCTTTCAACGCGGTCCGTCGTCTGTCCATCCACGATCTTCGCCCCACCAATCTGGCTGCAAGGCCTTGTCACAAAATTGAGCCAAAGCGCGGAGTGGCTAGAACAAAGCTACCGGAATGGACACTCACCGACCCCTGTAGGCTGCACTCAACAGCAGGGCCTGCCGATCACAGGCTCTGCTCCACCGGCAGTTGCGGTCTCTCGAAACTGCCGGATCTGCGCCTGGTGCCACAGGGCCTATTCTGGCTGGCTGTGGCGCTTTAAGACGGGCGCATGGTCTCGATTAGCATGCCACAGCTTGAGAGGCCTTCTTGAGGCAATGGCGGCAAGCCACTGGAACGAGAACTGCCGAGCATCCCAGCAGAAGCGCCCCCACGAGCATCAACCAAAAGCCGGCCTGACTGAAAGCACGCATGAGCCATGCAAACATGACATCTTCACCAGCTTGGATGCTAGCTCACTTGCAGTTGGCTAGCCCTTTGCGACGACAACTGAATCAAACAAGCCTGGGTCGTGCCTCGTCGTGGGCTGCCGACAACCACGGGACGTCCACCTTTGATCAAAGGAACTTAACAGCACATGCTCTCCCGAGCATACGCACGTGTCACGCTGTAGGAAACAGCCCCTTCGTTTTGCCGCAAATGCGGCAACAGCAAGAGCTACAAAGTGATTCACAACTTAACGACATTCCTCAATCCTACTACCCCACATCGCCCACATCGGCAAGAACAATGCTGTCTAAGGCACCACGGGGCAGCTGCTTGTGTCGAAGTGCGTGTTGGCCTCGAACATGTTCAGCGCGCCTTTCGTTGCAACCAGCCTCAGCATCAACGCGGCCTGCTCCGTTTCACCACACGTGAGGACTGCGAAGTGCCAGTCTCTGATGCCCGATGTCTGGTGCACGTTGATGCGGAAATTGAAGTCGGTGTAGCTGTGGGTCTCGCCCAGATGACGCTGCATGCTGGCGGCGCTCAACTTCTCCTCACAAGTCATCTGGCCCCAAGCGTCTTTGACGGCACCCCAACGATCCTCGCGAGCATCGAAAGCCACCAGCATCACCG
>BGNK01000044.1:113325-157398 GCA_003297005.1 Symbiodinium sp. clade A Y106 | reverse complement strand
CAGGGAGAGCATCATGCAAAGGCGGGGGAAGAAAGCCATCACCGGCGAAACTTTTGCAAGAGAAACAAGCTCTTACAACCTCCCTGCTTCGAACCACAAATGCTTCACCGGCAGGCGCCGCGATTACATGAAAGTCCGAACACCACAACTCACATCGTCTCAAGGCGTCCTGCAATCAAACCATCCCAAAACCACCCGAAGTCCGCAGCCCAAAACCCCACTCCCAACACTCCAACCTACAAGCTGCTACATCCGAAACCCAAGCGCCATAAATGCCCTCTCCGTGAATTATACGCTAAACTTCCTACATAAACCCCAAAAGCCTAAATCTAACTTTGACCCTCAACCGTAACATCGAAAACCAGCCCCAAAGCCCCTGTGTTGATTAGAGCGAGTCCACGACCGCAGCAGCTTAATTGGGGCTTTCGCCAAGACCCTGCGAAAAAAAGTCTGTTTCCACGATATTAGAAGTATTCGCGGCCATGAGGCTTGAGTACAGCGCTTTTGGATTCTGCAGACTACCAACTCTACATCCATGCTATCGATCGACCAGGGCTACAGATTCATGTTGCCCAAAACGCAGGCACAGGGAACTACAAAGCTGTAAAGATAGCCCAAGTCCTGCCGACCGAGGAACTGTGCACCACAAGTTCCAACATGTTTGGGCAACCGTTGAGTTTTTGTTGGGAGTACGGTTATGGATATGAACACAGGTTTCGACCAACAGCGAAGCTTTTTTGTATATGAATATTCGACATGGTGTGTCATATGCAAAAGGAAGCTCAACCACGAGGGGCGGTCTGCTCCCAAAGCCTAAACCAAAAACCTCCCTAAACCCGAAGCGCTAAAATCCCAAACCCGAAGCCCCTAAAGCCTTAAAACCCTAGACCCTTAAATCCCTAATGCCCAACACCCTAAACCCTAAATCGTCAAACCATGACCCTTACGAACCCGAAAGCAGACGTCGGTCCGGTAGTAAATCGCTTCGTCTGGCTGGATGCGAATCACGAGCTCGTTCTGAGGTTGGTCCTGGGACAGCGATCTAGGGGTTTAGGGGCTCCGGCTTTGGGGGTTTATCGGAATCTAGGTGTTTGGGCTTCGAAGCGAATTTAGGGGGGGTCCTGGGACTTGAGATGGAGGCAAAGGCTTTAAGAGTTTAGACAGAGAACTCAAGGCTTGAGTGCCACTGAGAAAAGGGAGGCTTGGGTTCTACAGTAGTCTGGTGCTTGGACATTGGCGCGAGTGATGGACTGCAGGAGCATGAATCCCTAAGTAGTGTGAACCCTGAGCCGAGCCGTGAGCAAGTACCCCTGTATCCGACACTATATAAACTAAAAACCCCAAGCGTGGCTAGCCTCCCACACTACTGTCTGGTGCTTCGTAGGGAATGGGGGAATGGATCCCTATAAGTAGTTCCTATATAATCCCCAATAATATAGTCCCCATAATAATCCATTCCCTCATTCCCTAAGAACCAGACAGTAGTAGCCTCTACACTAAGAATTCACGTCAAAGGGTTTGCAGTCATCTAAGACGTTGAGCTTATACGGACCCGAGCTCGAGGGGGAAGGTGATCCATGCGGCCCTGCGAGCATTAAGGCTATTTCAACAGCACCCTCTTGCATGTATATATATATATATATTGTAGATCTGTATGTATATGTTTATGTTTATGTATATGTATATGTATATGTAAGTATATGCATATGCATATGCATATGTATATGTATATGTATATGTATATGTATATGTATATGTATGGTAGGTGTGCGTATGTACTGCAGATCTCCATCACGCAAAAACAGATACCACGTGAAGGTGTAGGAAGGGGGAGATGGTGCAGGCCGACGTTATCCTCAACACCAGCCTTTTTCGGGATTGGCGCGGTTTCTTTGTTGAGGGTACGGCCCTGCAGGGCAAGTGGTTTAGGGCCGTATGAATGCTTACACTCAAAGGCTAATACAACTTCCTAACATAAAACCGTAAAACCATCTATCCGGGAGCCAGACTCCAAAAAGACTCTGTGGCGGAGCCTTCTTGAATTGAAGTCGCCTTGGCTTCGTGTCAGCGCCGTAATAGTGGGACTAGGGCTCCTGTAAGGATTCGGCAAGGGTTGCGATGAGGGCTCCATAATACGAGGGGCCTTACTAATTAGAATGGGCCCGGGTCCTTTAAGGGTTCCTTTGAATTGAAGGGTAACGAAATTACTATAACCGCTTAGTATAGGGGCCGCAATACTTAGTTTAAGGTTTTGGAGTATCTTGTAGTACACACCACAGCAATGAGGAAGCATGCAACATTTCGAAAGCAAAAGCACTGGCATAGCTGTCTGAATCCTACACCCTACCTCACGAAGGCATCGGAGAAGGTCCGCAACCCTAAAAGCTAAACCCCCTAAACCCTAAACCCCTCAACCCTAAACCCCTAAACCCCGAAACCCTAAACCCCTAAACCAAGGCCCCGGCACAATGGTAGACCTTCTCTCAAGGCTTTTGCCGGCCTTCATGATGATGGGAACGTTGGACCTCAGGTCCGCAGGTTTAGGGCCTTTGGATTTGGAGCCTTTCGAGTTCAAGGCTTAGGCGGGGTTTCCACTCTCACAGATTCACCTGAAGCTCCATGCACCCACAAAGTAGATACTTACGCCTTGAAGTGCTTATTCTAGCGGTGGTAGGACGGCAGACAGCCAAGGGCCCTGACTGAACCGTGAACACTACACCAGCCCTGAACCGGAAACCCTGAACCAGCAAAGCCCTACTCTCCAAACCCCCGAACATTTTGGCCCAAGATCGCCCCAACTTCAAGGATCAAGCTACTTCGCACGCAGGTGTACTGTAAGCACAAAAAACACCAGTTTTCCCACTTCTTACCTACTCACAACGGCATCCGGTCCTGTACTTAGAGCTCCCCGGCTTTCCTTAGACTTCGGACCAGTCTCAAGATTTAGGCTTCGGTGGGTTCAGGGTTCAGGATTTAAGGTTTCGGGGTCTGGGCTCAGGGTTCCAGTTTTTTTTTGTGGGTGTATAAGGGGGTGCTTGTCCGGTGAGTCTAGAGCAGAAAATGTACCTCGATAACCACCGCCGCGGTAAAGTGCCCAAACTCCTGAACCCTTTTTTGAAAAAACCCGTACTGAGGCCGATGCGCGTGACGAGAACCTCTATTCAAGACCCACACCACGACCGCTGCAGCTTCAAGCCTCAAAGGGCCAAAGCCACCGAGTCCACGGCCATCTCTCATTGTCGAGGTGAAGGACCTTCACATAATACAGGCGCATTAATGATTAGAACAGACTTTGCCATAACTGGGTTACTTGTACAAGGTAGAGTCAGTATAGGAGTCTAGTATGGGTCCCATATGGATTCAAAAGGCTTTCACAAGGGTTCTGTCGGGTTGTATGAATGAGAAAGTCCTTATTAATTATGCCAACAGACCGCATAGTTGTGATAGGCACTACAAGTCGGATTGTTGCCAGCTTTCAGACCGCCATGCTAGTCATAACGGTATTTTTTTTGAGAACCCTGTTTTCGCACATCAGCATCCGGCCCAGCATCCATAACGGCGTCTTGGGGCGTGGGGTTCAGACTGGATTTCGGGTTCAGAGCTCAGGGTATAGGGGCCTTAATAGTGGCCTTAATAATTAGAACAGGGTTTTGGGGTATATTATACTATAACCATATATTACGGAACCCCCACCATAGTTTTGGTAGTTATCTAGGCCCCTATTAGTATGGGTGGGCTTTCAAGAGCAACCCTCGGCCTGCAGAAAAAAAAGGAGAGGGATGTTTGCACCGAGCTTGACTCCACGATCTATGGCGCCTTAAGAGCTGCTTTCAAGGGGCCAGAGCTTGTATTCTACTTCCCTTATTCTCCTTCCCTCCTCCCCTCCCCTACCTCCCCAGGTTAGGCGCCCAAATCTCAAAGTCCCAATATTCTGGAGCTGAAACCCAAAAACTCCAAGATTGACATCCCAAACCCTAGCTCTGGCATAAGAATCACATGGCCGAAAGCGAGGAGAAGCCCCAAATCCTCAGAAGCCCAGCCAGGAGACAACAAAAACTCTTCCGAGATTCCAAAAATGCCAAAAAAGACCTCCAGTCATCCAGTCACGATGCCCATGCTGCAGTAATCAAATCTTCAAACACTAGTTAGCATGGCCTCGAACACTCTGTTCTACGGAAATCCCAAGTAGCATCCTGTGCTCTAACCCTTAAACTCTAAACAACAAAAAGATGCGAGGTCCGCACACAAGCAGCAAAAGTTGGACACTTCGACCGATAACCTGGCAATTCAAGAAAAACTGTGGGTTGCTGTAGGGGCGTTAACACTTAGCACAAGGTCTTCGGGGCAGTCACAGTGCCGTTGCGAACGGAATAATTGCACCCGGCTATGAAATCATTAGCCCCGGTTCTTCCGGGGATATTTTACAAATGACGCGGTAGTTAGAACCAGGTCTATATGGACATGCAGTATGGACATGCTGGAAACTTGGCAAAGCTAGCTGGCGAGGATTTTTTGTGTAAACCCGCGCATGAAGGAGGTTCTCTCCGCGGTGGGATACTATGATCCGGAATCAAAAGGGCCTTCCTTGACCCGCTCCTTTCCTCTCGCTATGTTCACCTGACAAAATGCCGGCGACTATACACGTTGAAATCAATCTGCTCCGGCCAAAGCAGACGCCGAAAATCGGCCGCGGCCAGAGACGAGTTCGGTTCAGCAGCCCTCACTCATCTTTCTCCAAGTAGTCCAGAGTCTTGCGCAACAGGGTCTTGGTGATGTCCCCAAACTTGTACCCGTCCTTGCCCGTGAAGTCAGCGATCTTGTCCATGGCTTTGTTGACCGCAGCCTTTGTTACGTCTCCAAACTGGTACTCCTCCTTGCCAAGGAGAGAAGCAACTGCAACCTTTGCACGTGCGGCGGCTTCCTTGCTAATGTCGCCGAACTTGTACCTGAACACCCAATTTCAGCTAGCTCTCTAAGATTCGCATCAGGGAATCAAAAGAAGGATCCCAACAAAAAGGTAGGTTCTATAGGGCTCAGGTACTCCTCCTTGCCTGTGAAGGCCAATGCAGCCTCCTTTGCTCCTTCCTTGATTTGGCCAGCCACGGGTTTCACGACCTGGGAAAGAATGATCGGACTGCTTCCTTCCGGAGCCGCTTTGGCGGCGTCGGCGGTGAGATACACATTGTCGAGCTTCTTCACAGCCGATGTGACTTTCTCTTCCACCTTCGACGCCACATCTTCGATGTTGTAGTCCTCCTTCCCAACAAACTCGCTGATAGCGGCCGCAACGCTGGTGCCCACCTCCGTCTTCAGCTCCTTGGTCATCTGCCATGCAGTGGCGGCGGCGCTGGTGCGAGTGAGCACCAGGAGCCGGGCTAGCTCCGACTTTCGAGAGTTATCCTCCGCCTTATCTGCCTCCTCAATCTTGGCCTCAATATCCTGAGTTCTTCTTCAGGAATGTCATTTAAGTTACCATAATACAGAAACCACCTTATACTCACTATAGATGCCCATTATGGTAACTCAAAATAAATTCCTTAACAAGAACCCAGTATCCTGCTCCAACTTCGCCAAGGCAGTAACCTCCTCAGGATCTGCGTAGCGAACGATGCGCTGAGGCCGCAAGCTCCCTCGGAGTTGCGGGGCGGCGTTTGGCACAAAGCTGGGGGCAGAGTGCAAAGCCAGAGCCACAAGGGCGAGGATCAGCGGCAAAGCTCCAGGACGTCGGAGTGAGCGCGCCATGGCAAAACACTTCGTCACAGATGCTAAAGGAGGTGCTTGCGCCTGAATGGCTGACAGGGCTGTCGGGCTTCGGGCTGCGCGCTGAAGATGTGCAGTAAGTAGGCCTTCTTTCGGATCGTTGGGAGTGCTGATATTAATTCCTAACATATGTGTGTGTGTGTGTTTCTTTTAGGAGTGGGGCGCCGGAGCTCGGTAGGCTGGTAGAGCTCATAGGGTTCGGGCGTTAGACCTCGCCAAACATGTTGATAGCTGCCCGATAACTACATGCAAGGTTTAAGGGCACATAACATTTGTTCCAGCCACAGCCACATCGTTTCAATGGTCGTGTACTGCACCAGAGTAGATTCATCCAAATGCTTTACTGATGGGCCCGATTCTTGAAGCAGCACCGAGCCCCAGACGCTTTGCTTAATGGGCTTAGGGTGATAATAAACCTGAAACCTAAACACTGAAACCCAAATCTAAACACGGCACAACACAGGCGCTCGCCCCCAACAGCGCCGCAATGTAGAAATATTGCTGCGACTCGGGGGTGCCGCAGGTAAGCATGTAGAGCCGGTACGGCTTTTTGGGGTTCAGAGACCAGGATGTAGGGTCCAAGACGTCGGGACATATAAGATTGACCGAGCTTCGCCTCGGAGCGACCGTATTAACAGTTGTGCCTTCAACTCAGCTTTGTATAGTCGACAAGCCCTCCGGGCGTGCATGCTCTTACGTCTGTTAGTGTACCTACTACAGACTGCCAAGTGTACATCGCATTCTGGCCTAATCAAGCCACGGCGCTCGCGTTTTGTCCGGGTTAGGGCAACTGTGAAGAAGTTAGGAATTAGGCTCAGCTCGTCTGAAAATAGAAATGCTACATATTCAAGTCCGGTAACCTACACCCCTCAAGCGAACAGCTGCGACCCCCTAGGGCATGTAGTGCTCGGAATTTTGGAATCGCGCCTTTCTTCTCGTTGATCTTCTGGATGTCCTGGGTCAAGACTCGTATGCTGCGCAGATGGGAGTGTGGAGTATCTTACCCGTAAGTCTCACCACACGAATAAATACGGCAAGTGGGGACGACAGGCATATGGGGCTGCTAGGCAACTAGTGACTCCCTCGGTCCTGATAATCAGCTTCACACGATTTCGGGTTTGTGTTAGGACCTTGCATTTTCGGTAGCTCACATATACCGGCCACCCCCAAAGCCAGAAGATAAGAGAAAGACATGGCCAACGACAACGGAACATATCGGTCACGTGCCTAATCGAAGAACCGACACTAGCCACGGGACAGGACCCTCAAAGTTGAAATCAAGCTAGGTCCACTGCTCTTCCTTCTTGCGGTTAGTACCGTCATGTTACATAGTATTACGCAGCCTGCATCATTATGACCATGAGGACTAGCGCTGCTAAAATGTGGAAGCTATGACGTAGGGCTTAGGATGCAAGGCTCCGAAACCGCTGCCCTAAACTATCCAAGGCCGTGGGGCTTCGGGATTCGTGTGGGGTTAGGACTTGGGACCCTCCCATCTGTGACCCGAGCCGGGTCATCTTGATAGCCATTATACCTTGGTCGTGTTTCGGGAGTTTTAGAGTTTGGGTTATGGCTTTGTAGGGGTTCAGGGTTGAAGTCCTAAACCTTGGCCGCGTTGATATCCAACATGCGTTGGCCGAACATCCGCCAAATTCAGACCATGTTCAGGGTTTACGGTTTCAGGTTTGTGTTGTGTGAAGTAGGGTCGAGACCTCACACCACGAAAGGCACTTAGTTTCACTTCTTTCGGGAATGTCCGAGGGCTCACGGACAAGTACCAGTAGCTCTCGACAAGAGATAAGCAGAAGCTATCTTCTGAAGACCACATGCAACCCACAGACTGAGTTTCTGTAGCAATGCAACTATAAGGTGGCAATCCTATGTCTAGGTAACTTGGTATCTAAGCATTACTAGGAAGGTTTACATTACAACGACCAGTTGTGATAGAGCTTTTAGTTTTGATGTGTGAAGTTTGGGTTTCAGGCTGCCTGAAACCCTGAACCTACGAGAGGCTTCCCATGTTTCACTGCCTCAGCATGCTGCTAGTCGGTATTCGGGCCCAAACTTCGCAGCCCTGGAGCTCTCAATGATGATGAGGCTCAGGGTTTAGGGGTTGGGTGCTCACACTCGGAAAACTCGGGGGGCAGGCTAAGGATTTATAGGGTCTATAAGGGGCTTACCGTACATGAGATATGCACCAATTCCAACATGCGCTGTTACATAACGGTTGTTGCGAAGAACAATGAAGATCCTGTCCTGGACTGCCATGCCCTCGAGGAATATTCCCTGGTGCTGGGGTATTGAGTGTTTGGGTCGCTGATGCAAGAACCCAACATTCAAGAACATTCATAATCAAGGTCGAGAAGTCACTACATAGCTGGGTTTGTGGTTCTCTTCTCTGTGGAGGAACTTGCATGCTCTTTAACCCTGGACTTACAACTAGCTATGTTGTTTCAGCGGCTACATGATCCCCTATTGAAACCTGTCGCCCCTGATGCACCCAGGGCACTGCCCAACAACGCAATCCTCACGACGAACCGCCCGGAATTGCTTGAGGACCTGGAGAGTCTGCTTGCTCCATAAAGAGTTTCAAACGTCTCTAAAATCTGAATCCCTCAGCTCTGGTCAAGGGTGCAGGGCACGTCGGGCAATGTCGGTGGCGTAGACAACCATAAAGTTGAGTATCAACAATAAAAGCTACGTCCTAAGGCTTCAAGGCTGGATTCACCAAGGGTCAACTCCAAAGTAGTTGGCCTTGAAGGTTGTTGCTTGTTTTCGGTTTCGATCTCGCAAGAATGCCAGCTTCGGTGGATGCCCATGCTGGTCACCCACGACTGCAAAAAAACATGCAAAACCCGGAACAATGAACGACCCCGAACCGCATTTACTAGCAGCGCCGACGACCCTCCTTGACAGTTCTCTATGTGGCTTAGGGTGTAAGGTTCTGGGCCGTCATTCCTGGGCTTTGAAGTTTGGGATTCATACTGGTTCCTTTATGAAACGAGTCCAGGAAACAACGCATAAAGTGGGATAATCAAGTACTCCGGGCCTCGTCTCGATACTCCAGCCTAGTTCAGGGTTTCGCAGCCAGGTTGGGACTATACATTCCAGCTTTGATGTGTTCGAGGTATCGAATTTCTTACCGAGACCCAAGCCTCGGCCGCGAGTTCGCTGCTTTCAGCATTCATCCTTCAGAAGTTGAACATCCCGAAGCCTCCCTGAAAACAAAAAAGCAAACACCCTTAGCCTTCAGGCGTAAAGATTTCAGATTTACGAACCACAAAACCTCCCCCCCCCCAAAAAAAAAAACGCAGTATCTGTTCTTGAAACATGAAACTTCAACTGCCGGCCTTTACCTTCTCATCTCGGACATCCTCGGGGTTTAAACTCGCCTGGGCGGCCGACTGGTTGTAAGTGTTGGAACTTCAGATGTCGCTTTTCGTGCGTTGAGCTTAGGGCGATTTTTTTTTTTTTTTGGGGGGGGGGTCGCTTTGAGATCGAATCTTGTTGCATGCATACCCGCGGCTTTCGTGTGCTGAGAGAAGTTAGGCTTTGACTTTCAAGTGCTACCAGCTCAACTTGAAGCTATCCTGAACCCCAACCCTGGTCAGAAACCCATCCTTCCGGTGTTTGGAGGTGCCCGCGCACGCACCGTTAGAGGGAATTGAGGCTCAAGGTGTGGATATAGAACTCGGTATTGAGCATTCCGGCGTATAGGATCCGACTGTGTCGGTGTAAGGGTAAAGACGCAAGGTTTAAGTTTGTGGGAGGGTATGATTTGGGGAATAGGCTCGGGATTTGGGCTTGCGCCTGGAGTTTATAAGTTCCCAGGTTTCGTGCTGAGGACCTGAAACAGTGTTAAGGAGAGGCGTTTCGAAGTGAAGGTTGTGAGGGTTTATTCAGAGCCGGAATCGAGTGCTGCAGGCTTCGGGCTGGAGAGCGAGGGTGATCCCTGGATGCACTTATTTTCGCGCCTCCTCTGGCACAGCAGGCAGTCTTGTAGGCAAATGAGTCTGGGGTCGAACTCATGTAATTATGAGAAACTGTAAGAACATCTCGAACCCTCTTGGCTATTGACTTGCTGACTCTGCGTGAGGAGCCTTAATACGTCCTGAAGTTCAGAGTGGTACCCTAAGAGCTCCTAAACCCGGAGCGTCTACACAGTGCATTACGCTCTTCACTTCTTGCCTTTCTTCTTTCCTTGGCGGCACGGGATTGCTAGGAGCCTTGTGATCGAGGGCTTCAGGTGGGTGACGGTGGCAAGCCCCCAAGGCTTATATGCAAAACCTAAACTCCAAACCCGAGCCAACCCTAAGTCCGCGGATGTACGATCAGCATCCACAAAGAGTGTAAGTGTGTGTGTGTGTGCTTTTATTTCCGTTAGCCTGCCATTAAAAGTTCGCCGTGTCGTTGTTTCCAGGATTCAATCATGGCCTGGGCCTAGGAATCACACTCCAAACCACTCGGAGACATTTCATGCACTATGCATCTCGGGCCAAAGCATCTCATCGTTTACGACCGAAGTCCTTTGGACCGTGAGTTCAGGACTGAGACTTTCAGCTTCAAGATGTCATGTCTATGCAACTTCTGCATGATGGCACCCCACAGGATCTCTGACGACATGCTTCCAACTACCCTCTAGGGAGTCTCGCATGATTTCCTGATTGCAACTTCCAGGGGCCACCTTCTTTCTCTTTCGCCTGTGAGAGCTTCTCGGCAAGGACCTTTGGCACCACAGTGCACCCAAATGGAGATACACGGAGGTGTAAGATCGGGACCTGATTATTTTTGTGCGACCTTCATGACTAGACTCTTGCGTTGCGGCCTATTTATGAGGACTATAAGTCGATAGTAGTACTGATGGTTCCGACCCGTACAGTATCTGCGCGTGGCCTTTAGTCCTTATACGGGCTTTAAGGTTCAGGTAAATCATATCATGGCTGCTCGTTCTCCTGCATTCAAAATCAACTATGCGCATCCAGACGAATCACTAATCACTAATCACATTTGTGTGCAACGAAACGTTGCGGTGCAGTTCTTGCGAAAGCATCTGTCTGCTTTGTGGCTGGAGGCTCAGATGCAGGTAGGGCACTGTACGGCCATGTCTAGCAATGCTTGCAACCTTGAGAAGCATCCTGTACGGCGTGGAGTCGGGCGGTTTACGGCCATTCCAAAGCATAAAAAATCGAAATCCAGATGCATGATCCCGGGAGTCACTTAACGGTTTAGGGTTTAGGGTTTAGGGAGCCTCACTCCAGAAGGCCCGTAGGCCTAGCCCAAGATGCCCGACTCTGCTCCTTCAGCCTTCTACGAAACCGAGCTGTCCGAAAACAAGTCCTCGGACATACCAAAAGCCCCACTTCTTTCAGCTCGGCTTAGAAAAGCCCCCGAATCCGGAGCCGACAACAGTATCCTGAATTGTCGCTTTTGCTGTCTTCGAAACTCTGGCACTGGACATTCTTGGCCCATCGGCTTCTACTGAACTATGACTCCCCGACGGCGCCAAGTAGGCTGCACGACCAGTTAAGTCGCAGCAGCACTATGACCCCAAGTTTGTTCCTTGGTGGTGTCCCATAAGGGACCCCAAAATACGAATGCACGACATCTAAAGGTGTCTTATATACACTCCCCCCTGTTCCAAATGTCAGCCCTGCTTGAATATGGTTCACAAAGTCAGAGTCCTCTCGACCACGTAATCTCCAGCTAAAGTCCAACCGGCTCAAGGTTTAGGGTTAACCTGGAAGTGGCGGAGCGGCCTGCTTGACACACTTCTGCTCCTGCCCAAGGCATGATCGAGTCTTGAGGGCTTCTATACCTAAAAGGGCTCGCGCTTTCAGGCTTAAGATACCGCGCATAAGCTGCAACCTCGAGTTAAGCTGAAGGTTTCTTGCTCGGGGAGGCTGAATCAAAGTGAACTTGAACTAAGGTCGCATGTTAAAGCACAGCACAACAGGCATAGTAAAAGTAGAAGCTCATTCAGGGCTTTCTTTCGACGTGTGGGTAAACTCTACACCATCCTAAACCGGAAGCCTTCATACGCCGTACATCGACAGCCTTTCGTTCGATTTCGGGGTGTAGCTATGCTGTCTACTATAGGGGCCTGAAAAAATATGAATAGGGTTTTGGGGCCCATTATACCATAAGACCAACAAGGAACCACCACAATAGTATAGTATAGGTATTTATTAAGGCACCTATAGTAGAGGGCCTTGCCAGATCCTCTTTCAAACTTTCCTGGCCTCGATCAAGCAATAGCCTCCAGCAGGAGCAGGGTTGGGGTTTTGACCTAACGCCTGACTAAACCCCAAACCTCCGAACCCTTATTAACACTCGAAGGCTCGCTACATACGTTTTCAAGTATCGAAGTGGGGTTAGACTAAATCCTTGACCCTTAAACTAACTTCAAACCCGTATAAGAAACCTCCCGGGGCTTGCCTCAATCAAGAAGGCCCGGATAACTCGCTCACGCACACAATGGGCGCAACCTGAACTTTGCAACAAAGGCCGGTATGAGGGCTTAGGCGCACTTTGGTTTTGTAAGAGCTTCGCAAGGTCCAGGGGGGTGGCTTGGTGTTTGAGGCATCGAATTTTATGAGGATGCTTCGAAAACCCTTTACCTTTTTTACACTCTTAACGCTTGAGAAACTGCCCTTCTGCATAGTCCTGCTTGGAAATTAACCCTGAAAAGGCCCTAAACTCTAAAACCGTATACCCAGAAACGAGAAATCTGCACCTAGGCCCTTGTATGGAGCCTTGACGTATCTATTGATCTATTTACAGACAGATGAGATAGACATAGAAATAGACATAGATACAGAGACTGACACTGATATAGATGTATAGATACGTATATATATATACATAAGAATATATATATACATATGATGCATAGAAACAGAAGTCCGAAGACCCTGTGGGAATAATTTTAAAGTTTCACAACGGATAGGCTAGATGAAGTTTCATCGTTCGCAGTCCAGTCGCAGTATAAGTCGCATAGGGTTTCGGGTTTCTTTGTGGAGCGAACCCGAGTTGGTTGCATGGTTGGGTTGACGGGTCGCTTTGTGCTTCAGCCTCACCACTTTGCGACTTTCGGGGTGTAAGAGCCCCCAAGATAGCCGAAATCGATAAGATCCTTAATCCTTACTGTAAAGGCCCCTCAGCTGGAACCGCCACATAAGAATCCTCCCCGATTCTGGCACTTGGAGGGCTATGCAGCTTGGCAGCGAGAGCCGCCATACGCACGGTTCACCCGCTTCTCCCGCTTCTTCAGGCGCTTGTACCTAAGTCTTTGGGCCTTCATGGGAGGTTGTCAGTTAAAGGTTCCCTTATTAAGCATACAACCTGCTCGATTGTAAGGTTGCAAGTTCCGCGGGAATGTCTTGAATCCCGATGCTCCAAACCCTGGAAGGCGGGAACTCAACACCGGTGAAGGACCTGGAACTGCAACGAGCTAGATGCTGCCCGGCTGAATCATATCACCTCAAACAGCAGCTACCCCAGCCAGTGCCCTCAGTAGGAAGCTAGACTCTGAACAACCTGATTTTGTGCCTGAAAAGGCTGAAAAGTCATTACTCCGTCCAGAGTTTCTACCAAGACCCTCCCCAAATCCCCCAAACGTCAAAGCGACCTAAAGCCCTGAACAGACCGGAACAGCCGAAAATCTACTAAGCCGCAAGATATGTAAGCCTTCATACACCCCGAGATGAACTAAACTAAACCCTTGTCAATCCCGAGCTCCATTTCATCCGGGAAGCTCGACA
Source organism: Symbiodinium sp. clade A Y106 (assembly GCA_003297005.1). Lineage (NCBI taxonomy): Eukaryota > Dinophyceae > Suessiales > Symbiodiniaceae > Symbiodinium > Symbiodinium sp. clade A. The sequence goes on along the minus strand of BGNK01000044.1, from coordinate 143,878 downwards.
GGACGCAAGCGAGGCAAGCCGATGAGTGCCTTGCCGCAATCACCGCCTGGGTGGCCCAGAGGTTTCCAGTGGGCGGAGCATTGGGGGGGGGGGGGGGGTTTTTGGGGTTTTTCAAATTTTTTTGGGGGTTGAATTTTTTCTTGGTAACGGGGTTTGGGTTTCGGGGTTTGTAGATTTCACANCGGGGAGCGGCGGGGAGGAGGAGGGCGAAGGTACCGGTGGAGCGCTGTCCGACAACCGCCCTGGGGGGGCCCTGAGGTTTCCAGGGGGGGGGGCGTTGGGGGGGGGGGGGGCAGTTTTTGCGATTCTACACATTCTTATGGGAGTTGAATCTTTGCTTGGTACAGGGCTTGCGGTTTCGAGGTTTGTAGATCTCAAAAATCAAGTTGGTTGAACGGTGAAAGGCGAAGGAAGTACATCGGAAAGTATGGGTAGGGCATCTACATGCAGCCCCAAAATGCCTAGACTTTTGCTGCTCGGTCCTGTATATCAGCCACTGTTGCGCCTCGCCGACCTATCTTATACATGGCCTAAACATGCAATCCACAAGCCTAAACCGGGCGGAAGCCTCAAACCTTAAGCCCTGTTAAACCCGAAAAACGGGCTTTGCCTGAATATCTGAAGTAGAGCCACAGGAGAGTTGGGGCTGTGGCTGTCGCAGCATCTAAACGAGTGCAAGGAGGTTTGGGCATAAGGTAGAGCATGGGGGCCAATGTGAGCATTACATGTCTTGGACAAACAAAGCAATTGGAGCTTTCGGTTCGAGGTAAGGCTGTGTCATAACCGGGCTCCGGTAGATGGATCGACGACAGCGTTTATGCAACGGATGCTCCGTGGGTTCATGTCAAAGCTGGCGCCAGCTCACCTCTGCCCAGCCTTCCCAATGTCTGTCGACTTCATTGATTTTCGGGCCAGGCTCTGACAACTAGGCCACTAGGCGACCGTGTGAGGACCAGAGAGCCATTCCCATGAAAAGCAACCAAATGCAAGTCTCTTGAGGCCGAACCGAACCAAGCAACCCCCTGCCCTTCCTGCAACACTACCGAAAACGAGCCAAGGTGCAGTGGGGTCCCTTCGCCTTCTTCTTGACAGCCTGGCCGAATCGGCATTTCCTACATGGCTAGAACTTTAGTGTGTTTGTCGGGGGTGTCAGGGGTGGCTTCCCAGCCGAATTCCACTGTGGGGCGATGCCTCGGGTGCAGCTGAAATTCAATATGAGACAAAGACAACGCATGCTGCGAGGAGAAACTTCCCTTCACTCCATCGGAAGATGTTGGCTGAGTTGAGCTGTTGGTGTCAGTGTGTTTGGCTTCTTACGAGGAACCTCAGGGGCGAACAGGAACCAGTAGCGAGGGACTTGTCTTTAGGTAGTAATGTAGGCAGCTATTCGTGGGAGAGTATATCAGTACGGAGGCCCTCAATCAAAAAATCAGTTAAATAACTTCAAACTCTAAACCCTATACCCCATACCCGCCATCATATAAACCCAATACCCCATAATACCACACCCTCAAACCCTTAAAATGCAGAGGTGATCGAAGAGGAGGCCTGGTAGACAGCTTTCCCGCCGGGAGTCTTGACGACTCTCTGCCTTTCCAGAGGCAGGGCGGTTTTGGGTTTAGGGCGGCTTAGGGCTTCGGGTTTCGGGCTTGGCGTTTAGGGCATGGGGCTTAGGGTTAATGAGATGGAGATACCTCAGCTCAGACCTAAGGACTCCGAGACCTGAGACCCTGAACCCCAAAAAATTCGGGGTACCTTATTTTGGGGTCCAGGGTACTATATTAGGGTCCCCCTGCATTCTGGCCGAGGAACTTGTTCGATTTCGTGTTGTAGCGGCACTGCCTCCGGTACGTAAGGCGAAAAGCCATCGCCCAAGGATCGCTGGTGCACGTGGCACAAGGAAGCCAAGAATTCCGAGCCAGGGCTACAGCGGATTCTACAGTAGCGTCAAGCTAGTAGCAGCAAGAGCAGCAGTAGCAGTATAGTAGTCGTGCTTAGCAGTTCAGCCTTAGTAGCAGTCAGCTGTATAATATGTTACATGAACTTCGTAGCCCTTCAGGGCAAGTTGGCAGTGTTCAGTCATCCCCACACGAATATCAGTACTATGATCAGGCTTCCCCAATCCTGCAACCTGAAACCCTTTAGGGCCTCCTGCCCTTTACTCAACCAGCGACTCAGTCGACCAAAAACAAATCGAAAGCAGTTTCAGAGGGGTTGTGCGCTTGTGGAGGAGCGCAGAGCTTCAATGCTTGGTGCGTGCATGCAGAAGCTCTAGACGACGGACGACCTGTATGATCATCTACATTCTACATCCTGCCAAATCCTACTGAAGCACAACACCTTGGGACAACATCCTGGCAGAAGCACAGAGTGGCCATGAAATTCGCAAAGGCTCTCCTACTGTTGCCTAAATAGCTCGAACGGGGTTCTTGGGCAGATTATATTACTAACGTATTACTAAGGCCCTGAGGAATGGTCTCAGTAATTAATGTTGAAGCCCTTACATTATGGACCTGCCTCTGATTTCAGATGAGTTTTGACCTGGAAGAAATCCTCAAACCCTGAACGTGGAAACTGAACCCTCAACGCTAAACTTGAACCCTGAGCTGCAAACCCACATGCCTAAACCTTAAACTTTTATGATTTCGGAGAGCACCTCCATAACATTTGGCCCAACCATCAAACCCTTTCCCATGAAAAACAACATTGAACTCAGAAGACGCTATACAACACTATAAACTAACACCACGACAGGGTCCCAGAGGAACGCGAGGGCTTGACCGGAGCTTCCATGAGCACAAGCCTGGGAAACTCTCAAATTTAGGGTTGGGGCTCAGAGCTTTTAGTTGAGCGGTTGTGGTTCTAAGGAGCAGTCAAAGTTGGGCTCAATAGGGTGAACATGAGCTAAACGGGTTTACGAAAGTAGTGATTCGGGGCGCTGAAGGTATCATTCAAATCCTAATGTTATTCAAGAAGCCCTGTTGCGTCTGTAGCATGTCGCATGTCACAGTTTTTCTTCTGGGAGCTTGTCAAGATTAGGGGCTCCTTTTTCGGGTTGTTTATTCTTCGGATCTTGAATTTTAAGTAAGGGTCTTGAAGCACAATCCTGTGTTTTTGGATACTCCCATTGTCTAGTAACCAGATTCTAATTTCAAGGCAGCTGCACCCTGGGATAGCGTTGATCTATAGACGATTCAGCAAGCCAACGCGTGTTAAAGTTGGCCCAAATCTTGAGTTCTGGAGCCTCGACTTGACCAACTTGAGATGTCCGCAAGATGCCTGAAACCAAGAAACCAACCGTCGATCTGAAAAGCAGGTCCTAGAGCCCTGATGAGGGCAAGGAATCAGAGATGAAGCATACGGTCGGAAACCTTATAACTCAAAACCCAAACCTGGAACCCGAACCCAAAGCCCAAGCCCAAATCCCCAATATTGGGACCTTAAGAATTAGAATAGGGTTTTGGAGCCGATTATACCATAATTACAATAAGGGACCCCCAAAACAGTATTGGTACTTATTTAAGGCCTTATGTCACAACCCAGCTGTGAAGACAGAAGATGTCCCAGGTCGCAGGTTCAAAGACTGTCCAGTGCAGTCTTCAAGCCAACTCTTGTGTTCTAAAGCCTATGCTGCAAGTGGAAACATAGGCCTGGGGCAAGCATCCAAAAAATCGCTTGAAGGAATGAGCGGTGTGTTTCAGCTACTCTGCGTCACGGCAGCACTTGTGCTGCTCTCCGACGGCCTACGACATGTAGAGGCAATCTTCAAAATCATCACTCTGCCCAAGCCTTCGGTCGCTTGAGGCCCCGGCGTGAGCAGCTGGAGGAGGTGATTCTGCATGACATCCTCAGTGCCGGAGCTCCCCTTCCTTTTATGTTGCCCCTCTTGGGAGATTCCCTCAAGTGTCCATGTACCTCCTTAGCAAATACTTTGGCTCCAAAGTAACCACATAAGACCACTCTTTAAAGGAAAACGTATATACTGAGCGTGCGTGTGTGTGTGTGTACATGTGTGTATGTCTGTATGTGTGTGTGTGTGTTTATGTGTAATCCATCATCATAGTATATACATATACACGTACATATATATATATATATATATGTGTGTGTATGTATGTATATATATATATATATATACCTGTGCTCATGTTCATATTCATTATACGTGTATATATATATATATACACATACATACATACATTGAAAGTACATGGGCCTTTAGGGTTTTGGGGGTCGAGAATCAGAAAAACTTTGGGCTGAGGCTGTGCGGAAAATCCGAGCTCAAAGCGGTAAACGGAAGGGAAGGCCAGGGGGTTAGGGGTGTAGGGTTTAGGGTTTAGGGGTTAGGGGTTTAGGGGTTTAGGGTTTAGGGGCTCAGGGTTTTAAGTTTAGGTTTTAGGGTTAGGGTTTAGGGTCTAGAGTTCAGGGGTTGAAGTTTAGTTTCAGGGTTAGGGTTTAGGGTCCAGAGTTCAGGGTTTGAAGTTTAGTTTTCAGGGTTAGGGTTCAGGGTCTAGAGTTCAGGGTTTGAAGTTTTTTTCCCTCCTGTTTAGTTTTCAGGGTTCAGGCTTTAAGGTTCAGGGTTCAGGACTCAGGGTTTATGCTTAGGGTCTGGATTTGGAGTTGATAACATTGAAGTGGCAAATGCTCGAGGACTTCGCGCTGTGCAACTTTCAGGACTTAAAAATCTTGCATGTGCATACAGGAACAACAAACATACAGAACTGCTGGTACGAGTACGAGTACAGAGAGAGCTAGTAAGTTTGGTTCTTGGGCACGCAACAATCTCACAACACCGACCGCTCGTTCGGCCGATCGAGCTGACTTTTCTGACTTTCTGCACGCTGCGTCCGGAAGCTTGGATGCCTGATGTGAGACATCATCTGAAGCCTTACACTCTAAACCCTATCCCATACATCAATGGAACCCGAAGCCTTTTCAATGTCATAGGACCTACCAACATCGCGTCTTGCTATGGATCTGGGTCTGTCGTTCGGATCCTCATTCTGGTATACAGTACACATAGGGCTTAGGTTTAGGGTTCAGGGTTTAGGATTACGCTCTCGCAACTCGGACAAGCCAGACGAGGTCTCGGGTTCGAAGGACTGGTCGGCGATAGGATTGACTGTCAGTGGGCAAGCGAACCACAGGGTTTAGGTTTAGGGTTTAGGGTTTAGGACACATACATACATGGATTTTTTCTTGAAGGTAGGGCCTAGGTAGGGTCGAGATGTAGAGGGTCCCGCCGCGAAAATGCTCGAAATAAAGAGACAGTCCCATGTCTTCCAAAACTCCCACCCGGGCATTGAGACTTTTGATACAGAAGCTTCAGAGCTCAATGTACAAACTATGCCCTGGTTTTCGTATAATTACAGCCCGGGATCCACAACCCTAGCTAGTGAGTGATCTGGCCCCAACGGCAAAGGTCGACGTTCAGCCATGGCAGCACTAGGACTAAATGCAGCTCACGGCTACGAAGATGCATCCCCCAACCCGGGTGCTCGGACTCTAACTTGGGTACCATACCCTGAGATCTTCCCAGAAACTACTTACGAAAGCCAACCTAGACTCTAAACAATACCCTACATGCGTCAGGTGTAGATCAGTCGTCCAGCAGTTTAAGACGCACGGAGACCATCGGATCTTCGAACCTGGCAAGGGTGTAGGAGGGATTCCTAGGCACTTTATGCGGTCTGAAGGGTTTTACAGGGCTTGATAAAGCTTTAGGCTGTTCTTGGGTCGCATATACTGGTTTTATCATGGGGTTTCATAGGGGCGTTAGGTTCAATGCACAGGGGTTGCGGGGCTGTTCTTGGAACATACTAAAGAACATAACAGGAAGCCGAGTCTGCAGGTCTTGGGTGAGGCTCATATGGAGCTTGGATTTCAGCTTGAAGACCTCGGCCGTATCGGGCTCAAATATTTTTAGGCACGTTACGTCGCTGGATGCACCAAAATGCGCTTGGGTAGATCATCACCCCAAGCCCTGAACCCCGACCCGAAAACATACGGGCGTTCACAATTGAAATAAGGTGTGAATTTGGGATATATACTACATATAGTTATGGAAGAAATGAACACTAAGCAATAATTTGGGTGATTTTTCATGCCCCGACAGCTAGACATTCCCTTCTAGATGAGGCGCATGAAGATACCAACCCTTGACCTGACGACCCTTAGCAACCAACCAAAGGGGGTCCTCTGACTACGGCACGGTTCAGTGACTCAGGGGGTTGTGGTTGGTTTAAAGCTACGGCATGTGACCCATACACCCGAATCCAACTGTCAAACTAGGAATCACAGAATCCTTTGCATGCCTTCTTCGTATTCACCCAAATTTTCTGAACAAAAATGACAGGTGCAAGCCGAAAATGTAGATCAACATGTTTCTGCTTGTGTTCTTCATTTGGGTTCCTTCTCTTCCAGCACTCCCATTTCCACGTTCGTAAAAAAGCCTGCGAACAAGTGTAGAGCCAGGACCCGAAACTGTCCTACGCAAGTTAGTGCGGCGCGGTTTAGGTTTTGTTGGGTTTGAGGGTAGTTACAAGCTGCACAACTCCAGGCTACAGCCCTTAAGACGGCGGGTTATCACGTCCATCGCGATTGCCACGGCATGTCTGAATCGCAGCATAGCCGCCAGCCACAGCGGAAGCGGACAAGCACCTCCTGGGTGACATTTCAAAGGTGCAGCTGAGATTTCTGGCCGTAAGCTGCAATGCAAAACCCTACACCAAACCCTGAAGTTTCGTTCTTGTTGTGGCTTCCATGGATGGCAACACCCTGGTTCTGGTGTTGTCGGAGCTTTATGAACTATGAAAGAGGGGTCGGCTGCTTTACATTCGAATGCTCATATGAAGTGAAGCTGCCGATGGGATGCTTGAGAGTGTAGTATTTTGCTTGACTGAGGATTTATTAACCAGAAATCCTGCAGCACCTGGACCCCAAGCCATTTCAGGTACCCCGAGGGGGCGTCAGGGCTTGTGCCAAAAGGCTCTCCATTGGCGCTTGTGAAAGGGTGTGCATCCCTACAGGAGATAAGTCACGAATCCGGATTCAGGACGACCTAGACCCCTCCAAAGTAGGTAAAATAATGGCCCAAAACCTATAAAAGCCTATTATTCTACATACTGTTGGGGTCCAGGTAGGGGTCAAGACTCAAGTGCTGGAGTTCTGCAGCTTTGGGGTTGCGCTCCTGATGGCCCCGATCTTCTAAGCGAACAGACACCCTGAACAACTCGGAGAGCACGAAGACAGAGCTGCAGAACAGCTTAGGGTTTCCACACATTTCCGTCTGCTACTGCGTCTAAACACTCATAGCCCCAAGCACCCGTACCATCAAGGATCCCTTAAGAGTCCCTACGGGAACCCTTAAAGGAACCCTTAAAAGATCGCTTAAAGAAGCCTTATAAGCTTATAAACACTAAGAAGCTCCCAGCCCCATACCTGACCAAGGCACCGTATCTACAGAGTCGTGATGAACGAACTTAGCCTCAGCTGGGCTTTAAGGGTTCCTGTAAGGGTATAGGGCTTAGGGGTTTTAGGGTATAGGGTCGTGTGTCCGCATATGTACTTATGGGCCCGGTGCTGAATAAAAAAGTCTGCGTATACATATGTAGCGAACCCAAAACAACTGTAAAGGTAAATGCCAATGCATTCAAGATATGTATATATACATAGCAAACAAAAACTACATCAGAATTGTATATATATATATATATGTATACATGCATGCATGCATGCATGCATACATGCATCCATGCATACATCCATGCATACATCCATGAATACATACATGCATACAAACAAACGAACATACATACATACATTGCGAACATGTCTGTTAAGTTCTGGTGGCATGTAGTGTAATGTATGTGTATATGTGCCTGTATGCATGCGTGTATGTGTGTCTGTCTGTCTGTGTCCATATGGATGTGTGTATGCATGTATGTATGTATGTACGTACGTATGCATGTACAAACCCTCTGGCAGACTCTAAACATTCGAACAAGGGTTTGGAGAAGCCTAAACTGGTCCGCCGGATTCCTGATGCATCTTTTGAGTGCGGCTTTGGTTAAGGGCTCTTGTAATCTTTAAGGCCTTAGTCTTCCATGTCAGTGCAGACGAAGTGCGATCTCAAATTGAAGAGCTTGCGTTTCGAGCTCGCCTCCGCAGATTTTGGCTCTCTAGCCTAAACCCCAAACCCTAAAACCCTAAACGGCAAACGCTAACCCTAAACTCGAAACCCTGAATCCTACATCCTAAACCCTAGACCCACCTCCGCAGATCTTGGCTCTAGCCATCGTCGGGTAGCTGCAGACGGCGGCCTTCGTCGAAAGCTCGCCGCTGGCTCGGTTGAAGGAGGGACTTGGAGGATCATGGGATGTGGTTCTATAGGGGTTTACCTGGAACCTCCGGGGGTGTCTTATTTCCGCCTTCCTGTTTTGAGAGGGGTGTTTCCGCCCGCATCGGTAAAGAAACGCCTTCGCGGTAAAAAAATGCCTTTTGGATTTTGTCGTTTTCAGGGCTTCTGACGAAGTTGCACTGCAGCTGCTAATCTCGTGCTAGAAGCTCTCCAAGCCGACTGCGACCTGTATTTATGCGAGTCTCGCTTGATCGGAAGCGCGGTATCCAAGTATATGCAGATCCTGCAAAACCCATATCGTGCTGGCACGAAGCTCCACCGGAGATGCAGGACGTTATGGATATGTTGCAGGTGTTGACGTTAAGGCATCCTCGTTTCTGCATCTTGTGCGGCTTCCAACACGAAGGGTTTTGAGTCCACACACGAGATTACAACGCAAACAAGAGCCTTCGATCGTCACTTAAAGGGTCGCAAGGGAAGTCGATAAGTGCCACCGATATATTGGGCCCGATTCGCGTATTCGTCGCACGACCAATCACCAGACACGAATAAGGGGGGGCACACAGTATTGCGCTGTTGGATTTAGCTCGAGAAGTGGTTGGAATGCATTCTCACAGCGGGGATCGCTAGAAGCAGGGGTTATATTAGAGACGTCGAATTAGAATTCGTATGGAGTGATCGGCACCTTTTGAACGATTTCCCATGCTCGCACTGGTCCTTTCGAAGGTTTCTGATTACACTGCCAAACTTTACAAAGGTGGTGCCGCAGCAAATGCTTTGCAAACACGTCTGTCTTGAATCCAATACGGCGGCTTTGCATGGGCAGCCGCCCACAGCACACTTCTGACATGGAAAATCCCGAACCGTGTTGTTCAGTATGAACTGGCAGCCTTGGGAAAGTGCCTCTCGAGCTTGTGTTGGAATTGAGGAGCCGTGCCGTAGATGCACTGTGCATGGCAGAGGAGCACAGCTGCCACCCTCTGGGTTTGAGCACAATGAAAGCCCCCTAACTTATGCCAAACAAGTGAATTCTCCTTGTCCGCGGATACTCCCACAACTCTCAGCTGCACCTGGAGATCAAGTAGCATCATCGGCAGTGCTGTCGGACCAGATCGCTGGCATCCGATGCATGGGAATCCACTCCCCTGTGCATCCTGCTGGCTTATAATTCCCAATAAGTAAGGAAGACACCTCCGAGAAACAAAAGGGGAAACCGTTTCCATGCCCTTACCAGGTCAGAGGGGCGAAGTTAGCCAGCAAAAGGGCAGCAACAAAACCTTATCAACCCAAGTGTACACGCGATCTACAAGCCTATTTGTGCATGGGGAAGTCTTCCCTCCCGGATACAGATGTCTGGCGCTGATGTGCCCAAAAATGCACACATGTATACGTAGAACAGAACTGTTCACGTATGTCCGTACACACATATATATGCACACACTGTGATACCTGCGCAGAGTATAGACAGAATTATTAGATACATGTTAAATGCCTGCGCGGTCCTATTACTCTTGATTCTAGCTCCATAGATTCGCAATAACTGTCGCAGCATGCGCGAGAAGGATCGCAAGACGAGCGTTTATTCTTTGAAGAAGCACATAGCCGTCAGCCTCAGAAGATCCTGTAGCTTTCAGAAGGGTAAACCGATATATGCTCCAAGTACGTATAGCTTAGCTGACATCACCTAAAAAACACACACGTTTTTGGAAACCAAGAGTCACATCCGGAAAGCATAGAATAGGTCGCAAAAAAGCGCAGGGAACACCAGTTTTCAGAAGGCTCGGTACCCGATTCCATGGCCAGGGCTTGCGCATGAATTGGTCCACTTGCATCCTCCACCGAAATTGTGGAAACCTCGCACTGGATGCAACAGGGATGTCCCGTAGACACTCCGCATGCTCTCGCTTTGTATCAGGCCAACGTCACGCAGGGGCGGGCACTGGGGTCAAAGTGCAGTTGAAGCGAACAGGATGCCGAAGCAGAGCCGCCTCGGTTCACCGTAGTTCCGAAAGGCTCCCGCAAAGGTCAGTACTTGCTTTGAAAATCCACACGTAGTAGGAAGGAGGGTCAAATACGATTGCTTTTGTTCTGAGTGGTGGCAGGGTCCGGTGTGCAGGCAGTTTTAGGAGTTAGCAGTTGCCACACCATTGTCCAAGCCAGAGTCGGCGCATCAGCTGGCAAGGTTCGTCGGGTCTTGCCCAATGTCGCCGCGACAACGAAAACTGACAATGGTCAACCGGCTCTGAAGTCTAGGAAATATGCTGGTGGGTTCACACAGGCCGGGCGGTTAACACGATTGGTCACACTTTTGCAGCTCACACCCAGGACTCCTGGAAACCCATCTCTCATTGCCTCAGCTGCTTTCGCAGTCTTTTGGTGACCCCGTGACAGAGTTTGTTGGCGTCATGACGAAGTGTATTCTTCACGGATTTCTTGAACGATGCACTCTTTGTGGGTTTTGTGGATAATTGAAACCTTGGTGAGCTTCACGAAGAAGAACATGTGAGCCGGAGTTTATGAGGTTTATGAAAAATTGCGTATTTCATGGATTTCATGATTTTTGCGTGGGCTTCATGCAGAATTGCTTTCTGCAAGGGAGTATTCCGTCAAGAATTGCCTTTCTCACAGGACTCATGATGAATTGTATTCTTCATGGATTCCACGAAGAACTGCATTTTCCGTGTGTTTCGTGACTAATTGCAGTGCCTTTGTCTTGCGTGGGGAGCTTCTTTCTTCACAGACTTGATGAACAATCTCATTGTTCCAGGATTCCATGAAGAATTGCGTTTTTCGTGGACGTCGTGCAGAATTGCATATTCCGCTGGCTACACAAAAACTTGGTTTTGCCATTGAACCATGCAGAACCGCAATTTTCATGGATTTCATGAAGAATGACAGTCTGGATTCTATGGAGAATTGCGTCTGCACCCTCCATTGGTATCATGAAAAGTTGCTTTCCGGAAAGATTTCATGAAGAATTGTATTCTTCATGGATTTCATGAAGAATTGCATTGTTTAGGGATTCGTGAGGAATCGGATTCTTCATGGATTTCATGAAACATTCACTCTTTGTGTGTTTCGTGAATAATTGAATACTTACCGGGTTTCAGGAAGAACAACATGTGTCGCGGAATTTATGAAGAGTTGCGTTTTTCGTGGATTTCATGATTTTTGCGTGGGCTTCACGCAGAAGTGCTTTCTGCAAGGGAGTATTTCGTCAAGAATTGCCTTTTCCACAGGACTCATGAAGAATTGTATTCTTCATGGATTCCGTGAAGAATTGCACTTCTTATGGGTTTCGTGACTAATTGCAGTGCCTTTGGCTTGCGCCGGGAACTTCTTTCTTCACAGATTTGATGAACAATCTCATTTTTCGAGGATTCCATGAAGAATTGCATTCTTCGTGCAAGTCAGGCAGAACCGTATATTTTCCATTCGCTACACAAATTAAGACTTGGTTTTGCCATTGAACCGTGAAGAGCCGTATTTTTCATGGATTTCATGAAGAATTGCATTCTTCCCGGCTTCCTGCAGAAATGCTTTATTTAGGAAAAACTTCATGGAAAACACTATTCTTCATGGATTTCATGAAAAATTGCAGTCTCGCATAATTTGAGGCAGAATTTCACTCTCCGTTGTTTTCATGAAAAGTCGCTTTCCGGAAAGATTTCATGAAGAAATGCATTCTTCATGGATTTCATGAAGAATTGCGTTCTTTAGGGGATTCATGAAGAATCGCATTCTTCACGGATTTCTTGAACAATGCACCCCTTGTGGGTTTTGTGGATAATTGATTTGGTGAGCTTCACGAAGAACAACATGTGTCCCGGAGTTTTATGAAGAATTGTGTTTTTCGTGGATTTCATGATTTTTGCGTGGGCTTCATGCAGAATTGCTTTCTGCAAGGGAGTACTTCGTCAAGAATTGCCTTTCTCACAGGACTCATGATATATTGTATTCTTCATGGATTCCATGAAGAATTGGATTTTCCGTGTGTTTCGTGACTAATTGCAGTGCCTTTGTCTTGCGTGGGGAGCTTCTTTCTTCACAGACTTGATGAACAATCTCATTGTTCCAGGATTCCATGAAGAATTGCGTTTTCGTGGACGTCGTGCAGAATTGCATATTCCGCTGGTTACACAAAAACTAGGTTTTGCCATTGAGCCATGAAGAATCGCATCTTGCATGGATCTCATGAAGAATTGCATTCTTCCCGGCTTCCTGAAGAAATGCTTTTCGGAAAGACTTCGGGGAAAAGATTCTTCTTCATGGATTTCATGAAAAATCGCATTTTCCATAATTTGAGGCAGAATTTCACTCTCCGCTGGTTTCATGAAAAGTCGCTTTCCGGAAAGATTTCATGAAGAATTGGATTCTTCATGGGTTTCATGAAGAATTGCATTGTTTAGGGGATTCGTGAGGAATCGGATTTTTCATGGATTTCATGAAAAATTCACTCTTTGTGTGTTTCGTGAATAATTGAATTCTTACAGGGTTTCAGGAAGAACAACATGTGTCGCGGAATTTATGAAGAATTGCGTTTTTCGTGGATTTCATGAATTTGAGTGAGAGTATTTCGTCAAGAATTGCCTTTTTCCACAGGACTCATGAAGAATTGTATTCTTCATGGATTCCGTGAAGAATTGCACTTCTTGTGGGTTTCGTGACTAATTGCAGTGCCTTTGGCTTGCGCGGGGAGTTGCATTCTTCACATTGAGAATTGCCTGCTTGAGGGGACTAAATCCACTCTTTGTTGCTTGATTTGACTAATCTTCGTCACGGACTTTACGAGAACCGTGTTTTTCCTGGATTTCATGAAGAAAAACGTTCTTGCTGTTTCCATTCCGCGCCACATACAGTCACACGAGGTTCATAAATTTTTCACGGGCTGCATGAAGAATTGCGGTTGTGCACGGGTTTCATACAGAGCTGCATACGTTGGTAGTTTTCCGTGAAGGGTTCCCTTCCTCGTGAACCGCGCGAAGAATACGATAGCCAACGAACGTCAAATAGCGTCCCGACCATTCCCGCCTGTAGCCCGGCCATTCCCGCCCGCAGCCCGGCCATTCCCGCCTTCCATTTTTCGCCTATTTAACGCATCAAGACAATTTGGCACACATTTTCATATACTTCTCACGTAAAATACCGTTCTGCATATTTTCCCATAAAATACAACTCCTCACAGTTTTCCAGAAGTACGCATAGTTTTTTTCAATTACGTCTCGCGTGAAATACTACTCTTCAAATACGACCCATGTAAAATACAATTCTTCATACTTTTCACGTAAAATGCAACTCCTCCTACTTTTCGCGCCAAATACGATTCTCATTCTTTGCACGTACAATACAGCTCTTAATTTTTTTACGTAAGATACAACTTCTCACGCACGGAAAATACAAGTAATTCTTCATACTTCTCACATCATAAAATACAATTTTAGTTCATGTGAAATACAACCCATCATATTGTTAACGCAAAAAATCTGCACATTTCTTACGTAAACTACGTTTTCACGCGGAATACGTGCAAATGCTTTTCTTCATACTTCAGGTATAAAATACAGTTCTTCAATTGTTAATTAATACATTTCATGTGAAAAATTTCTCATAATTGTCACGATATAACAAGCACTTTTCATACTTCGCACGTAAAATACAATTCTTCACTGTTCATACCTTATAATTCCACGTAAAATACAACTCCTCATACACTTTTCACGAAATGCACATACTTCTTCGTACTATAATTCTCGCGTAAAATACTATTTTTTCATACTTTCCGTGTAAAATACAGCTCTTTTCATACTTTTCACGTCAACTATAACCCCTCCTACTTTTCACGCAAAAGACAACTCTTCAAACTTTATACACGTAAAATATAAATCACCATTCTTTTTACGAGAATACAGCTCCTCCTAGCTTGCATGATCAGGTATATACACGCATATTCTTTGTATACTTCTCACGTAAAATACAACTCCGCATACTTTTCACGAAATACAAACAGTTTCTCATACTTCTCACATAAAATACAGTTCTTCATACTTTCCAAGTAAAATACAACTCCCTATATACTTCTCACGAAATGCAGACAAATAATTCTTCGTACTTCTCACGTAATTTACCATTCTTCATACTTTTTATGAACAAATACAACTCCGCCTACTTTTTCAAGCAAGATACAACTCTTATACTTTTCACGACAAATACAATTCTTCTTCGATTTCACGTATTATACAACTCCCCACATTTTTCACGAAATACACACAATTTTCATACCTTTCACGTAAAATACAAGTCTTCATTAGTCATGCCTTCCAAGTAAAATACAACTCCTCATATTTTGCACGAAATACGGAATACCCTTTTTCTTATTTTCCATGTAAACTAAAATTTTTCATAACTTTTCAAGCAAAACAAGCAACTCCTTCGAGTTTTCAAGCAAAGTACAACTCTGCATATTGTTCGCGCAACAACACGATTCTTCATATTTTCTACGTAGAACACAACTCCTCATACTTCTCACGCAGTCTTCACGTAAAATTCAAGTATGATTAAGTATGATTCTTTATACTTAATTCTCATGAAGATATACAATTGCAATTCTTCATGCGACACAAACGAGAGAGATAGGGGAAGAGGGAGATAGAGGGAGGGAGAGACAGAGCGCTCTCCCGTCCTCTCTCTCCACACAAGCTTGCGTGGATACAACAGGTGTTGTATTGGCACGATAGGACTTTCGTTTGTAGTAGCCCAGTTCAAGGTAAATCCATTTCCACAAAAACCAACAACAATAAGTACATCTATTTACTACTGTGTCGAACATTCGTCGACAAACACAATCATATACCACATCTTCTTGATTGATATGACTGTAACAGGACAGACAAACATACGTGGCTGCCGGCTGAAGTGCGCACCCGTGTGTGTATGTATGTGTGTCCTCAATCTTCGTACACTCATACATATGAACATGCAAGCCCACTCTTGGTCCATATCCCAACACACATGTTTGCATGCATGTATGTATGTCCATCCGTCCGTGTGTGTATGTATCTGTTTAGCTATCTCTCTGTTTTTTGGTGCTTTCTGTCTGAAAGTATGTATGTATGCAAAAAGGCTATGTTGTGTTACAACATGTTATGCAATGCAAAGCAATGCAATGCAATCTGATGCAATGCAGTGTGATGCAGCGCAAGGTACCTATAGTATGTGGAAATGCCGTGCAGTGTACTGCAGTGTATGGTTTGCCATGTATGCCATGTCGTGGGCGTGTGCCAAGCATGTATGTTATGCTGTCATGCATGTCTGTCTGTCTGCCTGTCCATCTGCCATGTATGCATGCATGTATGTTGCATGTATGTGACTGTGTGTGTATATGCATGTATGTACATAGCACCGACTTTATGTATGTAGGGATGGATGGCTGTTTGGATGCCTGGAAGGATGTACGCATGAACGTCTCACTGCACGAATGTACGATTGCAAGTATGTAAGCATGTGTGTGGTTATGTATGTAGGTATGTATTTATGTATGCACGTATGTATGTCTTTCTGAATTTATGTTTGTTTGTAGTTTGTGTTTGTATGTACGTATGTATGTACGAATCTTCGTATGTACGTATTTATGTATGTATGTATGTATGTATGCATGTATGTAGGCAAACATGTAGGCGCGTGAGCATGTGGAAAATGCACAGATGCATGGATGCGCTTTTTGCATGCATGTATTTATGCGTGTACGTACGAATGCATATTCTTGGCTGTTCATCATGCATACCCATGCATACGCGTATATCTATTCGTCCATCTCTCTGTCGATCTTTGTATCTGCTTGTTTAACTGTCTATTTATCCGTCTGTGTATGTATGCATATATATATACACATGCAGAGAAAGGCTGCGATATACATGAGCTCACACAGACAGATAGGTTCATACACTCACATTCACACACAAAAATGTATATGTGTGTATAAATACATACATGTATGTAGGGAAAGACGGTGTTCAGCTACTGCAGTCAGAAAAGCTATGATGACAAAACGCAATATCCGCTAAGCACGTTTGATGTTTCAGGCATTATATGGAGTGTTACCATGTAAAGAAATGCTTGTGTGTGCATATACATGAATCCGCACACATATTTAGTCTGTTCATTGCAGCGAGAAGATACGGGTCTCCGTCAAGAGAAGCCCGAAACGACACCCTGACATGACAAATATGGCTTCAATCACACGAACCGCGTCAGCTTGTCCAGGGTATGCACATACATACGTACGTATATATGCTTACATACAAACATACATACATACATACATACATGAAAGTCCGACGACGGACAGACAAACAGAAATGCCTACATGCATGCATCCGTACGTGAATAAGCACGTACTTGCCTGCATACAGACATGATATACATGACAGGCTTCACATGCACGGCATACATGGCATGCATGTCATACAAGAAACACATGCTATACACGCAGTACTTGCAATATGTACATACGAGCACACACATAACTACATGCATATACATACACACATACATCTACACATGCATACACTACATACATACAAGCATACACACATACAAATGTATGTGCACACATGCATGCAGGGCATACAAACACACGGGCATGCATACATGCCTACATGTATGCTCACATACATACAAACATGCATACATACATATGTATGTACATGCCGAGATGCAGACCATACCTTTTGTATATCTTCGTACACGCATGGAAGCACTTGCGTGTGTCTGTATGCGGCGCAGTTTGTTTGTGATTCCTTGTGTCGTCTATATGTGAGGTCTGTTATTTCCCGCGCGTGTGGGTGCGTGTGTGTGTGTGTGTGTGTGTGTCTCTGTGGGTGCGTGCGTACATACATACATACATACTTACGTACATACATGCACACATACATACATATTATATACATACATTTTATAGATATGTATATTTATATATACACATGCACTTGTATATGTACACACAAGTACAACATAATGTCAAAAGACTGTAAAGATACAGACCTACGAATACAATCAATTGTAGTGTGGTGTTGATACAGGAGATTTCGATATTAGCATAACAGGTTTCATGCAAAAGGGCCCAGAGAATGATTTCCATGGGCAAAATGATGGAAAATCAAAGCTGTCGGCGGTGAGATTGGGAAGTCTTACAGGCCGAACTGATCCGGTCTGCTGACTGTGGAACAGTGCCAAGCCAACACACGTTGCCAATCAACACAAAGGATTACACAAAGGGCTGGGCAACTATTTTGCAGGTTGCTGCACAACATTTCCTGATTTGTCCGGATGTTTGCAGCTGGTGTACAGGCATCGTCGTGTTATGCTGTGATCCAACTTTCGGAATGCTACCTCGGCTGGTATACACCCCCTAGCTAGCACGTCACGTTGGTGTTGTTCTACCGGGGTGTCGGCAGTCCCCAACTTTCTTGGGATGTACAGCCCTCAGAAGTTGTCTCGGCTTCCCTCGCAGAGCCCTTCGGGCGTTTCAGCTGGAAAGGCCATGTCTTCAGGGGAGCTAAATTGATCGGTGTGCACCGCAGCCTTCGTTCAGCTATGGATCTATGTAGACACATGCCAGCGATACCGTACATTGAGTAGATGAGGATGCAAACTGTGTTTGGTTTGTTCGGCTTTCTTCTGCCTTTCTCAGACACTGCTCCAAACAGGTTTCGCAGGTGCATCACCATGCAGCAAGGCAGACATCGCAGGCATGAGCAATCGGCAATTGCAGGGTTATCATGGGACCAGAGCGCGCAACCATCTTTCAGGCTGTCTGTCCGCCGTTTTGCTGTGAGCCTTGGAGCTTCCACCCGATACAATCCGCTACAGCCCTCGATATGCACAACTGACCGTCGAAAAGTAAAGAAACGCCTTCCGTTCACCAGAAACGCCTGCGAAAGTACAAAGGCAATTTTGCCACAAAAGACGGAAAAAAGGAACACCCCGGAGGTTGCAGGTAGGGTCCCTTTAAGGGATCTATAGTGATCTATAGGGGTTTTCGGTTATGGAGGCTTCGGGTTAAGTTCAAGGCTCGACTTCGGGTGTTTCAGCCTTTAGCCCTTTGGGCCATAGGAACCCCAAGCCCCTAAGCGCGATCCAGCACCCCTAATCCCAAACCATAAGGGCCGGTAAAAGGTATCCTGATATGGAGAAACTAACTTGTCAAGATAGTCCAAGATAGCAGGAGAAACCAAGATTCTTGGAGTTCAGGAACGTACCCTGTGCCAGACCCAAACCCTAAACCCTAAACTGCAGACCCTTATTGGCCCAAGCAAAACCCCAAACCTTCAGAACAAGACCCGGCCTCCTGTCCGGTCTGAAACTGAAACTCACTCCAGTTCGAGATGTTCTGTGCCTCAGAAAGCGGTTTAGGGTTGAGGGTTTTTAGGGATTTTTATAAACAAAACCTATAGGGTTTAGGGAAAGCTGTGGAGTCGGCCTCTTTAGAACCTTTGCTCTTCGGATTCTTAAGGGGTTCAGCATTTGTCCCATTAAAAAGTTTGTAGGGTCAAGCCCCAGAGAAAAATTCATAAACCCTGTGATGCTGGCACTTGGGCAGCGCAGGGAGCTTTTGACTTTTGCAATCTAGGGGTTCTGGCTTACCAGCTGAAGGCGGCGAAACAATACGTCTCAATACACAATTGGACGATCCCGGTATTCAGGGCTCGTCAGAACTTTTGAACCTTTTCTAACTGTTAACCCTTAAATCTGTGAGCTGCGCCCACACACTGCCCAAGAAGTCTTGAACCTCAAGGCATATATATATATATATATATATACTACGCAGTACCTGATATCGTTCGTTGAGGTCTCAACCAGATGTCGCAGCAACGAGCCAAAAGCAAGCAGAGGCTGAAAAGGAATAGTAACAAGACGAATAACAATAGAAATAGGAATGCGAGTAATATTAAGACTAATACGTAAGAAGAAGCATATTTCGCAATCATATATCACAGAAGATGAACAGTATGATTCACTGTACTATATTGAGCTTTACTTACTATACTATACTAAGGACTACAAGCTAGTATAACATGGGATAAATGAATACCAGAGGTACAAGGATCTCTGCCTGCCTCTCTCGATCTGCCGCGGTCTACAGGGCTGGGGGTGCCCATTCTGGTGATGTGCGTCGCCCTGCCTCGTCGTCTGTGCTACAACAAGCCAGGTCAGGCCAGCGAGGGGGAGCCTTGAGGGGATATACATTAATAAACTATGGTAGTACTATAGTATAGAAGCATCAGCTTTCCTTGGAGCACATGGGCTGTAACCGCGCGCTGGCGTTGAAAGTCAGCGATTGAGTAGAGTGGCAGTCATGTACTCTCGAATCTGCAGGAACTCCACCGAGCAATCCTCTGTCAGGGTAGGGCATTGATTGCTCATATAGATGAAGCGGTACCTATATAGATGCATGCATATGTATGTAGGTTTGCATGATTTTTGATTCTAGAATATTCTAGATGTACATATGCGCATACACAAACAAATAAATGTACACACACACATACGGATGTATGTCTGTATGTATGCATGCATGTCTGTATATGTATGTATGTATGCATGCATGCATGTATGTATATATGTATGCGTGCACGTACGCAAATACGTACGTATGTATGTATGTACGTACGTATGTATGTATATACGTACGTATATATCTATGTACGTTATGCACGTACGCATGCATGCATGTATGTAAAAGCACACATTTGTGTGTATGTATATATATATATATATATATATATTTATTTATATTTACAATTATTTCTGTGTGTATCGATATCGATCGGGCTTTTGGTATAGGGTGCAGGTACAGCATTCAGGCTCCAGTGTTATGGCTGGTTTTTCCAGATTAGGGTTGCAGAGTCTCGCCACGTAGGCGTTACACCAACGCAGGTATCGTTTCGTAGATCCGCCTGCGACTCAACCTTTTGAGTTTGTCAGACTTGGACAGATTGCATCGCATGTGCCTGGGACACTACTAGGCTCTTTGCAGGAGTTCAGTGTCATGGCACGTCGACTTCTTGAGTGAGGATACTGCGCAAGGGAGTTCACCGCCGAAGGAGAATCAGAATGTAGGCACTCAAAACGGCAACCAGAATCCCTGATTCTAAAGCCTAGACCCTTTCTGAAGAACCCTGCCCACATCCATGGCACTCCTGGACCTGAGCCAACGACCTCTCACCCGGAACTCCAAGGATATCAAGGGCTCAGGATTCACCGGTGTAAGGATGTGAAACATGGAATGGACTGCACATGATTATGGCTGGAAACTTCTCTACACTTTAACAGATGGGTGCAAGGATAATTGTGTGCCAACTTCCGAGCAGCTCCTTCAGGTTCAGAGCAGGTCGTGGAGTTCGAGGCTGTGAATTTCGAGATTTGATGCTTCAAAGCACGTCGCCCCGGTCCCTGCTCCACAGCCCTTACACGAAGCCCCACAGCAGCCTTGTCGAGCAAAAAGACCATTCCCAACCTGAAACCATGGGATGTGGCATGGAGCAGAACAAACGCAAGAATTGCGAGGAGAACCAATTAACGACAAAAGATTAATAACGCCGTGAAAAAACCTATGTAAGTGCATGTGTACCATGTGTGTGTGCATACAGCTAAGGAGGCAGTCAGATAGATCGATAGGTAGGTAGATAGATAGGTACACAGATTGATAGATCAGTCGGTGGATCGATAAATAGATATTGGTAGACAGGGAGGTAAGTAGAGAAATTAACGCATAGACAGATAAGCACCGAAAGATAGAGCGACAAGTGGATAGACAGATATAGAGATATGGAGACAAGATTTAGATCAGATTAGACTAGAAAGATAGATAGGCACGATGCTATCCGCACTTCAATATTTGGCCTTGCAGACATTGGTCTTCATTGCGGCCCTACAACATTTCTGAAGGGTGGTTTTGTGCCCTCCCCCGGAAGAGAAGTTAAGCCAATTAAGAAAGGTGAAACAAATCCTACAGTATGAATGGATTCGGAATCCTTAGAAGAGATTTCGGCTGCAATCTTTATCATGTCGGTCTATATCTTGCACTCGGCCTCAGAAGACCTTCAGGACTCAGGGGCCCAGCGCGCAGATGATTTGAACATATACGGGGTTGAGGCCGGTGATAGAGATACCCTTCTAAGGCTCTAACAGGAGTTCAGTATAGCTTGCAACCATCTGTGTTCGCATAGGTATGCTATAGGATTTAGAAGTACCTACCTGAAGGTATGCTTTACCTGTGAGTTACTTGTGGGGGGACGGTGAAGGGAAAGGCTTCATTGGCATACGTAGCAGTTGATAAGTGATACCGATCAACTTGCTATGCAATTCTAGAACCCGCAGCAATGGGGGAGTTCGAGAACCGTAGAGACACACGGAGGAGCATGCGAAGGAGGTCAGCCGAGTCTCTATCAGCACTACAGGAACCCGACGTCGAGAACGAAAAGCAATACTGAAAAGGACTGTTGAGCCCCTCGGCTGCAACTGTGCAGCATAGATGTGCGTGATTTGCGGGCGTAAGATGGGAACTTGAGCAGCTAGGGTAGCTTTGAAGAAACCAGTAGTCTTCAGTCGAGAGGTTGGATGTTCGCGTCTGGTGATAGGATGAGATGTTGAGTCGAGGGGCATTGGCATGTCTTCGCCGTTGGTGAATCCTTGTTCGACTTGCCTGAGGAGCAGGTTCAGGCTTCGTGAAAAACGAATGTTGTCGCAGGATGCCTGGGCACGAGGCTTGGGTGCAAAATGGCAAGTTGTGATCGGACCTACTGCAGGTAGCAAGCGCAGTAGGATATACTTGTACTTGAACTGTCACTCTTCCTGCTCTTCCCCTGCG
This sequence comes from Symbiodinium sp. clade A Y106, assembly GCA_003297005.1. NCBI lineage: Eukaryota > Dinophyceae > Suessiales > Symbiodiniaceae > Symbiodinium > Symbiodinium sp. clade A. Next base: position 121,652 of record BGNK01000044.1, on the reverse strand, counting down.
AGTCAAGTCGTGCGAGGTGCCTGCTTTAACCCTAACTCCTTCCAGACCAAGACCAGATGACATGAGGGCCGCATGGCATCCAGCTACCCCCAAGAAGGCCATGACATCCTAGTCAAGAGCCGAATTATCAGTACCATTAAAATCTAACTCTGCATGATTATTCATACAATTATAAAGCCCTCACTCCCATTCTTGATCTGCAGTTTGCTCTTGGACCTAGAATGTGGCGGGCTGCAAGTTATTGAGGCTTTGAACTCGGAAATACCACAGTTTGATATCAATCTCAAAGGTCAAACCGAAGCCCTGAAAGCTCAAATCTTTGGGCTTTGGAGGGGTGTCCTGAATTTTGACAATCATGCATGAAGGCCGGTCGGGGTTCGAGCTGTCCGCCGTAGACTTAACATCTTCGGCGTTGTGCCTGGAGTTCAACTGTAAGTTAGCGCTCGGTCGGAAGTACAATCCCCAACATTGAAAAAGGAATATGAACGTAATAGGGTTTACGCTCTCGCAACTCGGACAAGCCAGACGAGGTCTCGGGTTCGAAGTACTTTGACTGGTCGGCAAAAGCAGCAACAGGGTTTAGGGTGGAGGGTTGCTGACACCGACCCTTCTCTTCTTAGCGAGGTCTCACATCCAAGCATTTCCCTTCAAGACCCGGCTGCCTCAACAACATGCCCATGTGATGAACATGCACGGAACAGAAGTTGCCGGTGTAGAAGTTGCCGGTGTCCTCACACCTGGCTTCGCAAGAACACGGGCAATCGCAAGTGACAAACTGGCAATTGAAGCTTGAAGCCTTTCAGGATTCACAAATGATTCAGAAATTTGCAGCCCTACACCATGAACCGGATTTCAGCAGCCAAGATTGCTTCCCCAGCCCGACTACCTCATGAGCAGACTAGCATCTCTGTGGTCACTTTGTCGAGCACTTTCCAGCTCGAAGCCTACGCGTACCTGTGTATGCATGTAAATCATTAAAACGTTCATTGGAACACTGTCTAAAATGCGTGCATGGATATACATACGTATACATACATACATACATCTGTATATATATATATATATGTATATGTCCGCCAAACGAAAACATGCACCCGTATCTGCGGTGGATGTATGTATGCACACAAACGCGTACATACCAGCATATGTATGCACCTATATAGGCATGCACGCATGCATGCATGCAGGTACGTATGCAAGTAAGAAAAGAAGAAAGCTATAATGAATGAACGCATGTGGGAATGTGCGTAACCCGTACATATATACATATATACATATATACATATACTTCTACACACTTATGCATATATACATATATATATATATATATCCATACATATAAGTCATATGGAGTTACCCATAGAACGACAGTCATCAACACACACACACAGACACGTGCACATAGACACATCTATAGGAAAATACATACATGCATGTATACGTACACCCATGCATACATACGTGCGCGCACACCTTCACATGTACACACATGCGCAACATAACATAATATGCCACAACATCAAATGCCATAGCATTGTACAGCATGACACAATACAGCACAACACAACATAGCACGAAGTATTGGTTACAAATCACAACATACGAAACATAGCACAGCATAGTGTAGCAAAGCATACATACATACAGACATATATACACATATACATAACATGCTTCCATCGATACATACATGCATATCCATACGTGCTGACTACATACAAAATGCAATTAAATACACACATGCCGCAATACTAGATACCTACATACTTGCATGCACACAGAGGCTTACACATGTACACGCATACATATATACATCTATGGATGAAACCATACATACCTACGTGCATACCTACCGGCCTACATACGTACATACACACATGCATACACACATACGAACGTACGTACGGACGTACGTACAGACGCGCACACGCACGCACGCACACACACACACACACACTCTCTCTCTCTCTCATACATATATATATATATGTGTATACATATATATATATATATATGTATACACATGCGTACATACAAACATACGTACAAAGATACATCCGTGCGAACCTACACACGCACACACGAATATGCATACATACGAACATGCAAAATTGATGGTGATTTGAGGGTTGTTGGGGAGTTCTTAACACAAGCAGGTCAGGGGAGTCTACTAGTTGGGCCTGCATCCCTGGGTCCTCTGAACAACCAGGCGCTAATGGAGACCTCAGAAANTGGTGATTTGAGGGTTGTTGGGGAGTTCTTAACACAAGCAGGTCAGGGGAGTCTACTAGTTGGGCCTGCATCCCTGGGTCCTCTGAACAACCAGGCGCTAATGGAGACCTCAGAAATCCTACATCCAAATCCCAACTTAACCCCCAAACACAAAACACAAAAACCCTTTCGCAGTTGCTTGAGCCACGGCCGCAGCAGGGCCATGCAATCTTCTCTGTATCGTTCCTTGGTGATTGNCAAAAACCCTTTCGCAGTTGCTTGAGCCACGGCCGCAGCAGGGCCATGCAATCTTCTCTGTATCGTTCCTTGGTGATTGTCATCCTTGCGCAGGGGGTCATGCTTGGATTCATGCCACAAAAATAACAAACACACATATGCATACATGCCTGGACAGTTTACATGATGCTACGAACATGACATCACATAAAAAAAACATATGCATGCATACAGATCCACACCTTCAACTCAACTTCTTGCAGTGTTTGGAAATGAGCTCAACTTCGGCTAACATCTCGTCCATATCTGCGTTCATTGCACCGGGAGTTAAAAAAACCTTGACGCAACCAGTGCAAAGCCATTATGCTGGGCACGTGTTGAATTTACTTGTGCTGCAAATTGACTTTTTGTATGGGTCTTCATACGCTTCTGCGTACGTCCGCCGGTGTCTCGCACAACAACTCTCCATCTCAAGCACGAACCACAAGTACCGCCCCAGGTGATATATGCATCTTGGCTCAGTCTACTCAAGCTTGTTTCGGTAGAGTTCGGTCAATGAGAGAGCTGCGGTGTGATTCAGAATTTGTAGGCCGATTTTGCCGGACCTTGATACGCTTTGACAGCACCTCCGTCGTCTAAGGTGCCCAATGTTCAGTGCAAGCAAGCACGGCTGCTGTCACATAATGACAGGTATAAGATAAGGTAATTAACATAAGATAAGAGAATACCAGACCAGATCAGATAAGCTGAGGTAACAAGCAACAAGAAGATAAGAGAAACCTTAACATAATGTAATACATAAGAAATCATACCTTAGCAGAATCCAAGGATGTAATTGTATACAGCGAAATATAGTCGAATAGTTTCTCAATGATGCCCCAAGGGCTCGTCGCCGTAGGGCAAGATGAGCCTTAGAAAGGGTCTCGGGTCGAGGTTGGGAACCTATCGCTAGCAAAAGCTTGTGAGGTGGGGATGTGATCAGCCAAACCCAAGACTTCATTGATTTTACAGCCCATGATCGAATTCTGGGCACACAGGGCGTGGGTTGCAGGGTTTAGGGTGTCAGGGCCTGCGATTACACACGGGAACCAGGGGCTGCTGTCACCTTTCTCTATCCGGAGCCCGTCTTGAAGGCCAAGGGGCGTCGGGTCCGTGGGAAAGAATGGCACGGCTCGGATGTTCCTGGCTTGCTGTAGGGACTATCGCAGACAAGGGTGCAAAGGGTACACGGTGAAGGTCTATGCAGCATCGAACGTCCGTCATTTACATTCTCACACTCTAACTCGCCAGATGAGGCACATGGATCGTGATCGGCACAATGACAGGGGACATGAGGGCGAGTGTCACTCATTGTAATCTGACACCTTTGACAAGACCCCATTACCACCCTCCCCCATGCCCATAAAGACACACAGCCTTAAACCTGAAACTCGATTTTTCGGGACAACCTAACACACTTGCAAATACCATGGGGTCAGACACTAATTACAGTAGTTTTACTAGCATCACAGGGCCCTCGTATAAACTCTAATCGAAGGAACCAACCCGGGCACTGGCAGTTTTAGGTATCGACTCCTGTACCCGCGCGGCCGATTGCAAAGCCGTGAAATCGAAAATCCCCGACTAGCTGAACCACCCCGATAGCCCTGAAGTAGGGTTTAGGGGTAGGGTCCCTAAACCCTAAACCTTGAACCGCTCCACCTCCTTCAAACAAAAACTTGGTCGGAGCATGAAGTTGCCTGTAGATGAGACCTCCCAGCACAAGGGGCATTGGAGAGAGAGAGAGAGAGACACACACACACAAAAAAAACAAACATGCCCCTGCAGTCTTGCAGTTTTGAACAACTACACCTAAATGATCCTATCATATCACGGAAGCACAAAATCTTTGAGCCTAGCTCTAATCCCATCTCCAACTAACCCTATCCGAAGCCCCAAGCTTGGATGAACAAAGGCCGAAGCTTTTACAGGGTTTCGGAATTTAGGTTCAAAAGAACCCTGAATCTATATATATATATATATATATAAATCATAGTCTGCAGCCCAGGGGCGGCTCAATCCACATCCTCGGGGTGACCAGGAATGGCTCCATCCCATCTGGTCCCTGCGTTGTACAACAACCCAATTGACCCGACAATGGGTCCAGTGGTTAGGAGTTCGAAGTTGAGCTGTACTGTAGGGCTGCTTCTTCGGTCATGGCTTTTTGTATCAGCGCGATGCATGCCATTTGGGGTATGGCGATTTTGGGGTTTGAGGATGCCAGAGTGAAGCGTTTCGTGATTTGGAACCAACTGTCTTGCAAGGCCTTCGGCGCGGGCCCGCTACTAAGCTACTTGTTACACGCTGAGTTGAACTGTGGCCAGCACTGAAGCAATGCAAACGAACACAACATAGCCCGCCCCGCCCCCGAAATCGGCGAAGCTTTAATATAGGGGAATAGGACCCTGGGGCCCATTATACTATACTTATATTAAGGAGCCCCCAAACCGATATTGGTATTTATTTCGGCCCCTATATCAAAGCCCAAAACCCAAAACATTCTCTGCCAGACAAGCAACCTCGGACTCCACGACAGAACTTGCGCTACAGAAAGCCTTCAGCAACAAGCCCGAGGTGACAAAACCCACAACCACACCCGCATCCCCCCCCCCTAAACCCTAAAACCCTAAAGCCCCTTAGCCCCCAGACCCCCCCATCCCCGCTTACACTTTAGGATCCCGTCTCAGACCCCAAATGGACCGGTTGTGGGTTTAGGATTGGGAGCTTAGCTTTGGGAGTCGATGGGAATGCAAGCAAAGCAAGGCCGAGGTTCATGGGTAGTTCAGGGTTTAGGGTTTAATTATAGGGTTTAGGGTCAGAAGTAGGGCTATAAGTAGGATAACTCAAGATTTTTTTATAGCCTATATCAGTGGACTTCTGACGCCACTTTTTACTACATATGAATCTCTCCAACCCACGGCAACGGTCCTGAAACTGCTCCAAAGAGTCGCAAGTTCCTGGGCTGACTTCCACGAGAACACACTCGGACACCTTACAAGGGTTCGGGGTTGAGGGGTTTAAGGTTAAGGGTTCAGGGTTTAGGGACCTATACCAAAGAAACGGGGAGCAGGAGGACGACGCCGACAACTTCGCAAACGACTACGGGCACGATAGCGACTTCGACTACTAGTTATTAGTCGTTCCCACGACGACCAGAACTTCCCGCTGCCTACGACTGGCTACGACTCCTTCGCTTCTTTCTGGTCTTCACCACTTCTATCGCTACACTGACACTATCCACCTATGCAAGGTCACCACCACTTGACCCCTCCATTGGGACACCCTGGACCTCAAATGCGCAAGAGTCGGGTGCCGACGACTTCCATCCCATCCCAGTTCGACCTCAGCCGGGATCCCTTGCGTGGCTGTGCAAGAGGTGATTTCGGTTTAGGGTATAGGTTAGCGATGTTTAGCGTTTTTGTTGGTTAAGGGTTTGTTGTGTTCTGTGCTTCTGGTGTGTGTGTGTGTATGTGTGTGTGTGTGTGCGGGGTGCTTCGGTGATTCCTTGCATCTTCCAAAGAGAGAGACCATGAAATACGTTCGATGCGATGCGCATGCATATCTTCGATGATTCGCAGCGACGCAAGTTTCGAAAAACTACTTCGGGGCGCCGCCTCAATTCTTAATCCAATGCCAAGGTCCAGCCCAGAAGCCGAACACAGCAAGGGGAGCCTCAAATACATGTTGCCTGAGTCCCTGCTCTATGCAGTCTTTGGGATGTCAGCTGCTGCCAATACCTCCTAAGCAACATGAAGAACCTCGGTTCAAAACGTCATCTTATACCCTACTCGTCAAGGAGCAGGGCATTGCCATGCTGAGCAAGTTGGGCATGCATTTACATAGAATCTCATTAGAAGCTCCTTACTAAGTCTGAAGAAGTCCCCAATCTTCCAGGTGAGCCCTCTCAGTTACAAGGATTTTCATGGCCCTCTTGTCAGCATAAGACAACCACTTCTCCGTCGCTGTAGTGCTAGATCCTGAGCCCCGGAACCGACAACCGCTGCTCCATGCAGTGTTCTTAACCGAGACGGATATTCTGGGTTCTGCCGTTGAGGAGACTTGGGTCGAGGAGTTTATGGATTAGGATGCTATCTGGTGAAGGACCGACAAACCACAACCTCGCCGGCCTCTGGGTTACTGACTTATTTTGCTGAAGTTAAGCTAGAAGCTATGAAATCTCACAGTTCAGGTACTCTTTATTGCTTTTCAGTTGGAGATTGTGGCTGGAGCGTTCAGAGGCTATGAGTGGGACATGCTTGATGGAACCGAGAAAGCAAAAGTCAAAAAGGAGCTAGCAAACCATCTCTGCCGCATGCGCGAGTTAGCTGATCAGCTAATGCTCTCATCTTGAAACCTTAACCCGATTCCTGAGACATTCTTGCGAAACCCCACGCTTGTCGCCCATAACAAGTTGATTCATCACCGTCGGAAGCTTCCCAAACAAAGACACACGTGGGTCGGGCCGAGTCTCAAAACCCGGCACTTGGGGTCTGCAAGCCCTGAACTTTAGTGTAAGATGTTTTCGAAGTCCGAAGGCCAAGACGTTGCGCTACTCGGAACCCCCCACTGTAGCCCCAGAGCTAGTCTGCATTTTTGGGGTTACCCGAATCTCTAAGTCTGTAAGGGTTTCCGGCAGAGGCCACAACCAGTCTCGGGTCAGTCAGGACAGGGAGCAAGTTCGAGTAGACCCGAAAGCTCTCCAGCGGTAGCTCAAAAGCCGTGGTCTTCTTCCAGCCAAAAGGACAGACCTTCCCCAGAATGGATCGGAAATCAGAGAACTAGTCCTTCCTTAAGCCCTCAGGAATTCACGGAGATCGCAAACAGCTTGGGTTTGGGGGCTTAGACTTTAGGGTCAAGCGTCGGATGAATCTCGGAGTGTGGCATGGCCCCGAGACCCCGAGTCGAATTCATCTTACACTGAACGGAGGACCCTACCTGAACCCGAACGACCGACACTTTTAGGGCTGGGCGGGTTCAGGTAGTCTCCAATCCCTTCACGGAGGCCCAGGTGGAGGTCAGATGTCAGCTGTGGGCGCCCTGACGCCAGGTGCCGAAGGCGCTTCAAAACCGATCCATTCTCAACCGTACGTTTACGTTCCACTTCTAGACTTCTCTGAAGGCCAAGTTAAGTTAAGAACCTGCCACGTAATCTTTGAAGCTCATCCGGGAGTGCTTATCCTTCCCCGTAGCCTTGCATCTATAAGCCCTGAAGCCCGAAACCCGCAAAGCCCGAAGCCCACAACCCGGAAATCCCACAATGCTCGCAACATGAACCCATGAACCTTAAAACTCCACATTCCTAAACCCCTGGCCCAACCCTAAACCTGGCAGGCCTAAACCCTAAACGCCACAACAATCCCTGAAGCTCTGTAAACACCCTTTTGAATTCAGACAGCATCACCTCGGACTCGGGGTCAAAAAAGCACGTGTTCCCCGACGGAGGGTCTACCTGACAGAAAACTTCAGTTCTCAATGCACCCGACAAAGGTTTAATTAGGGCTTACCCAACGTAAGGGTGTAGGGGTCAACAAACAAATCAAGAATAAGGCCTCGGGGTATGCTGTTGGGGTTGTAGGGCTCAGGGGTTAGGGCTTGCACGGTCTCTGCCGGCTCTACCGTAGATCGTGTAGGCTCGTTCAACGCAACGTACGGAATCTACCCGGGCAGACGAATGTAGCAGACACACAGCACTACGAGAGAGTGCCGACTTGAGCGCCAAGCAGTCTACAGCCCCGGTGCCCGAAGCATCGAGCAACAACAGCAACAGCAGCACCAGCACCAGCACCGGCAGCAGCAGCAGCACCACCACCAGCACCAGCACCAGCACCGGCAGCAGCAGC
>BGNK01000044.1:0-113279 GCA_003297005.1 Symbiodinium sp. clade A Y106 | reverse complement strand
GTAGTAGTAGCAGTAGCAGTAGCAGTAGCAGTAGCAGTAGCAGTAGTAGTAGTAGTAGCAGTGCGACATCCAACAACAACAACAACAACAACATAAGTAACGCAGAGCCTCATCGCCAAGTCTTAAACACTACACCCTCAAGCCAGCGTAATGCGTCCTGATGACCCCCGGCTTGAACGAACGATTACTGTTTTAGTCGTTGAGTCCGACAATCGCAAGACCTTGTTCAGGGGCATGAAGTTGACCAGCTTGACACAGCCAGTGGGTGCTCTACCAACTTCAGCCGTATATAGAACCTGCATCCCGCATGACCCAAGACGAAGAACGAAACAGGGCAAACCACGATGCCCATCCAAGAACCCTAACCTCAAGCATTGAAAAGCCCTTACCCATCAACCGTGGAATATTCCGTAAGCTGTAGTAAGAAACCCGGTACAAAAGGAAGAATGCTTCGGGATATGCAAGAGCATCAACCATGATTAAACCAAACGCTTGGACAAATCCAGCAGAACCTTCTTACATCTCTCTAACACCTAATAGAACCTGTTTCTACTACCCCTGTACGACTCCTCTAAGCCCTTTTGTGCACAGACTTGTATATGCCCGCCTCCTCTAAACCCTAAACCCTAAACCGCGAGCTGGGCCTTCTTCAGCGGAATCGGGTCTTCCCACACTCTGACAGGGCCAGCCTCGAACGCCCGGCTTCTGATCCGAAAAACTTAATGGGGGTCCCTGTACCTAGACCCCCGACTACCCTCTGCTATACCCCAAAGCCCACTATTAAGGACCATACAGGCTCTATTAGAGGGGTCGGAGGGGGGGGTTCCTGGTAATTCATGAAGATACTTCTATTTCGGTTCGATGGCCGCGTGGCCTGGTATTATAGCAAATTCCCACTTGCTTGGCGAACTTACTTCTTGGCAACCCTGTGTGTGTGTGTTTCTTTTTTTTTGCGGGGGTCGGGCAGTTCCTCAGCGCATTGGGTTAACGCCATTGACCTACGGTTTGGTGTAGGCAATCGGGCTTTTCAAGTTTAGGGCCGTGGTGCCGGAGAGGATGAGGATCCCTGAAAGGAAACCTTAAAGGAACCCTTAAGGGATCCTTAAAGGAACCCTTAAGGGATCCTTAAAGGAACCCTTACGGGATCCTGAAAGGAACCCTTAAGGGATCCTCAAAGGAACCCTTAAGGGATCCTGAAAAAGAAAATGATTGCTTGTCAGGTTCGGCAGCACGCTTAAATTGAAGCTATCAGGCAAGTCCTAGAGAGGTTTAGATGATGTCCGAGAAACCCGGAAGCCAAGCAAAGTAGCCATCTCTCATGTTTGAGTTATTCAGGCCCCTATATTACCCAGTCCCAAACGAAGACAGCCACGCGAACAGTACTACTATCAAAAAAGCAAAATAACCTAATGAGAGTACAATGGTCGTAATGCATAGTTGTAACTGTCGTAGTGGTAGTAGCACGAGTAGTGGTGCTGGTAGTGGCACGAGTAGTGGTAGTGGAAGTGGTACAGTAGCGGGAGTAGTCGTCGTCGTGGCATAAACCCCGAACCTGAACCTTTTAAATTTCGCATCTGGCTTGCCTCGGCGCCTGGAAACTCCCTCAGCTCAAATCCGTAAAGCCCTAACCCCAACCCTTAGGGCACCTAGGGGCATACTAGGGGCTTGGATTTTCGACATGGCTTTCGGATGCTTCGGGGATTAATGCACTGGAGAGTAAGGCTCAGCCCCTGTGTTCCCTAAGCCTTTGAAGCAGCTACCTCTGCCGACGAGATCGAGCAATCGAGGTCCCCGGATATCATGAGGATTGTCATGGTCTCCGCCTCCAAGTGCACACATGGGCTGGGGATTTCGGTTCTCTTAGTGGTTTTGAGGTTTTGGCTCTTTGCTAAGTCCGTCCTAACAGTGAGAAATATTTCGAGTTAGGCCATGCCAGTCTGCGGTTTGGGTAGCAAGGAATGGCTTGTACCAGTACTCGCAGTTTTGTGTAGAGGTAATAGTCACAGTAGTCTCCTCCTACTACTACTACTACCACCACTACTAGTACTACTAGTACTAGCAGCAGCAGCAGCAGTAGCAGGAGTAGTGGCAGCAATGGCAGTAAAGCAGTAGCAGTGGCAGTGGAAGTAGCAGTAGCAATCGCAGTAATAGGAGCAGCAGTAGTAGCAGCGGCAGTGGTAGTGACCTGCTAGTGGCGGTGGCAATGGTAGTGGAAGTGATGGTACTGTCACTGTGCAGTCGTGGTCGCGTTGTTGCTGATGCTGGGATGCCTGGCCCTCTCCCATCAGAGAGTGACCGTAATCTAATTACGGATTCGTCATACTGACTTGTTCCTGTAGTACAAACTACCCACCCCCCAACCACTCGCTTTTCGTGCATTTTGGGCAGATCGTCGGCACAGATTATTCAGGATAAATGTATGGGCGGGAGGGCCAGACTGGAAATACTAAACCCTAAACTCGAAACCCTGAGACCCTTCAAACCCTGAACCCCGCGACTTCGGGGATCCGCCTTGGCGAAGGCTCTGGAGTCATATACGTGCAGCACCCATGGCTTCAAGCCCCCCCATCCATTCATACCTCGCTCTTCTTGGGTTTGTGTATGGGGGTCGGGGCCTTGTTGAAAAGCAAGGATTTTTTGTTTGGGGGATCCTTCTGAAAATCATCCCACTGCTTCAATGTTTGTCAAGAGTCCATCGTTTTCCGACACTCAGACTGTCTGGTTTTGGCTTTGTGGTCGCACTTTGCAATTTTGACACGGCTGTAATGCTTGGCAGAGGCTACGAAATAAAGGCTTCACCTGACTAGCTACTTATTATCACTCAGGCCCAGGTTCTTGCTTCGCCACTCTTGCTGCATGTTTCTCGATCATTGTTGCAACCATGTTTTGTGCTCCGGTAGACGGCTACTATACATGGCATGGCTACGGTCATCTAGGAAGACCCAAGCAGCATGTCAGTCTATGCAGCTTGGGCTTACGGTTTAGGATTGCTGGGACTTCCTTTCATGTGCATCCCAAACCACCCAGCATAGAACCGCGAATGAACCAGCCCCAAAAGAATGCCAAAGCCTGAACCTGAACCCCCAAACCCTATCAACCCCATCAGCCCTATCAACGCTATAAGCCTTATAAACCCTGTAAGACCTATCAGCCCTATGCCCCAAAACTCCTATCAACCCTATAAGCCAAAGAAGCCCTGTAGATACTAGAAGCCCTCTCAACCCTGTAAGCCGTATAAACCCCAAACGTGTAATCCCCGAGGCTCTGAAACCCGAGCCTGAAATTCACAGCTCCCTCTTGAAACAAACAGAATCCACAACTCCAGGGCCCAGAGGTTATACTGCTATACTTGTAGACTACTTACCTTTGGTTAGCAGGGAATGGAGGAATGGGGTACAATTATGTATAAAACTACTACTACTACTACTACTGCTACTACCATTCCTCCATTCCCGACTGTACCAAAGGTAAGACTATCGGGTTCAGGAGTCTAGGGTTATTCTTGGAGTTCAGGGTAGTTAGGGAAGTTTAGGCTTAGGGCTAAGACGGTGCAGGGTTTAGGGGGTTTCGGAAAACGGGGTGCCCTCATGAGCCCGAGGTCCTTCTTATATAAAGTCGCGAAATAACGTCATGCGAGGACCATCCCATATCCGAAACCTGTTTCCCACACCGTAAAACCAACGCTTGTCCCTCGCCGTAGCTCTCGCCGCAGCTGACATGCAAGTAACCCGGAATCCGGAGGAACCAAAATCGACAACGGTAAAACCTCAAATATGAAACCCTACACCCTACGCAACTAAAGCCTGAAACCGCCGAAGCCATTGAGACGAATCTCGCGCCGATCGAGGCGTTCCTGCTGCGAAGTCGAAGCCCATCGACCAGACCTCATCTTCTTGCAGGTGCTATCGGCTGAACATAAGGGGCTGGGTATCCTGTATAGTCCGTGTATATAGCAACACTACAACATATCCGAAAACCTTAGTCCAAGCATCTAAGCCCTAAATTTCAGGTGTGGGGTGGGTGTCTTTGGACTTTAATGTTTGTTTCAATGTTGTGGCTCGGGAAGTGTGGGCTTGAGTGATGGATGGTTCAGGGCGTCAGGTTTCAGCATGTCCCATTCGGGGTGTTTGGAGGGATTTCCGGCTGGGTTCTCTGTCATGAACTTTATAAGTAGGAGATGCGTTCAACGCTCGGGACTTAAATGTGAAACAGGGAGTTTTAGGATGATCAGAATCCAAAATCCGACACCAGTGAATCCTAAACCATAAGCCAGCGCCGACCCCCTAAACGTGAGCTCCTTTTAGTGGGGCTGCTTGGGCTCAAGAACCACGGCCATAACACACCAAGCCCGCAAAAATTCTAAACTCTATCGCATACAAACCCAAACCCCTTAACCCTGAACCAGCAAACCCACAACCCCTGCCTAAACCCTTTGGAACCTACAAACGAAAACCATGATACAAGGATGATACTTAGAAGCTTATACTATTGAAGAATGATAAAGAAACTAAGCGGTGATTATGGCTCCACAAAGCAATCACCCATTCCATTCTGACACCGTAAAGCCATGTCAAAAGTCGATTTCAGTGTACGGAAGACTCGCATGAGTGGAGACGCGCGGGCAAGATGGTATTGTCAACGAGCCTAATCCTTTAGAGTGTCTTTTTGGCCTAGGAGAAAACATAGCACCGAGCAAACAATAACGCGAATAAATATAGCTGAAACAATCGGGAATGCTGAAGTCTTGAAGTTACCATTCCATGGACACCTGCCCTCGCAGGACATGGGAGGTCCTAACACTACGACGTCAAGCTCCCATAACCCCTTGAAGCCTCAACTCTCACACATGTTAGGCGATTGTTGTAGAATCAGTGTAACTTTTTGTCTCACGACGGTCTGTACGAAGACAGCCCCTCAAGTAGAATAGAGATACGCCGAGATGTGCGGATCCCTAAGCCCTCGCTTTTTCAACCCGATGCACCACACGACATCGAGATCCCGGCTCTGACGTTGGGAATGAGGCCGTAAGCAACCTTAGCATCTAGGCTTTGACGGTTTCGGGCTTAGGGCTTATAGGGTTTGGAGTTTAAGGTTTAGGAGACTCATATGCAGCCTTAGAGGTTAGGGCCGGGGTAGTGGTCGAAGGGCAGGAGAGACTCGTGCATTTCAGTAGGTCCATTTGAGCCCGGAACAAAACCCAGCCGTGGCTCCTAAATCCGTCAAACATGCCGGGAATGGCACCCTAGCCTCCTTGTAATTAAAGCCTTCAGGCTACCAGACTTTCGTCTTAGAACTTAAAGGCTTTAGGGTGAAGGAAACTCCAGGGTTCAGGGTTTAGGAAGCTCCAGGCTTTAGGATTTGGGGTTTAGGAAGCTGTGGAGGTGTTCTTAGGAAGCTATAAGGGTTTAGGGCTTAAGTTCATTTCGGTTTCGGGACCTCTCGCCGAAGATGAGCATGTGACTTTCGAGCCCTTCCTGCGAATTCGCTCTCCCTTGCAACTAGGAGCGTGCTCCTGCGAATCTACCCCAGGATACACCTTAGAAGAACAGTCCCTAACAAGGGAAGCTTACCCGATGGATTGGAGAGACTGGGCCGAGGTCACTTCAGGACTGACTGAAGAGGTGTCGGAGATTGGGAGTCAGCAGAAAAATCAAGGGCTCGGCCAGGGGTTTCAGGTTAACTTGATCGAGGAAATCTGATACCACAATGACTTCCCGGCTAGCTCAGATCTCGGTCTTCACTCGCTTTCTTTACGTTTCGAAACCACTGTACACCTGCCCGCGGCCTGAAATCCTCTCGAAAGCGCAGCCTTGCCATGAACATATTGTAGTTGTTGGTCGACTTGTAGGTCAGACGGATGCCCTGAAGTTCGGCTCCGCAGCTTCACACTTCTGCTTTGGGCTCCTACCACTGCTTGAGACGCAGCGTATGTCATGGCCTAGGAAGCCGTTTCTGCTGCTGCTGCTGCTACTACTGCGACCACTGCCACCGCCACTGCTACTGCTATGATACTACTGCTAGCTACTACCTCTCTCATCCTCTCTCTCTCTGCTTGCTGCCTGTTCGAGGCTACCTACTGCCCTCTACACTTGCATGAAGTGATCTGTCGTCGTGGGCATCTTCATTAATGTGTTCTTGTTTTCCAGACCGCTCGGCCCAGTGCTAATTAAACGTTGGCATAAGTCCCGCACTCAAACCGTGCATAGCTGTATTGGGCTGGCTTTGGCAGTGGTTTAACATGCCACAAGATATCGCGCTTGGAATCGGTTCGTTCTTGCTGTGCCCTCCCTTGCCTGTTACCTTCTTTCAACCAGTCCCACTTCTGCTCTCCACTGCTACGTCGTACGTTTCCGAAGGACCCTGAGGTGCAGGGTCTCCGCTTGTAGCTTTGGAAGTCTTAGCTGGCGTGGCCAACAATGAGACTATGGCATACATAGAAATGCGATAGCTTGACAGCGGCTTTGAGGCTGCCGATTTCAGCTTCAGACTTCGCCTATATTAAGAATTGAAACCCTGCTGGAAGCGTGCCCTTTCCGGCAACTGCTTGAAGGCCTGGGCCGGGTTGTAGGTATCTTCACTGGACATGAGTGAATACCTCGGATGGCAGGGTGATTCCGCCAGGAGCATTCGCAAGTCGTGGTGCAGGATGTCTGTTCAATTCTCCTCATGTTTGGGCCTTGTTGTAGCTTGGTTCCTGCTAGTGAAAGTCAGAATCTGATTTCCAGTTCGCGAGAATTTCAAGGTTTTGGCTGCCGCGAATACATGCCGTCTTTCGTGCCGAACATAAACCTTGGACCCTTCTGTTGAACCCCAACCCAGAGCCCTACCGAAAACCTGGGGTGCATTCTTCCAGATGGGCGCGGAGAACCCTCTCTGGCATGCTTTTAGGGTTTCGGCTTAGAACCTAATCGGTCTGAGTGCAACTTACCCTGCGGCCTTGCTCGAAACCCTATGTAGTCTTCTTTCAACACTTTAAAACCCTAAGTCGCTGAAGGGTTCAAATCTGCCCCTCTTTCGACCTGCCATGCTTCGCAGTTCACGGACTAGGGTGCATCAGGCCCGAAAGCCCAGTGTCAATAAAATACAGTAGAACTGGGATACGGGCACACCCACACCAGAGAAACTCTGCAGTTCCCCCTCTTTAAAGCGGCTGGGAAGTGTCCGAGGATCGCCCTATCTTGATCTTTTGCATGTTGTAGGTGTGTAAAGCAGTAGTAGTGATGTGTTTTTGTACGTTTGTCTGTAGACTCGCCGCTTATGCACACACGCATGATGTTTACTGTTTTCCATATTATATATTTACTTGCTTGTGTATATATAGTTATATATGTATATAGAACTTAACTACGCGAGAGCGAGAGAGAGCGAGAGAGACAGAGAGAGAGAGAGAGAGAGAGCGAGCGAGGGCGGGAGGGAGGGAGGGAGGGAGGCAGGGAGGGAGGGAGGGAGGCAGGGAGGGAGGGGGAGACAGGGAGGGAACCAAGCTTCATGGGCGGTGCTGCCGAGGGTCGATTTGTTGAGATTCCCCTGATGAACCAGCGTCTCGATGCTGAAAGCTGAGAACTCCTGCCAATGCAGGAACACGAATAGTCCAGCACTGCGAAATCTACAAAAATGGAAGTTGCCGAGTGTTCGAAGCCTGCTTATTTTGGCCCGGCGTAGCAACGCAGGGGCTTTTGCCTCTCTCTGCCCCTCTCTCGCGCAGTCTCGAGGCGTCACAACCGAGAAACTGTGTTTAAGGTTTAGGATCTCGGGTGTGGGGTATATTACGGTATATTGCAGAAATGTCTGTCACCTCTGTTGCAAAAGGGCTCACTGCAACACGAAAGCAGATCTGGGAGTCTGGGAGTGGCGTGCAACGGTTTAGTATACCGTTAAGTGAACAATGTGGCATAAGCTTGTTGTGCCGGCGTTAGCACCGAGCATATCCCTCTGTTCCCAAGTTCTTCGTTGGTCATGTTTGCGGATTTGCCCCACAGCTGTCCAGCGCAATGGTACAAAGCATATTGAACGACTGAAACAGCACACACACACACACTCTCTATCTCTCTATGTACATGCCGTATGAACATGAATATGAACATGCAAGTATTGTATACACAGTGTTAGTACATACATACAAACATACATACAGACATACATGCCTACATACGTACATACATATATACATGGACTGAGAGAGACTATACGTTCTAAATGCACCTATTTAGGTACATACAAGTATACCTCTACATGAGCAACAATATGCACCCCGAATTCACAAATAATATGTCGAAGTATCGCACTTTGAGGATATATTGACAAATTTGACCCTCGGGGCCACGGACCAGGGTTTTTACCGACGAAATGACAAAAGGTCATGATGGTCACAACCCCTGATGCCCAGCCTACTTTGCAAGGGAAGCGCCCAGGCTGAAACTCAGCCTTCCTAAACCAAATTACAACCTGTAATAGCGGGCTTGCTGGTGAGGAACAGCTTTCACCGGCGGCTCCATACTGCAAGTGGCTAGCTACCAGCACGAAGCGCTAGTCAAACTCCGTGTAGATGTTCGTGCCGCTCGGGCTTGGTAAGCTCTGTCACAGCCCGTCCGTGTAGTCGTCTTTGGGCAGGAAGCTCGTGATACTCCTCAGCCAGGTGCGGGTCTCGGGTTCAGGGTTCAAAGCGGAATGTGAGTTCTCAGCATGATGTCAGGGTTAGGCTGCCAGCCCACTCACGCAAACCATGTAATCAGGCCTGGCACCCACCCCTGCTCTTCTTCTCTTCAACTTCGACTTCAACCCCGGGTCTCCAGCCCTCAGCCCAGCCATGCCCAGCCAGAACCCTTTCAAGTGTAAGCACCAGGGAATCTGTGCAGATTTTCTTCTCTTTGAAAAGGCTGTGGGTTAACATTCCTAAAATCGAAGAGCCACATAGGCTGAGGCTTCAAAGCCATGGACTTCCCTAAACCCTGAGCCCTAAAGGACCCCGAACGAAACGATCTGAAATCAGAAGCCTCAAGAGCTTGGACAATCGAGGTTTACAGGGCTTCTAGGGCCAACCCCAAAGGGCTTATGTGGAAAGCGGCAGCTCTGCCAAATTCCTTGAGGCGGTATGATTTGAGGATCGTGCCTTTGGGTTGCGGAGCGATATTTACTAAAAGCCAGCTCCAAAACCCAAATATCAAGAGATGGGGAGGGTCTGTTAAATAGGGATGGCCTACTAGTCAAAACATCCCCATGATAAGGATCCTACTATGTAGGACGCTGAAATTAGGATCTGGTGTCTCCAATTCTAGATATGAGGTTGCCTCTAAAGCACAAGGCTTGACATGGCTTAGACTATGCTTCTTTTACACCCTGAGCCCTAACTGCAATCCTCTATGGCACGAGGCTTGAAATAGCTTAAACTATGTCTGTAGAACCCTGAAACCTAAGCGGCCCTAAACCCTAAACCTTCAGTTGCCAACACCCTGGAACATCGAATGTCTTAAACCTCAGACTCAAACCCGAACTGCCGTAAGCCCCAGACATGGTTACGTTGTACAATGAGGCCTCACAGGACAACCGGCAAGTTTTTGTCCGGAGTTCACAGAAGCAAGGGGCCTCAAGATAGACCCGAGTTCGGGAACCCGACACCCTTTTTGTGGCGGGGCATATATATATAATTATATGTATATCGGAACTTACAGAACGGGTTTTGGCCATTCGTTAGCAGTGGGATGTTTGCTTTGCGGACTCCTGGCTTGGGACCCTTTCAAGACTTCGCGTCAGTTTCAGTGCACAAGCGTCGCGGCCGACGTATTCGTGAAACTAAGTTTCGTTGACAAGCATTGGACATCGGCATCTCAATGACTAGGGCTATCACTAACTAATAAAGTTGTTAAGAGCAAACTTCTAAGTAAGACTGCTCATAGATAAGCAACAGCAGCAACCGTGCTGATGAGGGTGGTGCATAGTAGTCCATGGAAGCCCTGCTGCCTACCATCTTATCGTGCAGCCTTTGCACGGGTATAGAGACTCTAAGTACCAGTCAACACCGAAGCCTACTAGATAGGTTAAGCTGGGTGATGGGCTGCTAGGGTTAAACCCCAACTTTCAACCTCAACCCCGGAAGCTCTGAGTTCTAAACTCTATCTAAGCCTTGTATCCTAGACTTAGCCCAAAACCCGAACACCCAAACACTAACCCCTAAACCTTAGTCGAAAGTAACAGCAGCAAGTCAATAATTTAGGGATCAGCTTGGCGTCGCTTTCATAATGGAGGAGCCAGGCTTGGCCTGCAAATCGACCTCTGCCGCTTGAGGTTTAGGGTCCAGGCTTGGGTTCGGACTTTTAAGGGTTAGGGTTCAGGGGTTTATACAACTTCAGGGATCTATGCTTAGGGTTTTGGGTTTAGACGTGGAGGCTTGGCTTTGGCCCTCATACTCCTGTATGGCTAGTGCGAACCGTCCAAGCAATGACATTTGTGATTTGGGTTTAGGTTTTTTTTTTGTGTTTTGGGCTTGCGCAAGCCTGCAGCATTTCTGGTGTAGGCGTGCGGGCAGCTGGCGCGTGGAGACTCCGCGTGGGAGAGAGAGAGAGGGCTTGTGAAATGAGGTAATATAAGGGCCTCAATAATTACCTATACTATTTCTCAATGGGCCCCAAAACCCTATCCTAATTATCAAGGCGCCTAAATCAGAAGTTAAAAGGCTTCAGTGCAGAAGTCATGGAACTCCTAAACGGCAGATACCAATGTCCGGGAAATTTATGCTCGTAACGTACTGTGAAACACAACGGATTCCGAAGAACCTTAAAGAGAGGGTGTCGCCCGACCCGATGAACTGAAGGTCCGCAAAACCCGTTATCCAGAAAGCATGCCACCCACCAAATCCAACCATTCAGAGAGGTCTTACCGATCGGCTATTACCCCCTTATAGTCCGTAACCCAGACAGCCTCTTCTGAAAGATACTGCCCCTGCATTCTATAGGTCCGTCAGTTATCCTGACACAAATGATCGAAACAAGTGCTACCAGGCTCTTAATCTTGCGAGGAGGGGTGAGTAAGGAATGCCCAAACCCAACTAACGAGGGCTTCGCTAATTACGTGTATAATGATCCAAGACACACAGCCAGACTTGACCTTCGCGTGCTCTTTGGCCTGAAGATGAAGAGTTAAAGCTTCTATGGACCACCTAAGCCCTAAACCCTGAACCCTAAACCCTAAACCCTGAACCCTAAACCCTGAACCCTAAACCCTAAACCCTGAACCGAACCATCCTGAACCCAAAAGTTGTTTTGTTTTTCTGCACAGGCTTGATTGGAGCTCACCCGGCCAGGTTCCCGGCAGCATATCAAAACCAGGTTCGGGGTTGAGAGGCCTTTCGAGCTACCTTTGGTTAGTAGGGAATGGCAGAATGGTAGTAATAGTAGTTATAATTGTACCCCATTCCTCCATTCCCTACTAACCAAAGGTAAGTCGAGCTAGGTGACAAGGCCATGCACCCTTGGAGTTCTAGTCATCATACCAAGAACTAGCTTGCGGCAGGGAGCGGCTTAGGACTTATAGTCTTCGTCGTTACAGAGATACTAACGTGCCGAAGGGCTGTAGACTGAAGCACAACCAGTGAATGCCACACTTACACCAGCGACAGTGTTCGACTTTTGAGCCAAGCAACGCAAGCTTTGCCGTCGACGATGCTGTGTGTGTACGTGAGAAACTGAGCTGTCAAATCAGATCCTGGGTGATCAAGACTTCATTCGACTAGCGAGATCTCTCGTGTAATCTTCTTTACCCCCAAACCCTAAATCGAAAATATGGATCCCGTATATGAAGAACATAAAAGCGCGAAGCCCGCGCTTTTGAAGGGCTGCCGGGAACTTCAGGGTTCAGCGCGGGTGTCCCGAGCTGGGTGCTTCTACGAGCTAAAGGGATTCAGGGTGTGGGATCTGAGGTTCAGCTTCGTGCTTTGGGATCGGGGAAGAGATTCTCTCTTCATCCTTACCGAGCCATAGTAATCGCAAGAAGCGCAAAACCATGCAAACCCAATACATGCATCCGCAAGACGAACCCAAAAGCTTTGCAAACCGCATAGCTCAACCCTAAAATCCTTGACCCTAAACCCTAAATCCTAAACCCTAACTTCCTTGACCTTTAACCCTATAAATCCTAAGCAGCTCACAACCAGGCGGGGCGTCGCGTAGCTCCACAGGCCACCCAGGATGGCCTTTCGCTTCAGGGTTGAAGGGATTCGTTTTTTGTTTAAACGTCCCGGGTTTAGGGGTTTAGGGTTTCGCGGTTTAAGAAGATTCGGGGATTGGGGTTAGGGCTTGTAGAGATACGAACGGGTTTAGGGGTTTGAAGGCTCAGAAATTATAGGATTTAGGGGTTATGGGGGTTAGGGGTTGTAAAGTTACGAATGGGTTTAGGGTTTGCACCTTCGCATCAGGAATCTTCAGGCAAATCTGTTCCGGCGGTTATATACCCATAACAGCGCGGTGGATGCAATAAAATTTCCTTCTGACTCGACCTCTGGTATAGGCCAAAAGGCCCCTACCATCAACAGAAACCCAACTTCCATGTGTAGTCCCAAGGCTCACTTCTTGACACATCCTTCATGCAGACACTATGCAAAAAAATGTATGTAGCCACAGTACACCATTCACAGTGCATGAAGCTACAAGCTCCTTCATGAGTGTTGTATAGACGCCAGGTAGCAAGTAGACATCACCATGCTGGGGTAAACATGGTTAAACGGTGTCGGGGCCATTCCCCTAACTCCAGAGGTTCGCAGTGCGCCGAAATATGCCAATCATTGAAAATCTACAGTAGCTTAGGCTCTTTCGAGCCATGCGCATCTCCTGCAGCCACAAGTTCGTCGCTGCAGCTAATATATGTCTCAACGTTCACAGCATACAGCATACTCACAAATTCCCAACGCCAGCAGCTCACCATCAACCCAAACGCAGGCTTCCTGTGAATGATCCACACTGTTGATCGTATGGCACACCCGTAAACCTTCATCGAAAGGAGCGCTGGGGTCGCTGCTAGCTTTAAGGGAAGCTGTAGCCCCACCATCGCAAGTCGTATCCCCAAGCTTATGGGGTATCCAGCACACTACATGCGAAAAAGGGCTTGTGCAACACTCCATGCCGGTCCCCCTTGGTTCCTATATATCTCAGCACAAAATGAACTCAGCTGAAAAGCCCCGAAAGCAATCACAAATATGCGGGGAATGACGTCAGCCCTGTGTGCATTTTTCACACCGAAACTTGAGCTGGTAGGGAGCACCCGAGTTGATGTCAAACATTACCCAGATAAGCGTCTGAACCACGCCCCAGCATCCATGCTTCCTTGGCTAGACTACTAGAGAGGCCTTAATAACTAGACTAGGGTTTGGGGACCCATTATACCATAGTTATAATAAGGACCCCCCCCCCCCCAAAAAANCCCCCCCCAAAAAAAAAAAAAAAAATAGCATAGGAAATTTTTTAGGCCCCTATATTACGCAACCCCAAGCGACTACTGTGGACCACTTCCTGGCCTTTACTCCTTGAGCTCGGCTCCAGTGCAGTCTTTGATCTTTCGAAAGCGATCTTGATCTATTTTGATTTGCTGGGTTTTGTCGTTCATCACAGCCACAAAAATTTGGCAACACATCTTTCTGAACGAAACAATAAGTAGGTCGTCTGGATGATTTATTGAGGCTCCTTGCTGCTGTTGTGGCTTGCGAGTGCTCCTGCTGATGCTGTTGCTTTGCTTTTGTTACTGTTGCTGTTGTTGCCACTGCTGCTGCTGTTGTGTTTGTTCTGGTGGTGGTGGTGGTGGTGGTGGTGTCGTCGTTGTGGTGGCTTCGCATGGATCAGTTTTGTTCGTTGAAGTCGTTGTTTGATGCTGTTGTAGGAGTCCGGTCTTGCTGGGATTGGGTCTGGTCGGTCGGCGCCGTCTGCTAAAGCCGCAGAGATATTCTGTGGGTTGAATACGGCACGCAACCATCAAATAAGACCCACTGCAAGAACTGGGATGTCCAGAGTCCCCTCCCCCACCTGAGTTGAGATTGCACTTCTTCGCAGTGTCGCTTCAGTTTCCTACCGAAACAAGGCAGCCCGGCGGGCATTACTTCAGAAAATATTCCAACTGGTGAGACTCGCAAACAGGATGATGTAGCAGATGTCGTATCATTGCCTTCACCATTGCGATGCCGCGTTGGTGTATACTTTGCTACGAAAAGATGCCGGGAACTCCAAGGACGAATGCCACAAACACTTAAGATCCACGAACTGTAACACAAATGTGAAATAGTAGGAGGGATCCTGAACCCTGTCTGTCTCACAAGGTCTCTGTGCCAAAATCAGAGTCCAACCAACGACATTCAACCCGAAGGCCAAATTCCACGTAAAGCGCTGCAAGAAGTCAATGATAATAGCTGCAGCTAGTTCTGTTTTTGAAAGCTTTCATCATGCCGATTCCCTCGCCGCTAAGCAGCTCGAAAACGTCACTTCAAGCCGTATACTGTTTTAAGATAAGTTGGAGAGACAAGCGTGTCTGTTTTCTGACCACGAACTACCATAATTGGAAAACACATGCTGCGACGATGCTTCAGCCAGCATTCTCCAGGCGTACCGGTTGTTCAGTTCACACGGAGGAAGCGTGACTTAGTGGGGAGTCATATCGCCACCAAAGGTGCGTATGCCAGGTTGCCACCATCTGCTTGTAATGGAAAAGCTGCCCACACTGTTCCTTCAGGGAGAAGGCTCGGAGACTAGGGACTTAAGAAAAACATGGTCGATGCATAAAACGTAAAATATGGTAGTAAGTGATTAGTCGATTATACATAAGACGAGTTGAAGCTCAGGCCTTTGCCACTCAAACCTGGACCTTGGGCTTTGAGCAATGTAGACGTGAACCTAAGCTTACATTTACAACTTACACCCGAACTCCTCGACTCGAAACATCCCGAAACCCTTTATCCCGAGCCTCGAGCCTCCACTGCACAACCCCAAACCCTGACTTACAAATCTAATGCCCCATCAATAAAAACCAGGCTTAGCCTTTGCGGAACAACGGCGATTAGCACAGGGACATGAACCCTGGAACAAAGCCAGTACTCAAAGAACGGGACTCAGTCAGCATCAGCCTGCAAACACACATACGAAGACGGATCAGCTTAGCTGCAAGGCTCCACAAACAGACGTTCAGCGCATGCTCAACCTCAACGGGTGTAAACATGTTCCAACTCTTCCCTGGTCCTGCGTCATGTTTGGGAGGAACATGGTTGAGAATCTGTCGCCAATCGGACTGGCACACACGCTGTCCGAATACACGAAGCCAAGCAAATGAAAATGAACACTGATCGCAACGGACACGAAGAGAGACGCCCACCTGGCTGTGTCCCCGGCTGGAAGATGTATGTCGCTGAAAGTGCTGGCATTACTGGACATGCCGATATCCCCGACTTCGCTCAAAATCCCGGATCTTCAGGGCGAAACTTTGATAGAAATTATGTAGCTTTGGAAAGCAGTTGTCAGTTTTTGGCGATGTGGGTGCAACATCTTGAGTTTCAAGTGTCAGCCGCAAGCGTGTATGGCAGCAGCAGCTTCGCGCACGTAAGCCGTAAGCATCCTGAATCCTCATCCCAGACCTTTGCGATAAACGCAGAACGAGGGTCCCCCAAAACTAACACCCGCACCCAAACCCAGAATCCAAAAGCACTGAACGACATCGCCGTAGCCCAACATTCCAATTACATCCAATGGATTTTCTATGCGACCTCAGACCGTCGAGTATACCTATAGTCTCCATTGTAGTTCCTTTTTTTGGTTTAACCAAATATATAATTAGGATCCTATAAGGTAACCCCAAAAAGGAACTACAATGGAGACTATAGGTAGGCATGCACCCAGACACTTGATTACCGCACTGCACTTGGAGTGGGTGGAACGTGGCCCTCAACAAGCCTTCCGACTAGGGCCCTGCTGAATTATAATGGTTCTGCACTGTCGGAGGCCTAAACCCGAAACTCTGTCCTGGTCGTGCAAGCGCTACACACTCGAAGCCATTTCGTTTTGCCGGCTTCCGAAATAATTAGAGATAGGGATTTGAGGGTTTTGGTGCTTGCGGTTTTGACGACGTCGGGTTCGTGGCTCCCGACCACCCGCCTGCCAGATGGTATATCTGCGATGTAGTGCAGCATCTGTGCAGGTTGTGGACGCTTAGGCACTGAAGGTTGGGGTCAAAGCTTTGTGGACGTGCTTTCCCTGCGAATGGGTTCCAGACAATGCACTCAATCGGACGATTCTGCCACCTGATCCCATCATAGGGATAAAGGCAAACCACATCTACAGGCTTTGGAGCTAATGGAGTCATAAGCGTTCGGGGGGAATTTGACTATAACGTCAATATCAAGGGACCCAGTCACGACCTCTTAACAACTGAGGCCAACACCCCAAATGTCAAAACGCCTAGACACCCTAAACTACCCAAAACCTTGGGCCACAACCAACATTCTGATCTACATGCTAAACCATAAATAAAGCTTCCTGTAACTGCGAGCCTGACGAACTGCAAGTGTTATCCAGTAACTATGAGGTAGAACCCCTAAGCCCTAAACCCTTTCCAAATTGTAAGTTATGGGTCCGACAGAACACTAGAGAGCACTATAAACACAAATCACACAAGCCCAAGAGAACCTCCACTTCCACACTCAAGGAGGTAGTAGTGCCGGGAAGTGTGATGTAGTTCTCGGTCCACAAGAATCCTGCTGTCGGATGGTTTAGGGTTTTTTTAATGTGCAGTGACCTCTTTCTGTGCTTCGCGAACAAAGCGGGAAGTGGCCCGCCACTCGAAAGGGGCTTACACAAAAGACGAGACGTGCAGACTTACGCTGCCGCACTCGATCAGATGGCCAAGGACCCACTCACACTACGAGTCACGACTCCTACTCAGGGTTTAGGGAATCAGGGGTTCAGTTCGAGGGCTCTTATCGGGCTCTGTAAAAGTTCTGATGTGGGCTCTTTCCATGGTTTCCATGGGGTCGCAGAGGATGCTACAAGGGCTCCCATACGAAGTTCTCTAAGGGTTCTCATAGGATTCTCTGAGTGGGGTTGTGAAAAGGCAGACTTCTTGTAAGGGTTCTTACAGGTTTCTTGACACTTCGCACAGTCTCATCTAACACGACCGAGTAGAGAGAACGAGTGAGAGAGAGAGAGAGACAGAGAGACCGGGTGCTGTTTCGAGAGTGTGGGAGCGGGTCACCCTAAACTCCTAAACCCAAAAGCCCTAAAAACCTTAGAGTGGGAGACGTATTATATTCAGGAAGTAAGCACAAAGATGTCAATGTTTCGGAGCAGACCGGCGGAACAAGAAGAGTCTGGCCTCTGCAAATTATCCTGCACAAAGACCTGCAAGCTCAGAATGGTTTCGAGCGATATTCAGCAACTCACAGATTCCAAGCCTACCTATAGCCCCAAGCCTCCAACTGGCACCTCAAATGCAGAGTGCCGCCATCAAAACAGTGAACTTTCAGATTAGAGTGAAGGTTTGCGCCCCTAAACTACGAGCTTAGAGTTCCAGTCGTGCGGCCCCACGGAACACATCTGCGGAAGGTTTGCCCCGTCGTTGTTTCAGCCACCAAGGTCCTCGGTTCAAGCTGCGAACACGATGGTGTCACTGAGTCATTGATGTATTGAAGCGGCTGATTGCGCACTGTTTGTATGGGGAAACGGTATGGCGCAGTGTAGGTTGGACAACATTCTAGAAAACCCCCCGGGTGTAGGTCGTACCGTACCTAGACAGACAAGAGTTATGAATAAAATAACACACAAGCAGATGAATCTCATGTAGTTGGAATTAGAAGATGCCAGGCTTTGGTGTTCGAAAAACCCTGGATAACCAACTGAAGCAGCAACGCCGAGATGTAAAGATATGTAATCAGGAGGTCACCGCCTCAACACCAAACCGAGACCCGCACTTAAACTCTCAAATCGCCAAGCCTAACCCCTTGACCGTATATCAGATGTCGATTTCAACAGTCCGCATCTTTTTATAGTTGGGGTATTTAATAATAAGGGAAATTACAAATGATCCCAAACCGATACCTACTATATTGCCGAAGAAGGCTCACAGAGCTGGGTAGAATGCCGGTATGCAGCATCTGGATCCTGACACTCCCAAAGGCTCCATGTACCCAAAGTAGCCCCTATTTAGGTACTTTAGGGTCAATGCATCTACCATTTGGGTACGTGGACCCTTAGGGACTTGGAATTTGGGGGCTTTAGGAAATGCTTCGGCGAGGATTCGACTTTGGAGCTTTGAAAGATTCAAGACAGGTGCCAAGCCCATGACTTGCAACTTTCGAGAACCATCCTGCTACCTGGCTGGTCAGTCTGGACTGAACTCCCGGCGGCCACGAAATACTATCAAGCCCGAACTCTCGAAACCCTGCATAAGCCCTAGACCCTACCAGTCCAAGAACCCAATGCCCGCCGAAGCCACAAGACTCCACATGTGACATAGGAACTTCCCAAAGCCCTCAATGCCTCAACACGACAACAACTCAATCCCAAAGCCCTAGCTCTATAAACCCTAAACCCCAGACCCTAAACCAAAAACCCCTAAAGCCTCAACCCTAAACCCCTAAACCCTAAACGCTGACTCCCAAGCGGTCGCTATCCATGGAATGCCTGTAATCGTTGGATGTGGTCGCGTCTGCCACTACGAAGCTCCGCAGAACCGGATACCTCTCCTTGCCAGGGACCCCAAACTCTACCAAACCCTAAGCATTTAGGCTTTAAGCCCTAAGACCCAAACCTCTACCAAACCCTGAACCCCTAAAGCCCTAGCGCAGGTTTTCGGGAGTCAGCCATTCAGGGTTTCCAGCTCCAGAGCGCTTCACGGCTAATGCGCATTTCGAAGCTTCGGCTTCGGGGTCGTAGACTAGGATCCCCCAGTAACCTAGGGCTTTGGTTTTAGGGCTAAGGGGTAAAAAGGGCCACCTTTTTGGTGTTGGGTAGTTTAAGAAGGGACCTGAGACGATAAAAAGGGAAAAAGGGCCGGCTGGGAGACCCAGTCGAAGCAGGCAAGAGCCAGGCCACTGTTCCAGAGGTTTCCTCTTACTTACTCTTTTAGGTGACGGCTTGAAATACTGCAGTACATTACATTGCAATGTCAAACTTGTGTGGTATGTTGTAATTGCAGTTGGCATTATATGTTTTGTTGCAGGTCATATGATATCCATTCTATGTTACTGCTCTCGTGTTTGCTCACATACTCCTTTAATTATGCTACACTTCATTACCACAGTGTCTGTTCAAGTCATATATAATACTATACTACAGCAACACTGTACTGTACTGTACTGTACTGCAGGAAGACAGTACAGCACAATAGAACACCATACATGACAATGAAACACAAGACATAACACACACACACAACGCGATACAAGACAAGACAATATGTACTTGTTGTGTATATATATATATAGACACACACACACAAGTGCCGCTCTTGGTGTACACACATGTATTGCCAGGTCTGCCTTCAGTGTCCTTTGTAAACTCATGTCCAGCCCGCAGGAGCCTACCTTGTTGTGCTGCAACATGAACAGCGTAAGCTTGTTAGAAGCGAGGCTGGGAACCTCATTATCGCTGTGGGGCGGATGGTAGGGCCCCTAATCGTTTCAGGCTGGGTTTAGGGTTTCGCGGTTTAGACTGAGGACAGGCTCAGATTCGAGACTAAGCATTCCCTCGCAATTTCCAACTCCCGGCCTGACGGTCTACCATGAAAGGCTGCGTCAGGACCGCACCCGTCGTGTTGGCCTGCATACACCATGAGCAATGTGCATTCTCATGAATGCTTCTGGCACCCTCGGAACCCTGAAAACCCGCAAACAAAACCCGGCCCTCCCAATGCGAGAGCACAACTTATCAAATACAGCTTGTCAGTCTAATATAGCTTCCTTAGACATTCGCCAAAATGGTGGTAGCTGGTATCCAGGCTTCCATGCAACTGACAGGCGATGCGGCATGCAAGATATTCTGGGGCCTCTTCCCTTACTAAGTCCTTCCATTCAGGCCTCTGCGACACCGTCGGCAATCCTCAGCAAATCTTCTTTCTGCTGGATCGGGCAAGGTCAGCCCTCCGACACCAGCCGGCACAATCCAAAACTATACCCTCTGCTTTCACCTATGCTGAGACATTAAACTTCAGCCCTCATGCCGCTCAAAAGTAAAACGGCACATTGCCACGCTGAAACATTAAAGGAAGCAGCTTGTTGTCCTCAACAACATCTTTGGTCCCGTCAATCTCCAAAGCTTCTTCAAGAATTACTACTATGATGTGGGGAAGTCTCCCCCGTAACAGTACAAAGGGTCAATCAAGAAGGCTGTAAGGGGACAAAGACTCGACCAATGCCCTAAATTCGCAAGGCATGGCGAGGCTCGAAACAGCAACAAGGAACACACAAAAAATCACTGCAATGGAGACCCGGTTTCGACACTCACACTCGCACAAGGCTGGCAAGGCGCCTCACAGTTTAGGGTTTATAGAGTTGAGGGCTTAGGATTTACAGTTTACTAATACAAGGGCCTTGTTAATTGGAATACTTGTGGTTGAGGGGTCTATACTTACGTGTTGCTGTTCCTAGCTATTAACCAACTCATTAGGGCATGGGACACGCTGAAGCGTGCCGTTTCCTTTGCGTCCACCTGGGAGTCACTGGAGATTTATGGGCTGTCGATTTAGGCTCTCAGGCCCTAAACCCTAAACTTATGTGCCTACAGTTTCACGGTTCGGGGGTACATCGTGACCTAGCAAACCACAGCATTCACATGCGCAAACACCAAGGCTCAGGGTCTCAGGATACTACGGGGGCCTTAATAGTTAGAATAGGGTTTTGGGGGAATTATTATACTACACTTATACAAAGGAGCCCCTAAAATAGTATAGGTAATTAGTAAGGCCCCAATATTACGTCCTCCGTGTTTTGGGCCGGTCATGGAAGTGGGGTGAGGTTCACTTGAGGTCCGGCTTCGAAGGCTTTGGATGCGTGCATGGTTGCTCTTCGTCGCTAGGGGCAGCCTTTGCATTCTGCATGCTTCCGCATCGTTTTGTTGAAAAGCTCTTCTGACATGCCTGGGCCTCAGCCCGAAAACGGAATCATGACCCCTGGCAGTAATACCTTTGTGTCTGGAAGTCGAAGCACTTCCGTTGCAAGCCACATCGACTCTCAGCCGTGCCACCTCCACGGGCACCTTTCAAAAACCAGTCCTCTTTCCGCAAGTTGTGCTCGGGAGTCTTAGCGACTCAACATACCCACTACTATACCGTCAACAGCAAGTCCAAAATCTCCAGAAATCCTACTACACCCGTGCACCTGGCCCTGGATCGCCACAATCCCGCGGCCTCGCTCCAGAAACACACTGTAGTCCTGCAGCACATTACTTCGTGCTCGGTGATGGCACTTGGGGCCGGTTCGGGCTCATCACCACCCCTCAAACCTCAAGCTGTGAAGGCAATATATGGAACGCCATAGAACCCTTCGGCCCTAATTTCGGCAGAAAGGATACCACGCAGCAATCAATCCACCAAAACCAAACTCCTCCGTAGACCTCGCAGGCGATCTTTGCCTTGCCCCGACACCCTAAATCAATCTCCTAAACCCACACAGCCGTTTGAATCCGAACAACCCTTCTAACCCCCCCCCCTCCCCTTTTGAAAGAAGACCCGGAACCATCAAATGCTCTGAACCCTGCTACTTGTGGCAACCGGTCCTGCATATGTGGCGAGAAGCCTGGCTAGTGAAGCTCCCGGAAATCTCTTCATGACGGGTTTCGGGTTTAAGGCTTAATAGAAACCCTAAACCCTAAACCCTAATAGTGTTGATGGTTCGGCCCTGGAGTTTGACACGGTCTGAAGATTCAGCACTCAGCTTCTGCTGTTGAGGCTAAGTTTAGGGCTCTTCGGCCTCGTACAGATTGTAGGCTCATGTGTGGGAATGAACGCAGGCTTGTGTAAGGACTTAAGGGCTGCTGTGACAAAAAAAGAAGCTTCTTTCATGGTACTCAGTTTTAGAGCAGTACACAAATCAAAGATGAGAAACCCATCACAAGGACTCTGCCTTGCAGAATCCCACACCTCAGACCCCGTGAACCGAAAACACCAAGACCCATAACAAGTCCCTAAGACTCAGAGCGGAAATGCCCAAGACGAGTGCAGGCGAACCTGTCGCCAGCATTCCGCCAATGACCTCCAGTTTCAACATCTCCGGCTTGGTGGTGATCTTGCGAAAGCACCTTGGATTTAGGGTTTTGGGTTTAGGGGCCAGATCTTCGGAAAGCACCTTGGGCCAGGTTCGAGCGGAGGAGGTTTGCAAAGGCTGGAGGCTGTGAAGCGAACCCCAAATTCCACCGCAGGAGCCCAGTTGGCTATATAGTAGCTTCCCGATCCAGAAACCAAAACCCAACGAACACTTTAAGCCTGACCTTCGGATACTCTTAAGGTTCCATGGAATAAGACGACACGCTCTGCTCTCCTCTGGTCCAAGGTAACACTCTCAAGCCCAGGCCCCAAGCCCTTCAGCTGAGGCAAGCTGCACAGTGCAGCTCAGCATGGCCAGGCATAGCCTCAAGCGGCAGTTATGGACGGTTTAGGATTTAGGGTCTAGGCTTTAGGGTTTGGGGTTTGGGGGTGGGGAGGCTGGGGTTGAGGAAGGAGGTTAGGGGCTTGGACTTGGAACTTACGGATGCGTAAGGGGCCAGCTCACGCGGATCATCTTTGCGAGTTCCGGAGATCGGAGATAAGGGATTCATTTTCTTGGGTCTGGCGTATAGTCCAGAGTTCGGGTTCTGATGGCTACCAGTAGCATTCGCTGCATGTCTTCGTCATCTTCTTTCAGATTCCAGGCAAGATGTTGATAAATACCGATCAGCATGCAATGGTGGCATTCGGCGGCTACTACGACTGCACCTACGATGACGACAGTGAGACCGACGGCGCGCCGACAGCTGCTGCTGGTAGGCACCACTCCCACCGACAACCGAACTTCTCTTGCAGAGCCCGTTTGCCCCACCCGCGCCTCAGTCATGTGGTCTCAAGCTTTCCGACCATGAGAATGTCCGCCGACGCATTCGGGGGGTTTACGGTCGCAGTGTGTTGGCGGGGTAATACCGACCAGTTACTGCGAACTTGCGCTTGGTCATCGCGTTTTTGCACACCCAACGCAAAAGGCACGATAGACAGGAGTCACTAGAGATGAACTTCGGCTTGAACCCCAAACCATACACCCTTGCGCTGAAGACTGCGAACATCCCCACGAAGCCGTAGAGCGCTGAAGCTTAAATCTCTTCATCTTCGGAACAACCCACCACCCTGGCCCCCCGATGCAGCTCAGCTGCAGAGTGCAGACCAAGGTTGGGTCGAAGAGAAGCAAACTTAGAAGCTCATCTCACGAGGGGCTTAGGCTTTCAGGATGTTCGGGTTTATGGTCTAAGTGTTTGACAACAGGATTGAGGGCGAGGGTTTTCGGGTTTAGGGTTTATAGGGCTAGGCGGTTCAGAGTTTAGGGCTGTAGCCTTGAACCTTGAAGGACGTAGGTCTACGCTGTGGACACTGCAAGTGCTTCGGTGAACTGCCCCGAAGTCGCTGACAGACGGTGTGGATGTCAAGGTACTTTAAGAAGAATACGGTTTGGGGCTCCAAATAGCCTTTATAGACTTTAGACCACAAACTAGGTACATGTCGGCCTGAAGCCCTCCTTTGAAGTCCCTCTCGGTCTCGGTGCTTCATCCCAAGCGGTTTAGGGTTTGCAGGGTCGAGGGTTTTAGGTTCATCGGGTTTAGGGTTTTAGTGGTTCTCTGACAAAAGAAGTCGGGTTGTTAGGGGTTCCGCAGCATGCCAAAAATCCATCAATGGCCGAGGAAACAGCCTGGCTGATGGCTCGCATGCAGATGCTCGGCCTTGCACCGCTTGAAAATCGATGCAGTGAATTCCGTGCCGCCTAACGGAGATGCCTACCCTAAACCCTAAACCCTTAAAATCTAAGACGAGGAGCTCCCAAATCCCAAATTGAGGGACCAAGCGTTAGGGCATGTACCCAAAAGCCGGACAACCCAGATCCCAAATTCTTGAGTCGGATCATTCAGACAAGGATGCCCAGAACAACAAAAAAATGCCCAGGAGCAAGAATCGGTTCACACCAGTTGCTGTCCTGGCCAGGTATTGCATGCCAAGATGTCTTCCGGGCGTAAGATGTAGAGTTAAGCTGCTTCAAGGGTTTACATAACATGGTATGAGTCGGATGCAGGTCGTGCCTGAGCCCAGGATCTGTCAATATGTCTCTAGCAGCACCTGCGCTGGGCATTGAAGTCACATGGAATATATACATCGGTAAACATAAAGCAATGTCATAATTGACACATCTATATAATGTAAAATACTTGTATGTATATATATATATTATATCTACACCATGTACGCACATATCTATACATATGTCTACGCATATTTATGCATCGTGTATTCACACACACACATACATCCTCAAACAATGGAGCAGTACGCACACCCGCAATCTCACCCCCAAAGCCCCCCGAATCCTGACCCCAGGCTCCAAACCCCAAGCCCCAAAGCCTCAAATCACACGGATGTAGAGGCATGAATAAATGGAATTGTGTCATAGTCTGGTATAGTTTAGATCAGGAGCTCTAAGAAATACGTACTATTATGAATAATTCAGGCTTCTATACTAGGCTCCTCCGCGACACGCCGGCGACCCAACGCAGATCCGAAACCGAAAGGTGCTCCGTGGAAGCGTCCTCCTGTGAAGGGGCTGTGCTGCTGTTAAGGTCTTTTCTGCCACATGTCTATTGTTCTTTACGCGGTCGCTGCGCAACAGGAAGAATCTTGTGCCTTCCCTTCCGGGTAGGTAGGCATCGTGCAGGTTTATAGGGGCCGGGTATGGCGAAATACGTTCGAGTCGCAAGCCAACCGAATCTGAAGCAAACCTTGGCTAATAGGGTCTTCCGGATTTCCCCTATTTAAACCCTAAACCCCTGGAGGTTTAGGGCTCTGTAACTGTAGTAAACAACTAAAAAGCTGCGGGCACCTGGTTCAGGACTCCTCATATGCAGGATTCCTGTGCTTGATGAGGGGTTCTAGATTGGCTCGCGACTCGGACTCTCCAGGCGAGACTGGTCGCGTTGGCTACGGCTAAGATCGATGACGTTGCACCTCCACTGCGGGCTTAGGATGTTGGGGGTTCTGGGGTTTTTTGGTCAGGCTTGGCTCACGGGACACGGACCTCACGAGGCCGCATACACATTCCTCGATGCCAATCCCACATATGCGCTAGCCCTCGACAGCAGCTAAAAGCACGATGAAACGACTAATTACAGCCTAAGAGAAACGACGGTCGCTTCTTTTCTGAAACTTCCGAAAAAGACTGTACTCTGGTACCTACTACTCAAGACACGAAAACTCAAACATACGCAAGATGATTAATTACTTAAGTCTTCGTTGTTTGTTTGATACTTAAGTTTCTTTGCTTGAAGGAAAGACATGAGTTACAGGCCTGCCTCGAGGGGCAAAGGGATAATCAAACCCCATGTAGACCCTAGGCTTGCAGAAGACCCCTCACCAGACGGTTTGGAACCCGAAACCCCGAAAGCCCTGAAGTTTGGAAGCTCGAAGCCCTAACTCCAAGCGGCCCTACCCGAAGGAACCTTAAACCCTAAAACCCACATCCTAAAGAAGGCCTCGCTCGTTGAAGAAGACGTGGCGTTCACCGGCTGCTTACTTCGCGCTAAGCAGACGAAGACCGACTCCTGAGATTCCAGCAATTACGGTGTCGGGTTTAGGGCTTTGGAGTTTAGGGTTGAGGGATGTTTAGGTTTTCAGATTTAGGGCCTCTTTATGGTTTGTAGAGCTAGTTGTTTAATGCTGGGGAAGTTGAGAGTGTGTACTTTAAAGTGTGTCAGGTCCCGTATATCTGTGGCTGCGCCTGCATCAAAAAGATCCTGCGATCTTGCTAGTTTGTACGGCTTTCTGCGACCGGTGGGTCCGTCAAGGAGTCTAGATGATTACAGTCGCATGTTGTCACAGCACCCTAAACCCTAACCATTCAGGGAACTTTCCTCGAAGCGAGCTGAGATGCTGATGCTGCTTGAGCTTTCACCCGTGTAGAACCTGACAGAAACCGGACAAGGCGCATGCACCGGAACGATGTTGTTCTTGGCACCAACAGTCACTGGCTCGTCTTTTGAAATACCTGGGTTCCGGCATGGTCATGGTGTGCTATCCCACGGACCCAAATTCAAGTGAAGGCTTAAGGTTGGGAGATTTTCGGCTTGGGGTTGAAGGGTATAGGACTAGGGATGTAAGGCTTAGCGGTTTAAGGGTCTAGCGTTAAGGAGAAAGTAGTAGGTGCTTAAGGCCTGCCGTCAGGATTTAATGAAAAATGCTGGCAACAGTGTCTCAACGCATGATTCCTTGCGATTTATGGATGCCAGAAAGTACCCCAATGCGACATGCTGGAAGACGGCCTCTTAGTCTAGCCGAAACGATAGTAGCCCCGCTTCGTTGGCGCCATGTCCAGCTCACAAAAAGTTCTCTGAGCGCACAACCTTTGCTTAGAACTCTGAACCTAAACCAGCCTTAAACCCTGATCGGTAGTTCCCTAGGAATCTAAGGACTCATATATTAAGGCTTTTGGGCCCAAAAACCATACTATATAAGGCTTTTGGGCTGTTTTGATGCCTAGGGGTTTAGGATCCTATAAATCCTAAAACTGTCTTCACCTGATTCGTTGCGAGCGCAGCTGCCTACACAGTGGGTTGTTTTTCTTTAGGAAACTGGATTCTGACGCCTTCGGTAGGTGTGTAACCTGTAAGGTTTTTGAGTCTAGAACCGTGCTGTGCGAGTTTAAGGTGAAAAATCTGAAGCACAAGGGTTCAAGAAACAGTCAGTTAGATGTGCAGGAGAAGGGCCCTCCAAGCCCAGGATGCACTCGCTCTTCAGCGCCGTATTCTCTGCATGCCTCGCACAATGCACGCCATGTCGAATCATGTCGAAAATTGCAAACCCAATTATTGCACAAACTTGCAAGCACTTCGTTGCACCAAGCTAAGACAACATACTCTGCATGGAGTTTCGTGTTCGTGGGGGAAGTCCTGGAACTTAAACCCACAGCCCTGAAGGTCAGACCTCAAAACAGCAAGCCTGGAAATTCACGAGGCTAATGTATCAAAGATCCGCAGATAAAGGCTCGGAGCATCGAGCTTTCCCCCCTCCAAACACCCCAGCATACATCACTGCGGTGCCCACAACCTGAAGTTCTAAACTCAAAAAGAACAAGGCGAAAGGAAACTTCTTCTACATCGATGAAAAGCAAAAGAGCCTTTTGACAAACATGGCAATGACGAAACGAAGTCGGAGAATTCCCTGTGATGAGCATTGCAGGCAGTGACGCTGCCATGCTAGACATTCTTACGGGGGTCTTCGGTAGGGGTTAAGGATCTAGTTCTGCGGGCTGCTTCCGAACTTTCAGACGTCAAAGGCCCTTGTTAGTTACCTTGTTCAACTTCTCGTCTACATGGTGAAAATGGTGATCGAAATCCCCGCATGGCAAAGCACATACCTCCGAGGCCTACCATCCCACGCCCTGAGACACCATAGTCGCAAATCCTAAACCCTAAATCCTGAGCCTCAACACCCCAGAATACTCCACATCACCCGAAACAGCTCCGGATCCAGGTGCTGGATATCCATGATCGAGGAGGTCATGTAGTAGATTGGTGATGCGAAGACGACCAATGCCTACAAGGAACCATGGGGTTTAGGGTTTAGGGTTTAGGGCTACAAGGAATAGGAGGGTTTCGATGGGCCGGGACTACGTTCAATTTTGTTGCCTGAGGCTTGTGAGGAGGAATTTCGAGCTGGGTTGGTTCATTCCAACAAGCCGCTTGCACAGTCTGCACTTGGACTCTTGAATACCTGCCACAAACAACAGCAAGAGCTGCACAGTCACGCATAGCCTTTCGAAGAAGCACAGGCTTGACAACACTCACCTTAAACTTGTTGGAGCCATTCCTGCATTGCATGTTCACCACAGTCCCCCCGCCTCCAAAACAAACAAAATCTGCAATTCGGTACCGAAAAAAGGCATGACCTGAAACCCAAAAGCTCCGAAAACATGAGCTGACCTCAGCCCCGAAAGACCCTTACGAAGCCCCATAAAGAATGACCTGAAACACACGTATAAAACCCCATGAAAAATGACCCAAGGCCCGAAACGCACCCAGGGCCTGCAACCTTAAACCTCAAACCCAAAACCCCAGAACCTGGGCTTTTAAGTAACCAGGGAGAAAAAAGTATAAACTTGTATTTCATAAGGGTTCCTTTAAGAAAAAAGTATTAAAGTATGGGACTCCAAAGCCCAGGAACCCTAGAACCCTAAACCCGAGACCGGGATTCGCCTGCACGTCCATCAGGAATGTGCTCTGCTCGTACCATACCACCTCCCGAGCATTACGGCGGGAATTAAGTACGTTGTACCTTGAAGCCCTAACCCACATAACCCCGGAAGCTTATAATTCCGAAAACCCTAAACCCCGAAATCCTAAACCGCAGAACCGCCCACCCTGAAGTTGCGCGAAAACGAGAACATCCTGTGAGTACCCATGCCAGTACGCAGGCTCGAAAATTTGCGGTTCGGGGATTAGCTTTTAGGAAGAGTAGACCTGTTACAGTGTTCGCCTTGAAATTACATAAGCGTTTAGGCTCTAGGGTTGCGATCTGTTCCGTCTTTAGCATGTGCAGGGCCCGGCCATATGGTTTGGGTGTTCCAAAGGGGCCAGGCTTGGCTTTGAGCTTAGGGACCTGCGCATTTAGAGCATCGAAGCATGCCCGGGCGGAACTCCGGTCCAAGCCCCTCAAGGCCTATACCCCCTGCCTGTGGGCGAGACTCGGCTTGACAGGATTAGGGGGAGCCAAACTCCAGACTTGTGCATATGTGCCTGGTTTTGAGTGCCACATGTCTACTAGCGACGTATCGAAGCCGCTGACACAAGGCTCCCAGCTGATCCCATGTTATTGAATCAAGGTAGACTGTTAATCAAAGCAAACTGCTGGCTTCCTTGCTTGAGTTTGTTGCCACGAGTTGGGGCCAATGTCTGTTCCTTCGCTGCCCCTGAACCAGAAGCCCTGAATTTAAATGCAAAGTTGCAAGACAAAAACTCAACTACACCCAAAGGCCTCGAGCCTCAACTACCAATGTTTAAGCCCAAGTCCGAACGCTAATCTTAAACTTAGTAAACCCTGAACTGAGACTCAAACCCTTAAGCCCTAGCCTCTGAACTCGAAAACCTAAGCCCTACATCCTAAACTCCACAAACCCCAAGACTCCAAGACAAAGCCGACGCCTTCAAAGCAGCACCAGTGGTAATGATGATGCCTAGCCAGAACCACAGCACCAAGGGGTCGAACCGACTGCTGCTAACCTTGCAAGCGTTTAGGGTATTTTGGGGTTCGGGGCCCAGAATGCTTTGATAAAGAGACTTGAAGCTGTTTGCAGGTTGGTGGAGAGTGAGGGCCGGAGTGCACTGGACTGAACCTACAATGTTGCGATTCAAGCTCGAGGGAATAAGACTTGAGCCTTCTTTCTTCTAGTGCTTCGGTGCCAGCTAATTGGGGAAGAATTGGTTGCTAGACCCCTGACGACACGGCGTTTATAGTCTACGAGTCCAGCTCAACACAGAGCTGAACAAGAGGGGTCGGCTTCAGGAATATTGCGTTCTTCTACTGGCCTCTCTGCACACAAAAAAAACAAGGCCGGGCAGACTGCCATCATCTTGGGGCGCCGAATATACAGCCAAGCCCTTACCAAGGATCCTAGGTACCGGTATGGGTGTACTGACCCAGACCATATGGGTAATCCCGAGTATAAGAACCCTGGTTCGGGACGCTTTGGGTTTTGGTCGTTCTGAAGCACTCCCCAAACCCCCGAACCCAAGCCCCTAAACAGCAAACACAAAACCCAAACCATTGAACCATCAATGACCAGGGAGCATGGAACTTCAGGAGCAACCCATTGCGGAGCGACTCGTAATACCTGGAGGGGACAACCGGGGTTCGGGGAGATTGAGAACCGGACGACGAGCCTCAACCCTGTACAAAAAATGCGTTGCGACAACCTGTCGGTTGTTTACTCAAGGTAGCGCGCAGCGCATCCTCTTGCCCGTACACTCCTCTGGTGAGTTTGACAGTGTCTCTGGAACAATCATTACAAGCAACCATCTAGGAGTTCGCAAAGAATTAGTACGAATGTCCCCTTATGGTCCCTGCATGTATGATTACTTAGCCTATCTGTAGGTCTTGGAGCTTGCAGACTGAAAGCTCTCAGCTGAAGACGGTGTGTTTTCTTGGCACAGGGCTTCCCGATACCTAGAACTTCGAACCGTTTGTTCTTCTGGAGGCTCTCGCAAGGCTAGTCTAGACCCTAAGCCTTGCCTATGGACCTACAAAGTTCGGGAGAATACCCCATAACATGGCCTGTAGAGCTCAGGTTGACAGGTAGACCCTAAACTCTCATTCTAATCATAAGGGGCATCGAACTCAGGTAACTCCACAAACGATACTGGGGATCTTAATCTGGGGCAAGCGAACCCCAAAAAACGAACCCTCAACCCTATAAGCAGCCTTTTTCCTGTAACAAGACATGTCAGTATATGATTTGGATGATCAGCTCTAGTATTCCCTGGTAACATTTTTAACCCTAGACCCTAAACCGTTTTTTACATACCGTAATATACCCGAACACCATGTGCTGAAGACCCGAAACCCTATATGGCTCAAGGGCTGGTGCCTGAGCATTTCGAGTGTCGGGCTTGGGCAGAAGTTACGGCACCGACTGGTAACCGGTTTAGGGTTTAGGGTTTAGGGGTGTAGGGTTTAGGGGTTTAGGGATTAGGGACTGGTACTCTACGGTCTAAATTGCGTAGCATGGATACCGCATGAAGCAACTTCGGTGACTCCAAGAGACGAACTAAACCAAGAAGTCTTGGAACCGTAGAGGAGTTGATGCCTGTTTAGCAATGGTGGGATTGAATAAGGCCCCGAAAGGGATAGCATTCATTTGGGGCAAATCCAAGAGCAAATCCCACACGACGCTATGCCCTCTATGCCCTAAGCCCGGAAATTCCTGTGGCACCGAGTGAGATCCTAAACCCGCCGAGGCGCAGGTGGCACCGGGCCGTCGCTAGGAAAATCCTCGCAAACTGACTGTCAATCCAGCAGCACAAAGGTGGTTCCCTGCCGTAAGCCCTTATAAACTTTGATGTGTATTGAATTTGTTGCCAGAGTGTTCTGCCAGAGGTGCCAGTCAGATTTTACCGTGTTAGGTTTCAGATCACAGGTTCGCAACGCTTTAGAGGGTTTAGGGTTTAGTTGTGGGGGTCTACGCTTCAGTTTTTAGGGTGTGGTGTCGGCGCGAAAAATCGGAATAGAATTGGGCTTGCGTTTCTATCGCGTAAAGACAATATACGTAAGTCTGAGGCTGTGCAAGGTAGACCCCAATACCTGGCCTTTACACTTTGCATGAACTCTACACATGCATGATACATAGTTACATACATACACACATACATACATACATAGTACAACCACCGAGACATTCATAAATTACATAAGTATGTAAACACCTGGATGCAAATTTGGGTGCACAGTCCGTCCGCAAGGTTTGAGTTTAAGATGTTCTTTATTGTGCACGCCTGGTACCAGGCGAGGGGATCTTTATGGCTTATGGCTTCGGAATCAGAGTACTTACGAAATTCAAGCCATCACTGCCATGCATCAACGGCTGGGATTCCGTGAAACCACCTTCTGAAACCATCTTGTCTGGCATCAACCTGAAGCCTTCGCATACACTCCAAAACTTGACGGCTATATCGCTATATGGCCGCTATGAACTAGACCTCCGGCGATTTCAGCCTGCCGAGACACCGCAGTACGGCAAAGCAGCCGAACAGCAGGGGAAAACAAAGCCTTGCTTCGAGTTTCGGGGTTAGGATTTTAGGAGTCTCGAGTTTGGAGTTTCGAAGTCTAGGGTTTAGGCTTCGGGGAGGTCACGGGCATTCGTTTCGTTTTGGGCGTTGCATTTTTTGAGTTCTGCAGGGTTTCCAAGCACGTCGGATTTTTGACACTCTCGCGTGGACGATATTATCCAAGGCTTGTGGTTTGTCACGCCTGCACAAAGTTAAGACAGAGTCTTCGGGTAACCAGCAGGACGTTTGGTGTTGCTGTTTGCGGGGTCCATGGGCTCAGTAACTGAAAGGGGTTTGGGAGCGAGAGAGAGAGAGAGAGAGAGAGCGAGAGCGAGACGTGGACATACATTGACATCGTGCTGGGACAATGCATAGATCAGAAAGCCGCTTGCATCCCATTCAACGACCCTGAACTCCTGAACTGTAGGACTGAGGGTTGGGCGAAACTCTCCTAGCCGCTCTTGCATGGTTCAATATCTCGGGAAAATCTGAAACCAAGGCCTTAAATCCTAAAGCCCTACGGCGCATCGGTTTGGCAGGAATTCCCAAGAAGCCAAACACGAAAAAAACACACACCAACGAAAGGCTTTGCCCAAAACTGGACAAGGGGACTCAGAACATGTGGTCGAGTCGGCGATGACAGTAGTACACTGGGGGGTCAAGGCAGCTCAGACTCGGCCCGCAACTCTGCATCTGAAAATGCGGATCAAACACCGTTGGGCCCCACAAATTGTTACAACCAAGGCACACCAGAATATAGCCCACGCCGGAAGGATCATGATATGTTCGAAAGAGTCGTTCGCCTCCAAAACGCGGTGCTTTCCGTTCCATCCCACAGGGCCAGTAACAGTAGGGCTTCATGCCTAATGGGCTATCGAAAACAGCAAACCCAAGCTCTTGGCAAGCTTGGATGCATAGAAACTCTAGCCTCTGGTTAAGCTCGAGTTCATGGCTCATTTGTTGCTGGCATAACTGTTCAGGGTGCAGAGGTCGATACAAATGAGAATAGCTCGCTCTTTGGGCACGCACCTGGTAGCTAGGCCAGGTCTCTCAACCCATGAGCCCAGGCCGAGATCCTTGTGTCCGAGCTGCGACTTCATACATCCCTAATCCTATCCTCCGAATATAGAACCGGAGGGTGGAATAGAAACTCGAACAGCGCTCTTACTGTTTGGACAGGGGCATTTTATCTCCATTGTCCCTTTTGGGGGATGCTGCTCCTGCTCTTTCTCTTGCTCTTGCTCGTGTCCTGGCATAAAACGGCGGGGAGGTTTCCCGAAAGTGCCGTTTTGAGGTTTTTGTATGAAAAAAGGGGCGATTGATAAGACGTGATTAGTTTTGAGTTAGCTTATCCTGAAATGCAGGGCAGAAGGCTGCGAAAACAACGAAGTCCTGCACTTCCGCAACGCCATAAACACCGAACTGAGCATTACAAAGGAGCTTCGGTTATACAGGACTTTTACATGAAGAACACGGGATGCTTAATAGTAACCCCCTATTTCTGAAACATCTCCACATTTTTCAGGGAGCCGTCTCGGCCTTCGAGGGCGAACAGACCACAGCCGATCACAAAAAACAGAACGTCGATAAGGCCCTGCGAGATAATATCCTCAGTTGATTTGGGATTGAGGGCTGAGGGCAAAGTTTAGGATTGAAGCCATGACTGAGGCATGCAGTGGGCAGGAGTTGGCAGCTGAAGAAGTGTGGGTCTGAATTGATTTAAGATTGTGTGCGTTTCTGGCTCTGTGAACCGATGCACTGTCCAATGTGTTCTGCCGGCTTGGTGTCGAAAAAGCGTTCTGGCAATGTCTCAGGCTTTTGTACTGAGCGCTTCCATGGAGATATCGTAGCGGCGTAGCGGCCCATGCAGCCGAGAATGGAAACTGTGTTGCACAGGGCCGCTCTCCCATGCACTGCTATCATAAGCACCCGACCACATCCCTAAACTGACGACCCTCACAGCGCTTCCAACACAAAACCCGACCGTACCTAAACTTACAACCCTCATATCCGAAATCCGGGTTTGCTATCCTTAACTCAACCCATACTAAGTCCAAAAATAAAAACGACCGCCCGCTATCGCTTTCTCAGCCCCTGGCTGAAGGCTTTGGGAGCCGAAGATGACCTAAGGCTGTGGACTGACTCGAGTTGCTCTGTGGCGTCCTACAAGGGTTGCCATAAGGGCTCCTAGAAGGGGCTCCGAAGAGCTCTGAAAGCGTTTACGGCAATTAAATGCACACTCCCCTAATAATGCTAGAATCACATTGGGGCGAATCCTCCCGAAAACAGCCCTGACCTTTCAAACCTAGTCTGAATTAGAGGGAGGGCTTCGAGGCTCCAAATACCCTTAGAGCACAGTAAGAGCGAGAGCAACAGCAAGAGTAAGAGCAGGAGTTAGAGCAAGAGCAGGAGCAAAAGCGGGAGCACCAGCAAGAGCAGCAGCAAGAGCAAAGCAAAAGCAAGAGCTGGAGTAAGAGCGAGAGCAGGATCAAAAGCGGGAGTAACAGCAACAGCAGCAGCAGGCGCAAGAGACGCGAGACGCAGCAGAAGCAGGAGCAAGCAGGAGCAAGAGCACGACCCCTCACAAGTGTCAGTATAGAGATAAAAATACCCCCCCATAATAATAAGCACACTTTCCGAGTTTCTATTGGGGGGAGGGGGGGCGGACCCCCGCTCCGTTTAATGTTAGGGGGAAGGGATCAGTTAATGGATGCCACTCCTGTACTACTGTGTTAGCTCCCCACAGGGCAAGGTTTATCGAGCTCGGCGTGAATAGATAAGGCCGCTCAAAAGACTAGTTCATGGTTGGGATAGGATTAAAAGTTTAAATTTGTATTCCTTATTGGCTTTAAGTACCCATAAAAATGCAAAATGTCACCCAACTATGACAAAGAAGAGCAGGCAGCGGACTGAGGGCCCAGGCGATCGCTAAGATCCTGGGTCTCCGTCAAGCCCCATGCTTGCTCCGCCTTTCGGACAGCAGGATTTAGTCCTAAACCCAACGCCCTGAACCTTTCTGGGAGTTGCAGGGTTTAGGGTAGGAAAGGGTCTGGCAGTTTAGGGTCAGGGCATGGAAGGATTTAGGAGTTTCGGAGTTGCGTTCAGCACTTCAGGTTTGCAGGGCTTGAGGTTGCAAGCCTTTGTCTTTCGGAAGACCTGGGTCCAAGATTCCAGGCTTAGGTTAGGATTCCGGGGTTTAGAGTTTGGGGTGTAGGTGTTATAACTTCATGGGGACGAGGTTTAGGGCTTTGGGTTTTAGGTTCAGAGCTTCGGCTTTCGGATGAGCACGCAAGGATTTGCTAAATCACAATCATAAAGGTTGACTCTAGAACTTAAGCCACTGTAGCGCGGCAATGCTTTCTTCTTCTTCTTCTGGCTGATCTCTCGGAAACCATGTAGGACCAGATCTTAAATTGAAACCTCACCTCTTAACTGCCCAAAGCCTGTAAGCCCTCAACCAAAAAAAACGAACTGGTCGTTTGGAAGCCTTCAAGGCTGAGTGGGCGAGGTACACGAACCAAATCACCTTGGCCAGCGGCGCATGCTGGAGCTTCTCGAGTTTGACTAACAGGGTGCAGCCAATCGTATCAAGGGTTCCCACTACCTGACTCAATCGTGAGCCGTCGTCTCCATGAGTGCCAGGGAGGTTTAGGCTTCATCCTCACCTGTAGGCTCCCGAAAGCAAGGAACGGGCAAGTGTTGGAAAACTTCTTTGGGCCAGGATGAATTCGAGGAACCTTGTGCTCAACCCTAAACCCTAGGCCCTGATCTCCAGAGCTTTACCAACTGCCTATGCAAGCTCAATCGGGGCGGCAGAGGGAAATCGATTACCCAAACTAGAAAAGGTGGCTTTGAAAAGCGCTATTGACACAGGGGTTTCGTTTTACGGGCGCTGAATATTCTGAGACCCTCCTGTAGCTGCTTCGATGGGGCGCCGTGAAGACCACAACGATGAGTGCAGCGGCGAGTAGAACTTCCTTGAGGTTTGGCAACGACACGGTGAAATACTGTGAAACTGTCGGGAAATCCTAGACACGTATTTAGGGGCCACAACATCTCGTAGACGGCTTCGGGGTATGTTGCAAGAGAGGTGTACTGAGTATTCCGGCCTCTATGCAAGACCGCCAAACCGTAGATGGTTCATGCATCACCATTTATGGCTTTCTGGCCTAAACCAAAATACAACCTTCACCCCTAAGCCTAAGCCGCCAAATCCGCATTTTCGGATGACATTTCGCGGCCCACAGGCTGGCTAGGGAACGAAACCCGGAACCCAACCTTCATGTAGGAGCTTGAATCATGAGACGATGGTTCGGGAGCTATTTCTATGCAAACATATAGGGGAAACCTGAGCGTGAAATGCCTTATTCGTCCGACCCCTATATCAGATCTAAGAGTGCGGCACGTGAGGTTTCTGGTTTAGCGGTGGGGCGGTTTAGGAATTTAGAGGTTCGTCTGGTCTTGGCTCATATACATGCGTGGGGCGGGAAAGCTTAGTAACAAACCCTACAGTATATAGTAACCCATTAATCCTGCAGCCCAAAAGGACCCTAACCGCAAAATCTCCAAAGTCTTCGAGTCCGAAGCTCCACAACTCCAAAGACCGCCAACATCCCAAAAGCCTTCAAAACCCACAA
Organism: Symbiodinium sp. clade A Y106; assembly: GCA_003297005.1. NCBI lineage: Eukaryota > Dinophyceae > Suessiales > Symbiodiniaceae > Symbiodinium > Symbiodinium sp. clade A. The sequence continues at coordinate 76,651 of BGNK01000044.1, read as the reverse complement.
CAAGCAAAACGGCACGACAAATCACAAACTCTTATTGGTGTATGGTTGGCCACAACCGATCCATAGCTAAACCAGACCCCCGGGAGGATCCAAAAAGTAGATCCCTTAATGGGGGTTCCTATAAAGTACCCTTAGTAGTATAGGGCCCCAAATTAGGGAATCTACTTTCTAGATCCTCCCGGCGGGGTCTGGGTAAAGCTTGTTCTTCCAGTGTACCCATCCCTAAGCTCAAAGCAACCTTGAGCCGATTTGGTGTTGGTCTTCACGGACGATGCATACCTAAAGTCGTTTCTTGCAGTCTAGAAACGTGCGTGTCCATCATTTGAAGCGGTTTCTTCGGCAAACGAACAGGATGTCTGTAGAAATGCCCTAAACTCTCAACCATTGCGCGACCAACTACTAGGTAAGCACTACAGACGTCTATTTTAGTTGATAAAAGCTACGTATAACAGGTTTAACAAGAAACTGTCACGGCGAAGAAAAGGAAAGAGGTCGCAGGCTCAAGGTGCCCTCAAAGTCCTGAGCCCTCCAAGTCCAGTCAGTAACCATCACCCACAGTGCTGAAAGTCTAGTGTTCTTGATTTACGCTTGCGGTTATAGGGTTTAGGCTTAGAGTTTATGTTGGTTCTTGCCTGCCAAGGTGCGAACAAGGCAGCAAGGCTCGGCTGCATTGAATGAAAGGCTCGCAAGGTTTTGCTGTTCAAGACCTCGCCGTCTGGACCGATGTTTCGTGCATAGCAGCTGTTGGAAACTGCATGTCAGCAGATTAGTGGCATAGCCTGTGGGCTACAATGAAACGGAAGCTGTCGGAGCTATCTGTGCAAAACATGGCCATCTAGTGGTAATCGTATACGAGATCCTGTACTACATTGCAGTTACAGAAGGCTGGTCAGGATAGTGAAATCTCAGCCCATGAAGCGACTCCCAAAGACCCTGTGACCTCACAATGGTCCCCGACCCTGAAATGATGGAACCAGAAAGATCTGGGCGTTTTGGGGTGTTGCATACAGGGTTCATGCTGCGAAACCCTGAAAAGGTACAACTGCTGGGTAACAGGTACGGCTTGGGGTCGATGCCTTGAAGTTGTATTTCATCCTCAATGCAGGGTTCGTAAATGCGAAGGGGTTTCAGCAACACATGGTCCCGTTGAGGGTGTCTGCTAGGCTCCTATAGCATAGGCCTCTGGACTTCTTAGCTTAGCAGGGTTCTTGTTAAGGATTTAATTTAAGTTACCACAATAGGAATCTATAGTAAATAATGTGGTTTCCTTGTTGTGGTAACTTAAATTAAATCCCTTAAAAAGAACCCAGTTAGACACAACTTGTGTTCTTGAGGGACAAGATCCCCGCATGAACAATGAGGGTGCCAACTTTCAAGTGCCGTGCTGGCTTAGGGCTCACGCGCGCAGGCTAAGCCCTTATATGATCAAACTTAGCTACGCGTCCGCAGAGTCAATCAGAAGCACTCCAGCAATCTTGAACCTGAGTCCTTTACGGCCAGACATGCAAAAACACGCAGCTGCAACAAAGTACTCGTCTACGTTTCAATCCTCTCTGCAACAACTGGGGCTTATCTTCTCAGGGTTCAAGTCTTCGGGCTTAGGGGCCAGGAGGTTTGTGACACTTCGGACGTTCAGGAGTCCCATAGCTTGCTGTCAGGGAGCACCGCTGAATAAATCAACTAGCATCTTGCGCCCTGCTGGGAGACCTCAGTGGTTCGAAAAGCAACGAAAGCAGGAACAATTCAAATAGAGGGCTTTCACAAGTAGAACAGGGTTCAACACTATACTAGCCTGGCCTATAGCAAGCAACTACTATATAGCTCAATTCAACGTTTAGTCATTTTAGGTTTCGGGCTGAAGACTACACAGTTACTAACTGCCGGTAACGTGGAAATTAGACCCTTCTAAGGCCTGTGGGAACAAAGGCTCTGAAGACGTAGAGTCTTTGGGGGTTCAGAGTTTGGGCCTGTTGACAGCCGATCCGGAGCCCTCAACATGGACTAAGCCCCACGCCCTAACGCACTAATTTCATGCTGAAATGCTAAAGCCCTACAGTTTTGACAGAGACGTCACGGGCAATGCCGTCAACATCTACCTGCCTAGACACGGCTTCAGCCTAGAAACACCCAACACTGAACTCACTAGACAGAACCTGAAGAACTGGGCTGCTTATAGCTTTGGGGCCCTTAAGAGTATTTATGAACAGGCACTGCTATAGGAACCGTAAGGGAAATCTTAAAGGTAAAGATTCCCCAAGTGCCACCTACAGAAGCATGCAAACACCAAGCTTCAAACAGGCTGAAAGACGTCGGTCTTGGCACCCCCTCTGCTCCAACGATGTACCGACGCTTACGAAAGCAAAGCAGGACGGCCTGAAATCTCTCACCTCTGAGCCGAAACTCTAAGCCCCAAATGCTTTGCAAACTCCATCGAAAAAAACACCAAAAGCCATTGTGCAGCGTGGGCAGCGGAGTTCCGCAACACAACGTCCGGCGTGACTGGAGGCGCAGACACTTAGCGTATCGCCGGCGTCGAGGGTGTCCTGAATTCCCAAAACACAAAATCACCGCATTGAGCTGCACTTATTCCGCAGATTCTGAAAATTTCTTATTGTGTTCCTGAAGCTAGCTCCCAACAAGAAAATTCAGGTGCTGGGGTTTTGGATGGCTTTCGATTCTTATGCCACCTAGATGCCAGACTCCAAACTCCAGCCCATGAGACCTTAGCCCTCTACCATCTATCTGTCTGTCTGTCTCTATTTCTCTCTCTCTCTCTCTCTCACTCCTCCCTCTAAACATCGGTGCGAATGCCTGCCTTCTACCTTCCCATCTCCAACCTGGCTAGCTAGCTAGCTACCTCCCTGCCTGCCTACCTAGCTACCTACCTGCCAGCAAACAAGGAAAACTGACAAATCAACATATACACATACACGCACAACAATATGCACAAGCACTCATGTACCTGGACACAGACAAAAAGAGACACACGCACAGCTGCACACACAGCCAGCCAGCCGACCAGCCGGACAGACGGACAGATGCAACTACACACAATATCAATACATGTATATATATATATATATATATATATCTGTGTGTATGTGTATGTATATGTATGTGTATACACATAAACATGAATGTATGTATACACACATACACCATGCATACATACATAAACCCTTACATCTGCGTGTGCATGCATGATAGGTGTGCAGATAGATGGATCAGCAGATAGATTAGCTGGTTAGGGTGGAGGTCACGCAGATAGAGCGATCGGTCAGCTTTCCAAAGTTCGTGATTATGGCCGCGTAAATTCCGTAACAAGAGCCTTGTAGTCAGGTGCTCAGGTGCAGGGCTCCGGGTGCAAGGAAGCGCTGATGATTCCCAGGTATCTACAAACTGCAAACTAGGGATTCCTACGTCGAGATATTGTCAGTATCGCCGGATAAGAGCACTTGGAATCCTGTGGGCTAGTTTGCATTGTCTCGTGTAAGGTTCAGGATTTCAAAACCGGGAGCGCGAGTCTCAGGTATTGTACATGGTGCGTTGAAGCCGACTCACTCTCAACGACCTGGGCTGCCCTGCAGAAGAAAGCAACAACGAACTTGCTCAGCGTTGCTCTTACGGTATGCTGGCTGTGCGGCGCCCGTTCTCCCTCTACATAAAACCACATTGCGTTGACCCTAAAGCCGAACACTAAACACACTCTCATGCCCTGCAGCTCCGAAGCGATAAACCCCAGGACTTTTAAAACCATGAGGACCTCGGGCAGTCCCTGAACCCTAAATGACCCTTAAACCCTCCTTAGCCCAAACCCCAAAGTCCTAAACAAAATCGGACGGACTCCCGGAACAACTCCCTCCAGGCATCGTTAATGGTGATAGTGACGCTGGAGTTGTTGGTGGGGTCGGCAGCATCCTCGATTTAGGGCTCGTTCCCTCCTTCTTGGGTCGAGTGCTCTGAGGTTTAGGATTTTGGGGTTCAGGACATGACACGGTCCGTGGCTCAGCTTGAAAATGTGTGTGTGTGTGTGCGTGTGTGTTTGTCTGTGTGTGTGTGTTTGCGCGTGCATGTGCGCGTGTGCAGCGCATCCAAATCTTACAACTTGACCTCCCGAACCCCGACAACTAAACCTGTGTAAAGCATCAACGAAACCTCCACTACACCCTCTACAGCCCAGGCCCTATCCATTTGGGATCTAAGTCTTTCCCAAAAACCCAACACCCTCAACTGCAAAACCTAAACTCCCCAACTTCAAAGCATGTGAGCCCCCGACCGAGCACCTTCCCCACAAAATTACAACCCCGACGCCATACTCAAGGTGTCTGACTTCCGCAACCCTCCGTCCCCTGAACCCTGCAAGGAATGCTCCAAAAAACTCGTAAAGGAACCCTTATGTAATACCCTTCGAGGAACTCTTGCAGCCAATAGTCCCCTTCAAGGAAGCCTTATCGCACCTGTGAAGGAACACCTATGCGAAACCCTCAGAAGAACTCGTCGAGTAGCTCTGCAACCTTCCAAATCCCTGAACTCCAATCTTTGTCCGAGGATCGATTTCGGGAGTGAGGATGGCAATCCCAACCTGGTCGGGTGATGCTGGGTTTCTTAGTGATCGCTTTCCTTGGCGGGGTTTTTAGGGAGTTTAAATGTTTTGGTTTACTTATCTTGGGGGTTCAGTCCTTCAGTCCAGGTTTAAGGCTTGGAGGTTTCAGAGCTGCAAGTTTTCAGATCTCAAGGTTCAGGCTTACTTGCTTTGGAAGGTGTGGGGCTTCAGTGGACGCGGAATCGCCGTTGCCGAAACTTTCGGTTAATGTGATGCATAACTGTGATTAGGGTTTAGGGTTTAGCTGATCTTCTTAAGCTGCTTGAAGCCCAGGATGCCGAGCCTCCAAATGCTAAGTATAGCCTTGCAGCTCCGCATCTATGTCACTGCTGCAGCGTGTGGAATATGCCTGAAGGTGAGCCTCATCTTAAACCCTAAACCCTAAGAAACAACCTTTCATGTTGCTCAGACAAAGGGCCCAACAAACCCTACAGCAACCAGCTAAACCGAAAGCCCGCAGCCCCAAACCCGATTTCAATTCCTAAATTCCCGCCATAGAAGCCCAGATGAAGCCTTATGAAACAGTTATGGGTTCAAACGCCTTGCCTTCACATGAGAATTTCAGCCATGTAGAACCTAGATGGTCGAGACTGTGTTGTACAGACTTCGAGGTGGGGGAGGCAGTGGGCCCTGCCACGAAATCATCATGATCACTATATCCTACCACCAAATAGATCCCTAAATCATCAAAGCCTCTGTTTGCTGGAACCCCGCGCCAACCCCTCTGAACCCTAATCTCCTAAACACCTGTCCAAACCCAAACCCCCCTAAACCTAAACCCCCAAACCCCCAAACCCCCAAACCCCCAGACCCCCAAAGCCCCAAAGCCCCAAAGCCCCAAAGCCCCAAAGCCCCAAAGCCCCAAACCCCTAAACCCCTAAACCCTCCAAACCCCCCCCAAATCCGGTGCCGGCGGGCCGAAGGCCCTTCACATCCTGAACCGGCCCGGAGTGTCCACTCCTGCCACAGGCCCAGATCCTCTTGGATGTTTAGGGTTTAGGGCTGTGGGGTTTGTTAGGGGTTGAAATTTATGAATTAGGGCTTAGGGTTTGTGGTTCAAGGTTTATGGATTGAGGTTTAAGGTCGGTCTAAGTCGAGTCTCGGGCTTACAGTTTAGGACTCCAGGGCTTTCAGAACGTCTTGGTACTTTGCTCATCTTAGCTACTTCCGGTGCATCTTGGATGGTTCAGGTTCAATCGTCTATAAACTCCGGTTTCGTGTTCCGGTGCAGGGTCTTGAGGCCCAGGGCTGAGGATTTTTTTCCCTCCTACCTAGCAAGGACAAAGCCGGCAATGCAGGGTTTAGGGTTTAGGGCTGAGGATTCAGCTCGAGGGTTCCTTACTTGGTGCTGGTTTTTTCATGTCCGTTGACGGGAGCCGATAGATCGTCGTCTTCATTGCAGAGCAGAAACATCTTCATCATCGCCTTCTTCCCCATGATCACCATCATCACCGAAATCAGTGTTATCCATCCTGAGTATCAGAACAGAGCTTGCGTGGCTTCGAGAACTCGGCGTCCTGAAAGTACGCGGCGTTGATGACGAAGGTGTGTCTGCTGTCCTGATGAGCTGACGCCGTGGGGGGGAGGGAGGTTGGGCGGNCGGGGGTAAATCCGCAAAGGGAATTGCCGAAACCTTGAAGCCGACATGACGGTGGCTCTGAAGTTCCGTCTTACAGAGATTAGATAGGTAGATAGGGAAGTGGAGGGAGGGGGAGAAAGAGAAGGAAGCTCAGAGAGAAAAAAGTGTGAGAGAGAGAGAGAGGCAGGCGGGGAGGCAGGGGAAGGGGTGGAGGTAGGAAGAGACAGGGGAGGAGAGAAGGGGAGGGGAGGGGAGGGGAGGGGAGGGGAAGGGCGGGAGAGAACTAAAAACGCCGATACCTCGAATTTACAGACACAGAAACAAACGCAGATTTATTTAGAGTTATAGATCTAGATAAACACAGATGCCTATATAGATGCAGGTATAGATGTAGATCTAGAAATGAACCTAGATGTAGATATAGATGATATGGATATACACTTGGTTGTAGGTATAGATATAGATTTTCGCTCCTCGTTGGGAGCAGCGACCGGGCAGGACGTTTCGGTAGTCGTCCGGGTGGTCTCCTTGCAGGCATTCCGCATGCCCTACATCCTGAACCCCATGTAAACCCTTATAAGCCCTACTATACTGCAGGGGCCTTAAAGAATTAGATATAGGGTTTTGGGGCCCATTATACTATTCTTTGTAATAAGGAAGCCCCAAAATAGTACAGGTAGTTATTAAGGTCCCTATATTACATCCTAAAACCCTGTTCAAATAATACCAATACTATTTTGGGGGTTCCTTATTGTGATTATGGGCCCCCAAACCCTGTTCTAATAATTACCAATACTACTTTGGGGGTTCCTTATTGTGACTAAAGTATAATGGGCCCCAGCACCCTAATTATTCTAATCATTAAGGCCCCTATGTCAGCGTTGCAAGGCTTGGGCCTGAGGTTATTCGTAGCTTGCAAGGGTTTTGAAGGCTTGCTGTTAGGGTGTGGTGTAGAGTTTGGGGGGGCTCGAACGGCATTTAAGGCTTGCGGAGTGCAGGTCTTCTTGTGCTGTTTGTAGGATTTGCCGGTTTGCATATGATGTAAATGGTGTTCACCGCCAGGGACCCAACTTCCGATTCTCGGGTGTTTAGGACTTGTGTTCAGGGTGCAAGGGCTTAGTGGTTCGTGTATACGCTTCGGATGAAGTGGAAATGATGTGAATAGAATTTCAATCACCGCGCCAAGAAATCCTAACGACCACTACCCGGCGCCTGAGAGAGTCACGCAGAGGATGAGGGCATAAATGCCACCTTGGTGTCGTAGCGGCATTTGCCCTCAACTCGACGGCTGGAGCCCTAAATCGTCAATCCTAACTCGAAACTCCCGGCCGTCAACCTTGTGTACTTTAGTTCAAACCCTGAAAGCCTAATCAGCCTAATCCTTCACATAGACATGCCGACCTTAGCCTCACTGAAGCCCTGAACCTAAGCCCGAACAACACCCACCGTCTCTCGGGTGACTTGTCATGGTTTCCTGCTATAATATACATCCCCACCCCCAAAAAGCGAGTGTTTCGGGTCGGTAAGCCCTCAAACTCAAACGGGGAAGTGTAAGCCTGCTCTTTACCCATAGACCCCCGACTTCCTGGCTGTGAGATTGAAGGCTCTTGTGCCATTATTTGACCAGAGTGTACGGCTCAGCGTTTAGAAAGTTTTGTGAGCAGTAAATGCTTACTTTTCACATTTGGTGATCGGGGGCACATACGAAACACGAGGGCAAGGTTACCCACCCATATGGTACGTATGTTGCCCATGTTCCTGTCAGAGACGCTGGGAGACTCTTCGGTTGTTTAAAGGATGTTCTCCGCCCGTCGTCCTAGGATTTGGGGCCGCGAACTCTGTCTCATCGGGCCCAGCAGCCTGCAAGCATGGAGGACAAGGCATTTGGCACAAAACGAGAGACAGGACTACCTGGAGCCACGTGGGCTGCGATCTCAGAGGTACAGAACTCTAAACTCTGCAAACCACAGCCCCTGCAAGTATCCATAGGCCGGCCCACATCCCTGCTACACCCTTTGCCGATTAAACGCAAACCGGAAACTCAGTAGCACGGGATGCCAGGATACAGGAAGAACATATACGGGGCTAACTCTTAACAGCGTGGCCGCTGTTGAATATTGGGGCTCCTCCATCTGCACAGATGCGCACGCGCTCTATTTCGGGTCTGATGTAATCAGAAGCTGCCCTGTGGCAGTTGAACGGCTTTTGGGCCCTGGATTCGGTACTGGCTGGGGTTTACTTTTCGCTCTGAGGGTTTATGAGATTCAATTCTGCAGGTTGGAGTATAAGCATTTGACGGTTTTCGACTTGGCTTTGTCGGAGTGATGGCTGGAAGCCACTTTTGTAGCGGCTCCTGCAGCAGAGCAAGGGTCCGTGAGATGAAGTGCCAAAAAATCTCTAAGCCCCAACCGCCAAACCCATGACCCCAAAACCTCAAAACCTCCACACCTAAACCCCAAACTCCAAACTCTTAGACCCTCATCCCATTTCTTGAACCCAAGCTCTTCGGCTCATCCCTGAAGCTCCTAACCCTACAGAAACGTCCTCGAGGCTGCACTGAGACATGTCGTGCTCGCGGACCCCGCGCGGGAGTCCAAAAAGCTCCCGATGTGGGTGTTTCCGAAAATAGGGGACCCTAACAAAGTACCCTAAATAGTAGGATCCCTATTATAAGGGCGCAAAAAGGTACCTCTAATTTTCGGAAACTCCCATGTAAACAGTTGGGAGTTGTTCTAAACCCTGGGTTGAAGGTTTCGGGTTTTCCTTCATGAACCAGGATTCCATGTCGGGTTTAGGGCCTTAGCTCTAAAAACCCTAACTGCGTCGGGATCTGGTTGAAGGTTCCGGGTTCAGGGTTGAGGGTTATGGGTTTCTTAGGGAAAGGGTTTAGGGTTATGGGCTTCTTAGGGTTTAGGGTTGAAGGTTTCGGGTCCAGGGCTGAGGGTTTAGGGTTCTGGGCTTCTTGGGGTTTAGGGTTGAAAGTTTCGGGTTCAGGGCTGAGAGTTTAGGGTTATGGGCTTCTTACTTAGGGTTTAGGGTTGAGGGTTTCGGGTTTAGGGCCTTAGCTCTAAACCCTTAATGGGTCAGGATCTGGCTACTCGTAATCCTTGTGCATGGACGTTACAGTTCAAGAACCGACACTGGGCCCGGCAAGCTTGGATTTGGAACGTCCCCCGAGTCTCCCACAGGGAGAAGCAGGAAATGGCAAGGCAACGCGATTTCGCCGGACGGCAGAGGTCCCTTCTCATCGCAGGGAGCTGAAATGCTGAAGGCTTATAGGAATTGAGATGCAGTGGCTTAAAACAGAGGCCGAAATCAACAACAAACAATACATAATAAGCATTTCGCGACTTCGGATGTATTGGCTGCATTTTGTTGGGGCCTGTCGTTTAGCAAGGCTTCTGAACTCCTATGCAAGGGCTGCTGGCAGAGTCTTCGCGCAGGGCTCCGCCCGTGCATGAATTACGGCTCAGGGCTGAAAGGGTTTAGGGCCTCGGGCTTTTAGGCTTTAGGGTTTAGGGTTTAAGGTTTAAGGTGGAATAATAACGGCACTACTTAAGACGGAACTCCACTGTGCAGCATGAGATGCGCAGCGGCGCAAACCCTTTAGTACCCTTTGGTCGGATGCCTTGAACCCTGAACCCTGAAGATACCCTACAAATGAATGTCTGTGTTCTCAACCATTGTCGCTCTTCACGTTTTTGCTGCCTCCTCAGTGTCATCCTTTCTGCGTGATCTTGCTCGAGCAAAGCCTGGTATTAAGACCTCGCTGAGGCTATTGATGTTGCGTTTTGAGGCATGTTTTTCATCCGCCTTTAGTCAGACATCAACTCGAGACACGCACGAGTAGGTGTGGCCACTGACAAACTTCACACTGCACTGATCACCTCAGGTTTAAGGCTTACAGAGTTTAGAAACCCTAAGCCCCAAACTGCAAAGTTGCATTTTACCGTTTCGACCGCTCTGAACTCTAACCCTGCGGCCCTGAGCCACAGTGCTTGGAGCAGCCTCAAATGAGACGCGGCGTGTCCGGGCAAAGCTTCCAGCCGGTGTCCTCACATGGGAAGTCTTAAGGTTTGGGCTTCGCCTTCCCTTCCAGGGATCGCACCAAAAAAACGACGACGAGCAGACCAAATCCTGCCAAAAGTACCCACGCTTCGCACAAAAAGCGACACGAAAACCGCAGTGAACACCCATCAAACAGCACTGAAGCTCCTTAACCAAATCATCCTACGGATCCTCTGTAGTGTCTCATTTCTGTCAGAGCCCTTTCTGCCCTAAGTTTGTCACACCGCATGGAAGCCGAGGCCCTGCGACTCCTGGTGAGAACCGTCCGAGAGCCAAAAGATATCCTCGAGGAGGCTTCTGGCTTGAGGATCTTAGGGTTTTTTTCCCTCCTACCTAGGACGAAGCCAGCATTGCAGGGTGTCTTGGTTGAAGAGTTGACTACAGCTACAGTTTCAGAGGAGTTTAGGGGTTTAGGGTTTGGGGTTTTCGGGTTTGGGGGTTTCAGCACTCACTCTCGGACATACCTTGGTTGGGGGGTTTAGGGTTTGGAGGTTTAGGGTTTAGGCTTTAGGGTTTCGGGTCTATACGAAAAGCCCTCAACCCTACACTTGAGGAGGCTGGTTTCGTCTGCTTTTTTGTCCCACCCGCCCGGGTGACAAAGTCGCACCGCTAGGTTCTAGGGTTGAGCGTGTCTTGGTTTTTCTCTGAGCCCTCCGTGTCTTTGTTCAGATAGTTTGGGTTTACTGTAGGGGCCTTAATAATTAGAATAGGGTTTTGAGGGTTCCTTTTTATAGTTATAGTCATAGTAGAATATACCCCCAAGCCCTATTCTAATTATTCAGGCCCCTACTTTAAGGCTTTCCGTGTCGTTGCGGCAGGCAGCTTTCGGGCTCCAGGGATTTTCAGGGTTTAGGGCTTGGAGGACTCGGTTTGTGCAGCGCCTCGGGTTCTCATTCTGGTGAGGGTTCAGGTCTCATTTACTGAACCCCGCAGTATTTGTGCTATGATAGAGGGTATTTTGGGTGTCTTTCGGGTTCTGCGAGGGTTTTTAACGTACTATCAATCCCTAGTCGCTCTTAGTAGGCTTGTGCTGTCGAGGTAGACCATGTTCTTCGGCCGTAAACGGGGCAAAATCGCCGCCAGACCCGCATCAGACGGCAAAATCACGAGTCAAATATCCTGCTAATGGCAGCGACACATACGGTAAGTCTGCACGACAAATATAATCCAACCTCATGGTGCCGTCCTGACAAGACTCCATAACGTACTCCGCCCTATCCTGAGAGTCAAACCACCAAAAACACCCTGACCTTTGAAGCAAAAGCCTTTCGGGGTCAGGCGGCTGCGTTCGGCACGATGCCATGTGGCCCTTGCCTCTACAAAAAGCAGTTAAACCAAAGGTCGAAAGCTCATGGGATTTCAAGTCTGTGGGTGCAGGGCCTTAATTATGGATTCGGGATTTGGCTGTAAAATGAGGAGCGCAAGTGCTGCGTAAGCATACGTACGTAGTGGCATCGTCAAGTACATTCGCATGTGTGCCGACAACGGGAAGCAGTCGTTGGTCCTGCCTCAACTGGCATTGCTATGATCCGACCCTCGAAAGCAGGCTATTAGCTTGAATTTCCCATGGAAGCCAAGAGCGAAACCCCGAAGTCAAGACTATATGATCAGCTGCTGAGACTGGGAGATCCCAAGTGAAGAGGTCCGGGCCACGGACACATGACATTTCAAGAACAACGACGAAACAAATCCTGAAACGGCATTGTGCCGTTCCTAAACCCTGAATCCTATGTACCTTTACCCTAGAACGACCACGCAGAGCCACCTGCCGGAGTAAGAAACGCAGTTGACCTGGCTCCATTGAGGCGACACAACTTGCAGCTGCTTTATGCTGCTTTAGAGTGTTAGGGTTTCGGCGCTCACCCTCGGACAGGTTGGGTTTAGGGTTCCCTGGCACTCAGTGTAATCCTACATCTTCGATTTTTCGCGTGCTCGATTTCTCCCCCTAACTCTACTACTGCTCCTCCCCTTCGCCGACGAAAACGATTGACACGACGACGGCGACGACGACAAAGACCCCGACTCTGACGACGAGAACGACGACGATTACCATTACTACGAACACCAGTGCTGCAGCACCTGGGCTACGCGACTGCAAGACGATTGCGGCTACTGCCCCTATTCGTATTCAGACACAGACGATGGTGACGACGGTATGTTCGGAGCCTGATCCTCGAGTGATAAAGCTTCTGAGCTCAGTTCTTTGCTTGAGTCTGCTTCGAGCAGGATCATGAAATGCTAGGTGCCCGCGTGGAGACAGAATGCCGCTGTCTTCGGTGTGATATATTGCACAATCAACCAGCACTGAGTCTGCATGACGCCGATGACTAGCTGCCTAAACAACCTTACGACTGTCGAACCCGCCTGAAATAACTCGAAACAGCATATGCCAAAGCTTGTCTTCTACCCATAAACCGGACATGTGACACAAAGTAATAGTAATATCACCACTACCACTACTACTACTACTACTACTACTACTACTACTACTGCTACTACTACTACTACTACTACTACTACTACTACTACTACTACGACAACGACTACGACTACTGCTAATAATAAAAATAAGAATAGGAAGAACAAGAAGAAGAGTAATACCAACAATAACAATCACACGAGTACTATAAATGATAACAATGTACTGGCCATCTTAGTAAGAAGAAACCAGGATAATCCAAATACATCCCCTGGCCTCCAGATGGTCATAGGGCCCTTCAGTTGCGAATGCTTGCACACGAATGGGCAGAGCCGCAGAGATGTTCACGGCAATCCTGCAGGCTCTCAGAGTTTGATAAGGGAGTTTCCGAAAACTGCGGGTACCTTATTTTGGGGGGTCCTTATAGTAAGGATCCTACTATTTAGGGTACTATATTAGGGTCACCTATTTTCGGGAAACTCCCATAAGGGTTTGCAAGCAGGGGTTCGAAAAGGTAGGGCTTATAGGCGGCAAAGAAAAACAGGTCGAGGAGAGATAAACCTTCCAAACCATGCCAATCACTAAGACCCGAGATCTCAGCCCGGGCCTGGGTCTGCATAAGGCTGCATGGATTAGTAGTTGATGCAGCCCTATGCAGCCTATAGGCCTTGAAAAAGTGCAAACTTACATAGTGAACCGGAAATCCCACACCCCAACATCTTTGCAACTCTTGCAACCCTCTGCAACCCAGGCCTAAGCCCTCGCAACCCGAGCCTGAAGTGCTCAGGGTTCCATCAAACTCCCCCGACCCTAGAGGCCTAGAGGTCTAAATCCCAGTGCGGACTGTAGTCCCTGAGATGCTTATGGTCGCAGATAGCCCAAACCCTATCTTAATTGTAGACGCCCGATCCTACACTTTGAAACTCTTTCAGCATAGGCGCCTTTGGAGCCCTATCAGACCCCTACAAAACATTTGCTCAATCATTGTAGCCTCTCTGTTCCACCTACCGGGCTCCTGCACTTCTCCCAGCTGCGGTATTGGCTCGGGAAGCTGGAGCTATGGATGCAGCCGTCCTGGCGGCTTTAGGGTGGGATTTTGGGGTGTGGTGCGTCTTGCTGGTTTGGGGTTTGTTGAGTGAGAGAGGTGGAGGATGGGCGGCTTTGGGTTCAACCCTAAACCCTAAACCCTAAAACCCTAAACCGTTGCAAGATAATGTTAAGTCTTTGTTTTTTGGAATGTTCGATGCGAGTGTTGATTAACCCCAGGGCTCCAGTTGTCGAAATATAATAGTACGTTACGAACCATATGTGATGTACCTCAGTATCATATTACTATTTAACTGAGCCCTAGAGTAAGGCTCTGAGGTTGAGGTTCAGGTCATCTCGCGGCTGGAATAATGTAGGGGCCTTAATAATTAGAATAGGGTTTGGGGGGGTATATTATGTAGTATAAGCATAATAAGGAACCCCCAAAACAGTATAGGTGATAGAGGCCGCTATATTAAGTGACCTGGGCTCTCCTGGTCCATGCCGCAGGGGCCAGCCACCACAGCCCACATGCGCCCTAACCACGGGGCAGATGGAAGGGCTTCGGGCTTTAGGCGCAGAGGCGAAGGGGTGGGGATTCAGGACTTGCATGGAGGGTGAGACACGACCCCTCGAGATCCTTACAACCCTTTGCGGAATGCTCGCGGGTTCATGGTCCGTAGATCCTGGGGAACTACAGTGACAGGGCTCTCGGACGCTAAAACCCTGAACTTTGTCTAAACCCTGAACTCTTGAAGTTCTAAACCTATGAAGATCTGAAACCTTTAAACACTAGCGGAGCCTGGCCGTACACCCTCGAGGTCTGACTATGTGCAAGATTTGATTCAACACCGGTTTCGGCTTTGGGGCTCGTGATATTCAAGATATGATTACAGATGTTTCGGGAGTTTCGGGTTAACGGGAGTCCTCAATTCCACAAGTAGAGCAGCACAAAAACCACAAATCAACCCGAATCAACTCACGGAGAAAGGCCGAGGAGTTAGGGTTTAGGGAAGTGTCGGGCTTAGGTGAGACGCAGCCCATAGCCCAAGTCCAAAAGTAGAGGACTCGCTCAAGGTTCCTTCTTCCTCTCACACAGGGTTCACATGGACCCTGCAGCACCTATCTTGCTTCATACATTACACGGTCAAAAAAACACATACACAGACACACACACACACACACCGCAACTTATGTAACTAAGGCAAAATGGTCCGTGCATCGTCTAGGCCTGGAGGCTGAGGCCGCAGCTCAGCTTACAAACACCAAGAACCCACAGAAGTCCAACCCACAGAAGTCTCGAACACCCCCGAAAGGCCTGAAGAAGTACAGCGGGGCTCCGAGGAGGTCTGCAGAGTCATCCTCCAACCCCAAACCGCTACATCCCCATACTAAAAGCCCCGGGGCCGTACCCGCGACCCTGCATGTCGCGCCGCTATGATGATAAGCCTTCTGTAATATTGGCAACAGTAGCCTGACTCTTCTTCCTAATGATGTTGTATATACCAGTCGTACTGATTATTATAACCTAAGGAAGTCGATCGAGCAGGAGGATTCGTCTTAGTCCCTAAACCTCAGATTCTATATTATAGACTTAAAGGGACCCGTAAAGGAATCCTGAAAGGAACCCTTATGGCACCCCCTAAATCCTAGCTGCCTTTGAAGTCGACTTGGGGTCGGCCCCGATCAGGATTCCTCAGTCGGCCCGCCAGAACGTCGCGGATCCAGTCCTGTGACAACCAGAGGGGGGTTTAGAGTTTAGGGTTTAGTGGGTTTCGGATTTAGTGGCTCAGGGAGAGAGGGATGCATATTTTGTAAAGCTTGGGTATTGGGTGTGCCGTTTCGGGGTTAGGGGGAGTATAAGGGGTTTCTACAAGGGTCTAGAGCGGTCCTATGGGCCCTTAAACTTAGGGCTTCCAGATGGGGGGGTATAAGTTTTTGTCGGTGCCTGCAGGGGCTTCATGTTTTTCTAAGTGGTCCAGAAAGGCTTTCGTTCCGAGAAATCTTCTAGAGAGGTTCAATCATAATGGCGCAATAAGGGGCTTAAGGTTCCTTCAAGAGCTCGATAAGGGTTCTTAAAAGGTTTTGAGGTTCCTCCCAGGGCGTGATACAGGTTTCGGTTCCCTGTGCTTCTGTAGGGCTACTCTTAACTCTTAACTATATACAGAAAGGGTTACCATGGGGGCTGCCCGCCCTCCAACCATACGGTGTTTCAGGGCCGGGCCACGATTCTATACGGGATCCCTTTTATACTTCAGATGGGTTTGGTAGCAGGTTCTCTGCGCGGGCTATTCCATTAAGGGCTTCTATCGGTTTCGTAAGAGTTTTAGGCTCGGTGGGCTCGGACGGACTTTAGCTCTCGCAACTCGGACATTCGAACACAGATCGGACGGACTTTATAGGGCCCCAAAAAAGCACATAAGCAAAAATTAGGACAGGGATATCTAATATAAACCCACTTATAAAGAAGCCCAATAAGGTAGGGATATCCCCATAAAATGCTTATGCTTCTGTGCTTTTTGGGTCCCTTACTTTAGGGACTTTAGGGCTTAGAGTGGGTTGAGGGTTGGTGGGCATTTCACACTTCGGGGCAGTAGTGTAGCTGCAGAGGCAGCACAGGCCCCGAGGTAACGCTTGAGGCTTTGGGAGTTTATAATTTCCAAAAACCCCTGGCCAGCGCGTAATCCCAACACCAAACCATCACGGAAGCCTGCAGCCTGTCTCTCAAGATTTTGGAAAACATGGCTTCAGGGTTTGGGTTTAAGAGTTGAAGGTCTACTATCTGCACACCAGCCGAGTCGATGACTTTGAGAGCCCTGAGACACCGAAAATCCCTGAATCTAAACCTGAACCCCTAAAGCCCCCAAACCTCAAGACCCGCAACAAAATCAAAACCTAACACCGTGTCCTATCGCCCGAAATTCTATGCACCCGCAACGAAGCCAAGATGCCAAGCCAGCCGTCACCCGAGAGTACACCCCTGGGTAATGGGCATCACCGCAGCCGAGACCTGGTCCAAATCACAGAGAAGCCGCAACCAGAGAGCTCGAACTAAACAGGTCGAAAGACCTGAACCCCAACACACTCCACGCAGACCCTCGGTCCTTGCTATTTTGCTTGGTTTCCTGGCTTCTTGTGTTCCGATCCTAGCCATCAGACCGGTCAACCGATTACAAACGCGCCTCGCCCTAGGCAACGACGCAGCAGTGCTGAACGCTGCGGTTATGGAGTCAATACCCAGACTGAGGATGATGCCACGCTTCAGCGCAAAATACATATCTCTTCAAGCTTCGGCCTGAAAACTGCTCTCCGCTAACCGCATGCTTTGTAGCATACGAGTCCACGGCCGCAACCTCAACCACAACCCGGTTTGGTTTGAGTTGCGAAACTGAGGTAATATGATTTTCTGAATATAGAAGAGCCCTAAACCCCTGATGCGCCATTGCAGCCAAAGCGCCCCAAGAGGTCACCCCGGCAATGACAAATCGATCACGATGCCAACAAACCTTGTTTCGACTTTACAGTTTCGGGACTGTTTACGGCGTGGAGACAATCTGCAGGTTTGAGACTCAAATGACAAGTGGCTTCACCTCCTCACATGCTCAAAGGAAATACCCCGAAGCCGTGTTTTGCAGGATTCCTGAATGTTCTGCCATCGTTCTTGGGCTTGGGCAGGAACAAGTGTGCCGCCGTTGTGATCTTGCACCAAACGCATATTGTCACCAGCGGAATGCGGAACGCTGGCTAATTAAGGTCCTTAGCAAACGTATCCCTCGTTTTCCCACTCCTTCTCCACCAGCCCGGCCCTCGACCCAACACTCTGTCATGGCTTGACAAGGTTTCACCATCGCAAAGTATGATGCGTAAGAGGAGCAAGTGGGCCACCGCTATCTCCTTGGCATGCATCCACAACTCCTGCCCGGTGCTTGATGCTGAAACCTCCAAACACACAATGCAGAAACTTTCGTTTCCCTGTATGAAAAGGTCGGAAGGCTGGCAGTTGCTGGAGGTGTCAGTCAAGAAGAAGCCTTGCAACAGAGACCTTGCTTCAAGTTAAGCCAGCACCATGAACGCTGTGATGCACCGGGCAAGGCGTTCTCCGAGACTGACCGCCGTCTGCGATCAGTCGCAGGACTCAACAGCCCAAAGCCAAGAAAAATGCAAAAGGCTCAGCGCAGTGTTACGCAGCTGCTTGGATGCCTGTCCTCGCCCAGATGTGCCAGCCGCACAAATCATGGAGTTCGTCACCGTCCTTGTCGCAATTCAAGCCCAGGCATACAATATCCTTTGTGCCGAGTGCTATTGACAGCTATAGGGCTTGTAGAAGCGTAGACAACAATCGATGTTTACTGCACTCTGATGTTTGGATTGAATGAATATATATATATATACCTCTCATGGGTAGGCCACGGCCATGAACAGGAAGCCCTCACCTTCAAAGGGAAACCCTTTCATCCCAGAAGTCCTTGTAAGTCCTAGGCCACAGCCCTCAACAGAGCAGCAACTCTGACACCCCAAATCATCGCTATTAGCTAACACGCCCAATCCCTTTACACGGCATCCACCAAGTCCTGTTGGCTTGCGCGTAGTTCACCTCACCTTGAGTAGCGCATGTCACCCGGCTCCAGGGCTCATGCGTTTAATTTTCACTCTTCGGGTTATGGGTTGCAAAGGGTGTAGGGGTTTAGGGTTCTCTTCAGGCCTCGGGAAATGGACAATGTCAGGGCACGGCTGGCAAGAAGCTTCCGTGCCAGACAGAGGCAAGGGCCCGACAACTTCGCAAGCCAAGTCGGTTGGTTTACAGAGTGAACGGCCCCTAATCACTTTGGACGTATAAGAATGCCATATTGGAATCGGACTCTTACTTCAGCACTACAGTATAGACATTAGTTAAGAAGGCTGTGTATCTACTATATCCCCCATGACTTTCGGAACGGTCCATACCGGTGGCCTAATCTCTAAACCGCAAATCCTAAACTCGAAATCCCAAGTCCTCAACATGGCATACTAATTACTACTTGGAAGCCTTACTGGAACATTTAGATAGGAGCACGGCGAAGCACGCATACAGAAACTCTGTTCATAGGCTTTGTTGGCTCCCACGAGTAATCTCAACCTGCTCAGATATGAGATGCGCCAGCTCTGTCTATTGAACCAGCTGGGGGAAGAGATATTCGTAGGCAACACGAGGGGCCAGGGAGTTTCTGTTGCCGTTCTTGGTGGTGGCGGTGGCTGGTGCTACCGCTGCTGCTTCTGCTGGTGGTGCTGCTAGTGGTGCTGGTGCTGGTGCCGGTGCTGGCGCTGGTGGCGGCGGCTTGCAACGGCGTTGACGGTGGTCGTGTAGATGCTGTTGCAGCACCACAGCTGCACTTTCTAAGCAACGCACAGGGAGCAATTTCGAATCTTCTGGGCATGTTGCAGATCTGCAAGTCCAGTGTTGCGTATGGTGGCTTTTGCTCGTGTTCACATGCAACGTTGTGGAACACCGAACAGCTGAATAAACTTAACCGTGTAGAAGCCGACATTCTCCGACATTTACTTTCTCCACGAAAAGCAAGACTATTGGAAGCCGCTGGCAACGGTCGTGCGCCACGGTGGTCACGACGGCTTGCTGGAGGATGCTGGGCTTGTCACCCTCGAACTGCAGCCTGCCTGGAAGATTCGTCTCGCTGCATATGGCCCAGGGTCTGCAGCTGTGGGTTTCGGACTCAGGACTCTGAGGAATCAGGTGGTAGGGTGCCCGGGCTGCATGATTCTCCACTACTTTTAAGATCGTTCCTAGGAGCAAGGAACATGGTGCTGCCAAAGATAAGGCTGTGCAAGTCGCGTTGCTGTAACTAAAACACTCGTGTGTGATTCTGATGGCCGCTCGTGTCGTTGTTCTTTCTGCGTTGTTGTGGTTTCGAAGGAGCCTCTCTCAAACACCACTGGGGGTTTCAACCTTGGCGGTGGTGCCCACGGTTTCCCTTTTATTTTCGTTTGGTTTGCCTACACTGCTACACCCTAAACCCTATGAGGGCATTGAGCACTAAGTGGTAGCTTGGGAGGGCTCATTTTCAGATGCAGGCTGTGGGTTTTGTTGGATAAAGGTCTTGGACAGATTGAGCAGGAAGTGGTAAGCAGTCTTTCCGCTTCCGTGAATGTCGACATACACACACCGAGACATACATACATGCATGCATGCATACAGGCATGTACCATATGTACATACATACATATATATAATATACACACCTGCAGCTATATGTCAATTACAGTTCTGTATCTGGCTGGGGTCATGATAGCCCCAAGCCCCAAAAATCTTAGCTCAAAAGCCCCAATCCATAAACCGTGAGCAGCAGCCCTAAACCCTAAATCGATTCCCAACGCTCTAGTCCCTTTCGAGCGGCTTGCTCACTGCTTCTCGAATACTCTAGTCCCTCTCGAGCGGTTGGCTCCCTGATTCCCAAACACTCCTGTCCCTTTCGAGCGGTTTGCTCCCTGATTCACAATCACTCTAGTCCCTTTCGAACGGTTTGCTCACTGCTTCTCGAATACTCTAGTCCCTCTCGAGCGGTTTGCTCCCTGATTCCCAAACACTCTAGTCCCTTTCGAGCGGTTTGCTCACTGCTTCTCGAATACTCTAGTCCCTCTCGAGCGGTTTGCTCCCTGATTCCCAAACACTCTAGTCCCTTTCGAGCGGTTTGCTCCCTGATTCCCAATCACTCTAGTCCCTTTCGAGCGGTTTGCTCACTGCTTCTCGAATACTCTAGTGAGCGGTTTGCTCACTGCTTCTCGAATACTCTAGTCCCTTTCGAGCGGTTTGCTCCCTGATTCCCAAACACTCTAGTCCCTTTCGAGCTGTTTGCTCACTGCTTCTCGAATACTCAAGTCCCTCTCGAGCGGTTTGCTCCCTGATTCCCAAACACTCTAGTCCCTTTCGAGCGGTTTGCTCACTGCTTCTCGAATACTCTAGTCCCTCTCGACGAGACTCTAGTCCCTTTCGAGCGGTTTGCTCACTGCTTCTCGAGTACTCTAGTCCCTCTCGAGCGGTTTGCTCCCTGATTCCCAAACACTCTAGTCCCTTTCGAGCGGTTTGCTCACTGCTTCTCGAATACTCTAGTCCCTCTCGAGCGGTCTGCTCCCTGATTCCCAAACACTCTAGTCCCTTTCGAGCGGTTTGCTCACTGCTTCTCGAATACTCTAGCGGCCTTGGCACTTCGATTGGGGTTTTCAGATATACTACGCCATAGGTACAAGAACAAACCTATAAACCAAGCACAGTAATAGTGGTTATTAAAGCCCTGCTTGCCCTTCAGGGAGCTCCAAAGAGTTCACATCTTCAGGAGCGAAGTCAGTGCTGCTGCGGCTCTATGGAGGTTTAGGGCTCAGTGGTTTTCGACAGGCTTCAGGAGTTTAGGGTGTAGGGCTAAGTGGAACCGTAGATTACGGCTTCTGTGCTTCTGGCTCTGGAGAGCTGACCTGGCAATGGACAGCAAAACCGAGACAACAGCTCTCTTTCCTGCACTAAACCCTAAGCCCTGTCCAGATTTAGGCCGGCCCTGCTGCCCCAGCCAGTGATCTCGCACATGCTCCCGACACCCTGGCAGGCACAGTTCATGGATTGCTCGCCGAGAGGGTTTGGGTTCAGGGTTTATGCAGTTTAGGCTTAGGGGTTTAGGGTTCAGGGCTTGGGAACGGTTCCAACAATTTCTGGGGCAGCGCTTCTCGGCACAAGGCCTCGAAGTCGTCAGTCGGCAAGCAAGCAGGTCCGATGCAGCTCGTCTCTGGTACAGGTCGATCCAGCTGTAGCAGCCTTTGGAATGGGTTTCGTGCGATCGAAACTATTCTGCTGAAGCTTTGGGTTAATAGTCAGAGAGTTGAGGGCTGTAAAGGGCCGCCACCATGACACGCAAACTCCAATCTGCACAAGTTAGGACAGCAAGGACGACAGCAGGACAACGTGTAGGAACCCGACTCAGAAACTAATGGTCCCCAAACCGTAGAGTAGCTCAGAACCCCAGAGACACAGAACCCATCCTGGCATCACGGCGAGTTAGACGGCATTTTTCATGGACGAAAATCTTACTTCTGTGCTGAGTCTCTTTCTGGGTCACGCTTCTTTGTGCATGGGCGGTGCAAACCGACCGCTGCGGTTGCAGGGATAGAACTAATGAAAACGCCCAGCTAACACCCAAATCTCTAAATTTGACGCAAGCCTAGATCAGACCGGTACCTAACCTGCATCTCCAAAGCAGGATATGAATAACACCTCACCATTCAATACTTGCCTTTGGTTTAACATACATCAAACACTGTGTCAGAACTTGCAGCTGCAATCCGAGTCCAGCTAAATTTCAAATCTCTAAATTTGACTCAAGCCTAGATCAGACCTATGAAGCCTAACCGCCCGAGTTGTAAGTCCTTCACCCTTACAAGAAAGACTCAAACTGTGCAGCCTCATTTCGAAATCCCCTGGGCCCAACGTCCACAACCCAGCCAGAAAACCAAGACCCCGTAAGAACTCTCAAGATCTTGAATCCTAAATTGCCCTCGTAAGCTCTCGGCCTGCGAAAAAATGGATCAAACTCTAAACGAAACTTTCGACGAAACACGCGAGATCGCTGTCAAACGGGGTCTCTTGGTAAAACGCAGGGTGCACAAAGACCTGTCGACTGCTTGCTCGGTTGGGAGATTGGGCTTTATGGTAAAGGTTTGGATTAGGGTTGCGTGTACGGTGTTGGCAGTATGGGTGTAGGTGTCCTCTGTGGGACTTAGGGCCTTAGGGTTTAGGGTTTAGGGACTTAGGGTGACTTACCTGCTGCATGGCCCCCATACCTTGACGACAGAATTGGACTACCCTGCCTGAGGTCTGCTGGCAGAGTGTATGGCGACTGAGTAAGGTGTAACCATGATGCTCCACTTCCACAAGGGCCCCCATGAAGACAGCAGACTCGCACTGCCCAAACAACCTTGGGAGGTCATGCCTCGATCTTGAAGCTAGTCCAACGACCTGCATTGAGCTCGCCCAGAGGCCAGTCCCTAAACCTACATCCCAAAGGAAGGCTAAACCCCCTTGTTACAGAAGCTTATAATCAAGGAGAGCAGCTTAACCCAAACCCGTTGTTTAAGAACCAGAAAGCCCTCTTCAAGTGCTTGAAATGGCAACCCTTCCAGAAACCTACCTTTTTCCCACTGGGCTCAAGTTTAGACTGTGCAGAAACCTCATCCCGAAGCGACCAACCCCCACAGCCCCCCTGGCCCTAAACTCCAAGCCAAGCCTGCGAGATGCCTCGCACTTCCGAGGTCTCCGCTGATGGCTTGACATGCGAATCTTGCCGCCAGCCGCCTGCCACAACCTTTGGGGGTTTTGGGTCTGGGGTTCTTGAGGAGGGCAGTAACATCCAGGTTGCAGGTATCGATGCTGGCAGGCAGTCTTACATGCAGGCGGTATGCCTTCACGCACCTTGTCGCTGTGTACAGTGTGCACATCTCGCTATAGGCATCCACATGCTCCTCACCATCTTCTGCTTGCGCATTCCAGTAAGGCGTCAGCGCTGCACACCAGAGGAGGACAAAGGTGGCGTTTTCTCGTTCAGGATTTGCTGTTTTTAGGGCTTTCAGACTGTTAGATTGAAGGAATGTTCTAGGTTGGAGGGTTTCGGATTTACGGCATATGTGGCCCGAACTTACGGCTCCTCCTCCCTGAGGCTCCTGGTACTTATGCGGTATGTAGTTTGCCCTTAATGGGTTTACGAATTTCCTACGACTCCAAGTATACACATAGTTCCTATTTTGGAGTCGAAGCTCGATTTTACTAGACCTAAACTCTGCACTAGTTGAACCGCCACGGTACCTGTGGTCAACCTACTGGCTTGCTCGCCTGAGTTTGACCAGGTTTCATGATTTGTGTGAAGTCTTCCGTTTCATCTGGCCTGCCACTGCCTCGCAACGTTTTAGAAGTTTCAGCTGTCGACCCTGAAACCCTAAGCTGCCCTACAGCCTATCTTAAATACGTAAAATACTGCGCATCCTAAAGCCCTCAACTACCTTACGAGCTACCCTAAAACCCTTAACTGCCATGTACTCAAGCCAACATCCAGGCACCTAATACTGGTATATACATGCACCCTATACAAATGACACCATCTTACAACTGCCACCCAACATGTACTAGTACTTGTCGGTTGATCTCAGGGTTTCTTCGTATAAGTATACTATGACAAAATTACCCCAGCGGCTGTCTGCGTTACTTTGGACCCTTCGGGGTACCTGGAGCTTGGAGAGCTTGCAGTCATCAAGCAAGGATGCGCAGTGCGCCGCGGTAAGGACCCACCTGACAGGTTCTTAACTTCGTGTGCTTTGGACGTTTATCGTGGCCCCCCGAAGCCTAACAAACCTGAATAACTAAGCCTAAAACCTCAACCCTATTCAAGAATTGATGCGCTGTTGTTTTAAGGAGTCTTTCTGCCAGCCAGCTCTGCCAGCTCCCGCGATTTAAGGTTTAGTTGTTTGGGGGGTGTCGGGTTTTGGGGCTTTGGGTTTTCAGGGTTTGGGATTTCTGGTGTGGAGTTTAGGGTTCGGGGTGTTGGGGCTCGGGACTTCAACACGATGGATAAGGCAGCAAGGCCTGAAACTAGGGTCACAAATCCGAACGGCCTCCGGACCTCTGACCCGGAACCCTCAAAGGTCACGTATGGCCCCTTCTACAACTGGGCTCTCACGAACCCCTAAACCCCAAACCTGCAACCCCAACACCGAACCAATCCTCAACCCTCATCCCCGAAGCCCGAACCCTCAAAGCTTGAGTTGGTTCAATCTTTCAACTGGACATCAGAAAGCTCTGGTATGAGCTTCCTGGAGCTCTAGACGTGGTGTAGGCTTCAAATGCTCCCTGTGTGGCGACAAACTTCGATCCTTCAGCCTGGAAGCCGAAATTCTGAGCTTTACTGTGTGTAAGGCTTCTGTATAATATGACGGACAAGTGTCTGGCGTTTTCATTGCTAACCAAAGTAGATTGCACCCCTCACAAAAAATCCGACCATCAATCCCTGACCTGAGGTTCTACAAGGAGTCAGTGAGTCATTATGTCGTTCGAAATCGGGCTCAGCGCTTGCCGGGTTGCTGCACTCAACCTATCTGCGACCCTCTCTGCACTGCGCCAAACATCATGACTCTCGGGCACCTGTCTCCAATCAGGGTGCCCCCGCAGAAGTGCATGGCCGTGCCATTGACCTGTGCCAGCACTTGGGTGCTTGGTATATACGGTCTACAACTGATCAGAAATAGCACCCGCGTTCCCAAACAATGGCCATTTTCCAAAAACACAATGACTAAACCGAAATTGGCACTTTGCATGTATTCGGAGATCTGTGCGAGACTCCTCTCATGCAGCAGTGGACCAGGATTCGGGCTTGGGTTCAGAATTTTGAGTTTAGAGCCCTATTCTACTGCCTAGGTCTTAAGGGAGAAACTGAAGGTTCGGTTCAAAGATCAGTGGCGTTGTAAGCCGGAGGGGTTTCTAGGGCCATGTTTAGGAGTGGCAGTCTTGGGCTTAGAGTTTACAGGCTATGATTGCGGGTTCTATGGAGATTTGACTTAGGTATCCCGTTCAGCCCCTACCCCACAGCAAAATGTGAACGTCGTGTTGCATGCCCGGGGGGCTGATGGGACCACTTGTTGAAAGATTCAACAACCTCGAGCTCAGGCGCTAAGCCGTGAGTTTGAACAAAATGAAACTAAGCCCTTAATAATTCCAATATGGGTTTGGGGTTGTATTATTATACCATAACTATAATAATAAGGAACCCCCAAAACCCTTCCCCCTAAACCCTAAACCCCTGCACCCGAGACCCAACTTAGATCCGACACCTTCGGACCCTCCAATGCTCAAATCGCCGCGAAATACTGCGAGATTCCCTGAACTCTGACGGTCATAGTCCATGTACCCAAATAGTTTATACATTCACCCTAAAGTACCTCTAATCCACTACATATATATATATATGTATATATGTATATGTATATAGAGATTTCATGCCAAAGTATATGCTATTTGGGTACATGGACCCTTAGAGTGAATGCTTGCAGGTCGAAGTAGCGAGCTGACGTAGGCTGACTTGCCATCGCCACGCGCACTCCTGGCTAGATTCCGAAACCGCGATTTGAGAGAAGATCAACGGTCCAAAATCCTAAAAGCCTAGAGAACCTACAGGTCCCTGATTGTTGTTTGTCTAACTATACTACAGTAACGAACCGTAAGGGATAGAATCGCTGATATTTGAGGCACATTTCTTAGCTTGTAGGTAACCAGCTAGTCCTGTGATAAAGACGTGCACCACCATTGATAAGACGAAGACCACGTTATGGAAATCATGCTTGTGTTGCCCACGTAGCTTGCTTACGTAGCATTCATCGCAAGACTAAAAAGGTTAACAAGAAAAGTGTGTAAAAGAAGCTGGCAAGTGTTACCACAAGCCGCGGCTAGCCACTTAGCTCCAGGTGTGAACCCCAAAACCATAAAGCTTATTCGGCTTATTCCCAACTGCAGGCCGCAGCCTTTGCACCTACACCCTAAACCCTAAACCCAGCCTTTGCATCCACACCGTGGACGATGCGGCTGTTGCGAAGAGTGTGGCCACCAGCACGGCCTGAGCTTGCAACCAGGGGTTTGGTACACATCTCCACCCTTCACCGTAGATCCCAAAAGGGGCCCTTAAAATAATGAATACTACGGCTTGATGCTAAAATCTCTAGTTCATTAACAGAGCAAGGATCGGTCAAATTTGCTGATGGAATCCTCACAAGCCGGGCCAGTACTGGGCCGGTCCTTCGTGTTTCTCCGTAGTTTGTCCACCCAAAAAAACAACAAAAAAACGCATTGCTCGGGAAATAAAAGGGGAATACTAAACAATCGTGCCTGCGCGGGCTTAGGTAGGGTATAGGGTGAAATTCTGGGACTGCAGTGGACTCTACATGAAGCCTTCGGATTTAGGTCTCAAGCCTGGCAAGGGAAAGTGGAGTTGAACGGCAAAACCTCAGCGTCCATGGACCTACGGAGTGGGTGCTTTAGTCGGAAACGGGTTAAACCCTAAACCCTAATGGTACATGGAGCCTTAGGGAAAGCAACAGCGGGTTGAAGGGTGTTGAGCTGGGCCTGGCTCCGTGGTAGTGTTGGAAACTTGAGAACGAACATCCTACCCGCTATCCTATGGGTTCAGGGCTTAGGGTTCTTATCACGATTTCCGTGTGTTCCGGTCCATTGTGTTTTGGTTCCAAGGGTTTTCGGACACGTCTTCATCGAGACCCTAAGCTCCAATCCTCAGAGACCTGAAGCCGCCAGAGTCAACAGATCCGTAACCCGATGCCCCCCTCTGCTAAACACTCAACCCTGAAGCCACTAAACCATACACCAGCCCAATCCCCAAACCAGAAACCCAACTGGCATTTGTTGGTGTATGTTGCAATAATACTTATGCGATATTCCGAATTCCTGACCCCATTACACTGCACTCCCAAGGCCCACACCACAGGACGAGTCTTTCAAAGGCTCTTGAGAAGGGCCCTCCCTGCGGCTCTGGTGAGGCTTTCAAGCTTTTGGGAAGAGGGCCCTTACGGCTCTTCGGGATTAGTTCTACAACGGTGTTCGTGAAGGGTTTCGGGGTTTAGGGCTCTTGGTGGGCTTAAGTACGTGCTGGTTTGGAGGTGGGGGTTGGTGGCTGAGGTCTCTGTTGAGGCTTGGCTTGGGGGTTTGGGTTTCAGGGATCTCCAGAGGGTTCGCGCCGAAGGGCTTGGGCGTTGCGTCTCTGAACCCGCCGTCCCTAAACTCCTAAACCGGAACCCCACAAAATCTCACCCTGCAAACTCGAAACCTGACTTTTGGACCCCCAAAGATCGAAATTCGACTTTCAACGCAAGCTTCTCCACCCTGAAAGGCATGGGACGGGCTTAGCAAAACATCTCTGAGCTGAGAACCTCCCCAAAGCATGACACATGTGAACCCTAGTTGGCCCTGGTTCCTACAAAGTACTCCGAAGATCCTCAATGCTGAACACCACAGCAGCTGAGGCCCTAAAATAAGAGAGGAAAGTTTCAAACCCAAACCGAAAAGAGTAGTATCATTGAAATGGTGAAACCTAAACCCCTAAACCCTAAACGGACGTTCCTCACTCAGGCCTATGTAGAACTCGGTATAACTACCGTTACCATCTCCGGGAAGCCGAGCAAATGGAACCAGTGTTGGTCTCATCATATTATACTTTATGTATTACTTAAATTTCTATGCAGTAGATATTCTAGCTGACATAGTTTTTGCTGTTCTTGTTGTTGTGGCAGGTCTTCCATGATCCGGCGCATGTTCGGTCAAGGCACCATGGCATCATCACGGGGTGTGACTGAGGCCCTGAAATCCTGATAGCCGGTCCTTCTCACACTTGAGGATCTAAAATTCTAGGCTCTGTTCAGATAGCCTGAACGGCCGGCAGGGTCCTAATTACCTGTCTACCTTCATGTGGCCCAATTCCTGCTAAGCTTCGCAAGGCCGCAGAACCCCACAAGTGGATGTAGCAGCTATCAGGACACTGTTTTGGAGCATTTGGATGGGGTTTAGTTTAGGGTTTGACAGTCCCTGACTCCCTGCAAACCCTAAACAGTCCTTCGTGTATGTATATATGTATATATATATATAATATATATATATATATATACTATATATATATGCATGTACACATATACATCTAAAATACATACCCCATAAGGACCCTTCTCCCCAAGCCTTGGGATGCTAAGATGCGCAACTGCCCCATGGAGGAGAGTGATGAAGAATACCTGGACAAAAACCACACGGTTTTCTCTACGTGGGACGAAGATAGTAGCACTGGTGGTCGAAGTTGTCATGGTCATAGGTGTACTGGTAGCAGTGGTCGTAGAAATCGCCTGAGAAGTCATAGTAGTCGTCGCCGTGGTGGTGGCGATGGTGGTTGTTGAAGTAGCAGTAATTTTATTGAAAGTTTTCTCTTTCAACATAGTATTAGTGTGCGATATTAGCAGGGCCAAGCGACACTGGCTTGTCAACAGAAGCGTACGCGTATCAGGTGGCAAGCAGTCAGAATTTCGACACTGATCACATACTAGAAGTAGCTAAGTACAGACAACCCCAACGATCCTAGTGCTGACCCGCATTATTACTACTATCCGAAACCCAAGTACCTATTCATGAGGTACCTTGGACCCTGCGGATTTTTCACGTCCTCTTCGGGATCCTCCGGTTTTACCTCTAAGAAGGCGGCATTCTGCTTTTCAAGATCCTTTCGAAGACAAAGAGTTCGCAAATCTGAGCATTGACGTGAGGCCGCCGGGCGGATGGTTTTGTTTCAGCCTTCACGTGTAGTGATCTTGGTGCTCCATGTTGGTGCTCATGTGTTAACCCGACACTCAAATTAAACCCTACGCAACTTGCAAACCCTACGGGTCCATGTACCGTTAAGGGGTGGCTTTAAGGGAATCGTAAGGGCTTCGTTAGGGATTAGGGTGTTGTGTTTTATCCCCGTCCCTACAACCAGGGAGCTGCTACGTGGTTGAGGTTTTAAGGTTCAGGGTTTAGGGCCCGGACCAGCGGCCATGGACCAGAAACGCAGGCCGAATAAGCTGCCCAAGTCACCAGCGATGGGCCCGGCAGCCCGCGTGCGCGGCTTGGCTTCATCAGGCGAAACTCGTGGCTATTTACACAGGGGCTCCTGCTCTCATGTAGAAGGCCCACAACATGTTTCAGCATCACTCCTTGGGTGACAAGATCGGCCGAGCACACAAACATGGCATAGACATGAACAAGGCTCTTGGCATTCAATCCTCGTTATAGACTTCAGGGTTTGGGGAGAAGCCTAAACCTTCAAAACCCCAGTACCCTAAACCCTAAACCCTAAACCTTCAAAACCCCAGTACCCTAAACCCTAAACCCTAAACCTTCAAAACCCCAGTACCCTAAACCCTAAACCCTAAACCTTCAAAACCCCAGTACCCTAAACCCTAAACCTTCAAAACCCCTAAACCCTAAACCTTCAAAACCCCAGTACCCTAAACCCTAAACCTTCAAAACCCCAGTACCCTAAACCTTCAAAACCCCAGTACCCTAAACCCTAAACCCTAAACCTTCAAAACCCCAGTACCCTAAACCCTAAACCCTAAACCTTCAAAACCCCAGTACCCTAAACCCTAAACCCTCAACACCCCAGTACCCTAAACCCTAAACCTTCAAAACCCCAGTACCCTAAACCCTAAACCTTCAAAACCCCAGTACCCTAAACCCTAAACCCTTGGGCATGCAAAGTTTGGGGCCGAGCGCTTGCAGTGCCCGGGTTGCTAAACCCAAGTGGAATCTGGGGCGTACTATGACTACTATGAGTCACCAATTCCGATGTGCATTCAACTGAAGGATATAAGATATAACCCTAAAGACATTGGTACAGTACATATGCGCCATTGGGTACCAAATTTTCACCCTAGGTAGTTTTTAGGGGTTAGGCTTTTTGCTTTTATCCGCCTGCACAGGCTCTCAACTCAGGGGTTGGGGGTAGGATTTGGGTTTGGGTGCTTGTGGTGCTGGGTATGCAATCTCGGGTTCAAGGTGCTTGGTAGCCATCGAAAAAAACCGTGGTGGGACTCCGCGGAACCCTTTACAAGTCTCTGCCTGCAGCTTCAAGCCGAGTTCCTTCTTCGGCCTTTTTTCCCAAACCCTAAACCATATAAACCCTAAACACAAGACACCCAAAGAAAGTTGAAAGCCGCTATCCGAAAAAGGGAAGACACTTCAGGGTAGTGGTTTCTTGCAATCAAGATCCCGATGGAATGAGTAACATTGCTTCCAAGAAGTTTAAAGTATAAAAGACGCCCAAACCCTCTCACACCCTAATCCATGTTTTGTAAGGTTCCCGAACAGCTTGCTTCTAAGATCTGGAAGTATACAGAAAACGGCCGACCCAAAATTTTCTTAAACCCTAATCCGTAGATTTTAGGGTTCCCGGATAACTTGAGACATACGAACATGTAGTATCTTAGTGTATCGTATAACCAAAAACTCAACTCTGATTGTCAAGGTCCTTTTCGGGTTTAGGGTTTAGGGTTACATGAAGCTTACCAGTCGCAGAACCCGCCCGACGCGGCGGACTGAGGAGGCCACCCGAATAATGCCGTAACCTCAATCGATGGAAATCGAGCTTCGCTTTCGGGCTTTATATATAAAGGGGCTTCAGATAAGGTTTTATGGGATTTAGGATTTAGGGTGGTTTAAGGTTTATAAAGGGTTTGGGGTTTAGGAGTTTAGGGGTTTGGGGTAATTCAAGGCTTATAGGGCTTAAAGCTACTCTATAGGTTAGGTTCAAAGCGTCGTTTTGCGTGAGGCTGCAGCCTGCACAAGCAGATGCAAGGAAGCTCTGGGAGGAAAGGTGGATGTGGGCCTACATGGCTGCTCACCTTCTGTTGAGGACCCCCGTTGAGTTAGGGTTTAGGATTAAGGGTTAAGGGTTTAGGGTTCAAGAGGCCTAAAACTGCTGGCCCTAAACCCCATGTCAAGGTCTTATACGCAACAGAGTCTCAATCTGCCTTTGGGACATCCGAGAGTGAGGCCGTCAAAGTAGCCAGCTCGGCCAGCGACCTCGGCTGGAATCTGCTACCATAAGGATCTGGTCTGAATACTTGGTAATGCTGTTCCCTTATCTATAGATAAACTGTAACAGTACTATAACATACTGCAACAGCCTATTCTAGTGGGTAGCGCCGCTATATTCGAGAGGGGGGGGGGGTCGGTGGTTTGGCTCGTTATGCACATGCTACACAATCAGCCCGTAGGCCCGAACAATTGATCCACGATACAGATGCGACAAAACTCAGCAGCGCAAGCCACGAAGCTTGATCAACAAACAACCCCATGCAAAGCTTGCCCCCAAGGCAAGGAGCATTGATATCCTCCTTGAATGTGATCCGCACGATGGACACGTTGTCAGCCTAGCACGGAAACGTGGCCCAGCCCCTTCAAGGTTTATAGAGCTTGAGAGAATATCAGTTTCTTGCAATCAAGGGCTTTGTTTGGGGCGATCCTCTACATAAGGATCTTGGTATTGATCGAGGGCCTACACTATGAGTCACTATGCTTTCCCTTTTTCTCTGAAACTCCCGAATCACAGTTCGGAAAATCCTTCTGGGATCTGCCGGCACAAGCAATGATGAGGGCTTCTCATGCAGCTTTCATTAAGCCTACCTCAAGAAACGGAATGTTTCATTCATGCATTTGAAGGTGCTTGAGAGTAACAGATATGCAGTGCGTGGGGCTCAGTGGCCGCAGGGTTTATCGGGTTTTGCCGTGCGCGTCCGCTGTTTCCGTGCGCAGTGGAGATATGCAACGCCCTTCACGCAAGGGCCCTGTATTCAATCATCACCCCATATTCGCTAAGGCAGCTAAGGGTTAGTAATAAAAAGCCAAATGCTGCTCCGCCTGAATCCTACACCCGCAACAATAAACCGACGTCAGACCCCCCCCCTTACTGTAACCCCTAAACCCTGAACAACAAACCCCAAACCCGACCTACTCCATGGACAACTGCGCGGCGAGGCGCGTGAAACAAGCGTCCAAGCTCTCGGTTGGCGAAGCGAAGCGCGAGGATGTTAAGCACCTGACAGGTTTGCCGCTCCCTCGTCTTTGAGTGTTTAAGGTTTGCGGTTTAGGGTTTATAAGGGTTTAGGGTTTAGGCTAGGGTTAAGGGTTTACACTCTCGCAACTCGGACTTGTCAGACGAGGTCTGCGTGGTCGGGGTGACAACGACTTCTCTGCTAAGACGTTACTCGTGCGTCACCACAAGTTCATCAGAGCCAGGCCGAAAGACCACGCAAAGCAAGGTAGTGCCATGTACTACCCCAGCTCTGTTGACCCACGGGAACATCTACAGACAGTCATGCTCAGCTCATCAGGACAAGACACTTCAAATAGCATAGTCTCGCAAACAGTATAGTCTAAGAGAACTAGAGCCGACTAGAGCCATATGAGCCATATGAACTGCCTCCAGTCAGGACTTTGCGAACTGACGTGATGAAAAGGGTTAAGGGTTTAGGGTTTAAAGTTTACGGTTTAGTGTGATAGACATAAAAGGGTGTGTGTGTGTGTTTGTGTGTGTGTGTGTGGTGTTTAAGTCTCTTCACGGCTACCAGACAAAGTATCCTTTCCTATGGTGGGTTCAATGTGATATCAAAGGGCTCTACGATTCGATAGTTTACCCAGGCCCCCAAGTGTATTGTTGATTCTGGTTGCCTGGTTTCTCGACCTTAGGTACTACACCATGCGAGCGCTGTAACACACAGAATTCAAGCATGCTCAGAAGAGCAACTTCGAACCCTTAAAAAACCAAGGGCCCTCGTAGAATCCGAAAAGAGCGCCTAGGGCATCTTTACAGAGCCCGAACCCCCCGACAGCTATGTCATACATATGGACAAGAATGAATATCACCACGGTTGAGGGTTTAGGGTTTTGTGCATGAGGGATGCCTCTGGCTGATATATGTGTATAAATGTTATCTCTATTATTACTATTATAAATAGTTTTGTTATCTGCAGAGCTAGTGCTGCAGGGCTTTTGAGCACACGGCTCGGCCAGTTCCGTTATGATGTACACTTGTAGATTCAGCTGATTCGCTTCGCTTTTCTCCGGCGCTCCAGAAAACTACCGGCTGGCCGACAGCCGAACAGACTCTCCGAGTCCTGTTCCACCCCGCTGCCTCGCGAAACTGTACGTCATCGCGGATCTGCTAGTGTAGTGACTGCAGTGACGCGACCCGCAGTATGACATATCTGCTTCTTGTCTCGGCCGCTCGAACAACCGCTATACGAATAGGACACCGGAATCAAGGAGCCTAGGACCAAACCTGACGCAAAGCGCCAGTTTTGTAGACATTTCGGCAACTAGAACCTCCCTGTAAAGTCCTTAAACCCTAATATGCCTAATTAATATGTGGCCGGAGAGGCACCATGTTCTTGGCCAGGTAGTGGTCTATTCTGTAGACCTGCGACCTCGGCACTCCCCCGCTGCTTCAGGTCACGGGTCAGCTGCGCACCATGTTTTTCTACTTACCTTAAGGGTACATGTACCCAACTAGAAAAAATCATTGGCCCCAAAGTACCCACATAGGACTTTACGGAAGGGCTGCTAAGAGAAGAAGAAGAAGCAGAGTAACATCAAACACAGGACAGGAGGCCATTGCAGGGTTGAGCGGTAGGGTTTAGGGATCATCGGTTAAATTCGAAACAACGGCGAAGTTCAGCAGAAAATCCTCGCGCAAAGGAGAGACGTTCGGACATTCCAAGGGTCGTGACTGCACCGGGATCGCACAATTCGTCAACCCACACTCCGAAATCCCATCTTTAAAGCCGGCTGTGCACAATGCTGAGCCGAGTGGAACCCGTATAGAGCCCCAATGAGAGTCCTACCTACACCCTTGTGAAGCCCTCATTCATGCCCTATTTGGGAGTTTCCGAAAATAGAGGACCCGAATATAGCACCCGAAATAGTAGCATCCTGATCATAAGGACCCCCCAAATAAGGTACCCCTAATTTTCGGAAACTCCCATTTGAAGCCCGGATTATCATCCGTCCCAAGTGCTAACATTAAAACGGACCCCTACCTGAACCGCAAACACCGTACCTTTTAAGGACTTAGGTAAGGAAATCATTGAAATCGTTATAGGGAGCTCCATAAAATGCAAGGTTGTATATGGTCCAGGTATACTTAAAATCTGCCAAACGGGATAAACAAAAAAGTCGGCTCCCAGCTCGACGAGGTATTCCGAGAGCTGGGAGGCGAGATCTCTGGCCTCGGGGCGTCTTCATACAAGCACAGGGCATAGGGCATAGGGTTTGGGGGTTGAGGGTTTAGGGTTTACGGTTTAGGGCACAGCCTAGGGTTTGGGTTTGGGGTTTAAGCATTTAGGGTTCAGGGGTGATTGTTTAAGGTGCAATTTCCCAATCCGTTCCTAACGGCCATGAACCCTACATTCCGCCCTACATGTAGTTTGAAGGACAGCAGCTAGCTGGGCTTCCGGCGGATTGGAGATCGTGGCCAAAAGGCTTCTCGACAATCACACCTCAGCAGAGCAGCACTCAGCTCTGGATTTACAACTGTTACTGAAAACAGGCTGGAAAGGCAGATCACTGCAAATCCCGCGAATCCCATGGTCTGCGTCTGCGTTCAGTTTGACAGAGTCAGAAATCAAGCGTCTTCTGTGCAAAGCTTCCCTGATGATCCGAGCTCCACAGCCCTTTTTTCAGAAACCGTTCACTTCTGACCCCCTGAAAGAGCAAACTGCGGAACTCGTCCTCCAACCCCAACCCCAAAAGCAGCGAAGAATTGCCCCAGCAGCCACAAACCCCATGCCTTACACGGTATAAGCCCCACCTGCACCCAAACCCTGCAAACAATCACAGGTTATGACTTATGAGCCCCTAATGAAAGGGTTTAGCCGGGTCAGCTGCTTCACTTTATCCATGAAACACTAGGTGATTGTGCCAAAGCAAAAACCCTAAGTGCGATTGTCCAAAGCAAAAACCCTGAGTGCGATTGTCCAAAGCAAAAACCCTGAGTTCCGGGAGGGCCCACGAACGTAGCCAGTGCCAGGCCAGCACTCCTATAGGGTTTAGAGTTTAGATTTTTTTGTGGGCTAAGGGGAGGGTTTCGACTCGCACACTCGCTCTCGCAGGCACGGCATCATGAGCGAGTAGTTTGGGGTTCAGGGTTTATAGGGTTCAGGGCTATTTTAGGGACGATTCACACACTCGCGCACAGCAGGCACGGCTTCGTTTACAGTGCAAAATCATCGGGCGGTGCTTTCTTGTTGTTCCTAAGGTTGCAGGTCCGGTTCATGAGAATTTCGAGTCGAGTCGCATTCTGGCCTCTGGCCTTCAACTACGTGCAAACTGCTATGGGAGCTGAGCTTTTTGAGGGTGATTTACACGCTTTCGGGAACTTTGACTTGATTTGGATGTTGCGGGTTTCCATACCATGGAAACACCTCATTTTCAGGCACCAACATCCAATCTGACTTGGGGCCTGGGGCAGTTGTATAGCACCCGTATAGGAGCTTCTGTAACCCTGACATAACCCTTCTGGGGTTCTAGAAGCTCTTCCTAACACTCTTTTCGAGTCAGCATCGAATACGTATATGGCCCTTCCAAATGCCTTTTTGGGGCTTGGGGGAGAAGCTGCCGTTCCAAAGAGTACTCCGGTGCCTGTGTCTTCTGGCATCGAAGTTGCATAGGGCTTCTTGCTATGATGGAAGCACTACGGGACATTGGGTTCTTTCGGTGCTGTGGGTTCGTCAGCATTGTTTTGAACGTCTTTTCGACTTAATTAGCGGCTTTCAGGTTTGAGGCACACTTAACTGAGCTAAATCCTGCCAAACGCTTCAATGCCTACACGACCCTACGCGGCCTCTGCAGCACAGGTTGGGGCTAGGGCGCTAGAGACCCGGGCCCACCGAAATCCTCGCGCAGCGCGCCCAGAAAACAGGAAGCGCGAAACCCAAAGCTCCTGTCGGATGAGCTTCACGGCCTCACGGAAAAGAAAGGGCCTCAGTCTCCAAGATATGCTTTTGGAGTCTCCCCGGTTGCAGACACCCTAAACCCTAAAGCTTAGACCCTAATGCCTGAACCATTATTCAGCACGGACTGAGGTGCCGGCCAGCACCTACGGAACTCTAAACCCTAAACCCTTGATACCTCGAACCCTCGCGAAGCCACCGAGTGCCCTGGCGGCAAGGCCAGGTAGAAGATGCGATTGTCGACCAGCCTCGGATGAAGACTCTACCACGGCTAGAAGCTAAAGAAGTTGTGAAAGTTGAGGGATGGAGACTCGCTGATTACATTCGCTTCGTGTGTTCTTGAAAGCTGTCTTTATTGCTGATGTGCTAACTTGGTGCTTCTGTGATCATACCTAACTTTTAGCTTATTGTGCTTGGTTGATGACATGTATGTCTGTATGTATGTCTGTATCTATGGACACCTGAGATTCTGGACTGGAGCTGGTATGGTGTCTCAGGATACTGTGACAATTCAAGATCAATGTTGAACAACGACGGAAATTCACCATGCGGAGGCGGCTGAAATCCGTGCCCAGATCTTTCATTGAACCTCAGTTTGTTGTGGGTATTCAGGTGGTTAGGATCCTGAAAGCCTGAAACAAGCATACAAGCACATCCCACTCGGCAGTCGGCCCATTGGCGTTGGCCTGAAGGCATTTGTGGAGCTCCCTGGCCGCATGGTTTAGAGTTTAGGCTTCACCGTGCTGTGTGGCTCGGTGGCTTTGGGCAGTATCGTAGTCAACATCCTGAAAACAGTGCTATCACGGGCAAACAGCAACGATTGGTATGAACATTGTTCGTAATTCTTACGATGATGACAGTATTGCTCACCTTCTCGGAACAGTTTCGGGCGCTTTCGATTCCATGGGTAGGACTTCCGGTAAACTCTTCGTCTTAAGCCGCAGGCAGGTAACATGTTTTCGTGTTTCTGGTGCTGGACATGTGTGCAAGATCGCGGCCCAACCCGGCTGTCAAAACCGTGCCCGAGCACCCCAGCCCTAAGCGAACTCAACTGACCAGTTCAAGTCAAAGCTCTGAAGCACTGAAAACTCCAAAGCTGCTTCTTTGGAACAGGTACCGAAGCTCTTCAGGGCCGCTGAATCCTCTTGAAAACCCCTATCTCAAAAACCCTCTAAACTAAACCCCACCCAAATACAAGCATTTTGGAGCCTAAAGGTTTCCACGTCTTTGAAGTTGACCTCGCTTCGGGTTGGAGATTTAACGGATGTGAGGGATTCAGGGGTGTTCAAGTGATTCAAGTGTTGTTTG
The DNA here is from genome assembly GCA_003297005.1 of Symbiodinium sp. clade A Y106. Lineage (NCBI taxonomy): Eukaryota > Dinophyceae > Suessiales > Symbiodiniaceae > Symbiodinium > Symbiodinium sp. clade A. Next base: position 39,097 of record BGNK01000044.1, on the reverse strand, counting down.
TGCGTCACCTTTTTTGAGCTGACGGGTCTCTTGTCTCAGATTCTGGTCTCCACTCCACAACCCAAATTGTAGAGCTGCGTTTTTTGATCAGGAGGCTTGCATGGCTAAATAGCAAAGTACTGGTACCCAAATTAGGGGTCTTCATGCGTTGGGCCTAGGGTCGCTCTTGTCCCGTCCTATTGTGGGAGCTCTGCGTCAGGGGTGCTGAAACACTCTCATCCTACAAGTGCTACCAGAAGTTCACGAGGCCTCCCCCCAAGGTTGGTCGGGGTGATGACTGCCTGAAACTAAAGTCCTAACCCCCACTAGCCCCAAACCCTAAACTAAACCAGAAAACGCTAAGCCTAAATCCCCATCATCCCATCCTAAGCCCCAGTCGGCATTGCCACAAACTCGCCCAGAAAGCTACGATAAGGGTCGGAATGTATAAACTTGCATAAATACTCCTCGCATTCCCCACAGATCCACACTATGAATATAGTATAATGGATCCCCCAGCCCCGTTTTGCTTGTTACAGGCCCTGATAGTAGGTGCCTTGGTCGGACTCTCGGGTCTACTGAATGGCTAGGTGGGGCTTTTAAAGCTCTTGAAAAATATTAGTAAATAAGATCCTCTTAAGCCCAATAAGGGAAAAGATGAAATGTCCCAAATCCCTCCCCAGATGGGTTTCGGGCTTCGGACTTGGAGATTCCGGCTCAGGGTTTGGAGATGGAAGACGGAAATTGAAACACAACTCCGAAACCGCAATCCAAAGCTTCAGCCCTGAGCAGTGACGGGCATAACGATCACAAACAGGTTCAACGCCCAGGAGCGGGGGCAAAATGCAGCGTCGAGCAGAAGTGCTGGCCAAATGCAGGTGCAGCTTCCGGTGTAAAAAACGGGTGCTTTTGGCTTTCGGGATTGAAGGTTTCGGGTTCAGGGTTATTCGGTTGGGCACGGCCCTACCTCCGATCACAAGTCCTAGTCAAACAGCATAATTACATTTGTTGTGCGAAAAGTCGAATTAATGGGTTCTGGGTTTGAAACCCCCGCCCTTCTACCCCAACAACCAAACTGCAGCTATATCTGAACACGACAACCTTCGCAGCTGGCAACATACGATTCCTGAACCCTACACCCGGGTCGGTTTAGGGTTTATAGGGCTTGGAACGTTTATAGGGTTTAGCGTCCAGCGTGTTAGGTCTGAGTTTGTCACCCGGCCCTTTCTCCCTGCGTGCTTTCCCAAACAAAGCAGAACATGATTCTACAAGGAAGCAACTTTTTGTCCAGTGCACGAGCTCTGGTCTGCCCTGAATAGGAGAGGCTATGACGGCCACGGCCCAAGAATCGGAACAAGGTACATCACCCTAACTCTAAAGAGCCTGAAGCAACACCCTCAATCCGAAAATCCTGTTAGCCTACGCCTATAGTCACCAAACACTACATCTCTCAAGCCTCAAAAGACTGTAAACCCGCAATCAGAAGTCCAGAACCACAACAGCTGACATGACATTAGATCCCAGTTCATGGACATCCCATGTATGTTTAGGATTTTGATTTCGGCGCTCACCCTCGGACGTACCAGGCGAGGTATGTGGTTCGAGGTCTGAGAGGAGGTGAGAAACTTGATTGACAGGAGTGACGGCCATCACAGGACAAGACTCCCTAAAGGGTAGGGTTTAGGGTTTCTCAACCTTCAGCCGACCTTCAGCCCTACTAGATTGGTGGGTGTGGGCTTGACGCGTCGGCTTTCTGGCTTGGGATTCACGGACACTTCATCCACTACAACAAGCCCTGCGCAAACCCACCATCTGAATCTGCACCCGGAACAACCCCATGGCCCTCCTGTGCCATGCATAACCTCACTGGAACCTTAAACCCCAAAACCACGCAACAACCAACTATCACCCCACACCCCTCTTCAAGCAGCCCGGATCACCCGAAGATCTGTTGGCTTCTTGCACTCCTTTTCCTTGCCAGCCAGAGCTCGCAGTACAAGAAACATGCCAAGAAACAGCATATCTTGATTTCATGTAATATAGCGGCGTGAAGAACTCATAGGACAAAGTTTTACATTTGGGGAGTCTGTACTCCAGATGTATGAACAAAACGCTACTTCGCACGGCCCCCCATATTTTGGGAAGTTTGTTATAGTTAGTGCCCCTATGTATACTCCAACACGTGGTTCTGTATCAGATCCTACCTGGACATAGGTCAGACACTTCATCTGGAATTCAGGAAAGTAATATAGGGGCTGGAATAATTGGGAATCTGATGTAGACCAGACTCATGAGACATCGCATGGCGAGCATACACGCAGCTCTCATAGTCCCTAAACTAGCAAGTATATATCTGAGTGTGTACATATGCATATATGTATATATATACATATGCACACACATCTGCATAACATACCGCTCCAAGTTCTAACTATTCGAATCCCGATGTGTTTATGCAGTCTGTCGGGTCGCAAGAAGCCCAGTTACGTATAGATTGGGATACGGTTCCGTCAAGCCTTATGAAGCGGCCAAGACAACTCGAATAGTCGTAGGGGGCATTTTCTACTGTAGTACTATATGATAGGAACCTTGAGGAGTAGTGGTAGCACTCATTTTTGAGGTTTCGGTATAGTTGGGTTTCCGCATGCGTTTTTGCTCCGGAGAGTCGTGTACACAACGCTATAGCAGGCCTGCAATAATGCGGTTGGCCCAGCATTCCACTGCATAGGTAGCTGCGCCTCGAAAGGAAGCCCTATAGCACTCTGTAAAGACCCTGAAAAATGTTTTGAAGTGTTGAAAAAAGCCCGATACCCCAAGCCCCTAAGCCCTGAACCAAACCCTGATCCGTTTCAATTAAAGGTATGAATCGTGTGCACGCCTGAGGCCCAGACCGACATCGCCCCTTTGCATGAACCCTCGCCCTTTCAATCAGAGTTTGCATTGCCGAATATGCCAAAGCTCCCACAACCTCCGAAGCACTCCGTGGACCCTTCAGAACAGACACCTGTAGGGTTCTGCTAATATAGGGGGCCGAAATAATAACTTACTCTATTTTGGAGACTCCTTACTATAATTATGGTTATAGTATAATATACCCCTATCCCTTATTTTAATTATTAAGGCCCCTATGTTAGGGTGCTACCCTATAAGCCCTAACCCGTAAACCCTGCATTGCATGCCGTGTCTCCAGGTACGGCTTTAGCCGATTCTGAATCCTTCGCTCGGCTGTGGTGAGCGAAGGAACCGAGCTTCAGGGCTTCTCCGATGTGAAAATGGGTGGGTAGAGCTTTAGTGCTGCAGGGTCAGGGGAGGGTTTCGGGCCTGGTGTTCAGAGCTACTTCATTCTGGGCTTGAGCAAGGATTTCGGGCTGTGCCGATTGTTTTACGGCTTGCCGTGTCCTGAAGTGTCTCGGATTCTCAGAGATCTGATGGGTTTCGGGCGCCGGTACCCAGCACGCCCTGGTGAAAACCAACAATTTCGATCCGAGCTTGAGCTCGCCGTGCAGTTTCTACATGGATGTCCTTAGGTTGGAGTTGTGAGATCTTGGTCAGCTCGGGTATTCCGCGAAACTTACCTTCAATGTACCAGGCCCCAAAATGCACAAAAAAGCTTCAGTGGCATGAGACAAAGGAAGAAGTGTGTGTGGGACCGTGCGCACACGAGTGGGGTCCTCTGAACTTGCGAGAATATTGATCCCCTGCAGCCCTTGGCCCACAACAGCAGGTCAACGTAAAGCGGATGCCAAAATAACAAGGACCTCATCGATCCTGCACACACCAAACCTAAATTGACCTTCGAACAGTGCAACTCCAACAACCTCAACCCTGTAGACCTTCGGCTTGAATCTTAATCTTTACATTGCACACATCCTGAGCTCTGGGCAAGGATTCTGTATCCGAGATGTCCTTGTGATAATTCGGATCGTCACCTCTGGCGTACGAGAGTCTCAGGCGTGCAAGCTGTTTGCCACACTTATATAATATGAAATATGTAATATTCAATAATATACATACAAAATATAGTATATATTACACATAATGCAATATAATACAATATAAATAATAATAATAATAATAATAATAATAATAATAATATATACATATATATATGGTAACCCCCCCCCATGAACTACCGACCCTCGTTTTGTATCGTAAATACCGTGTCAAAACAGCTTTTCCGGCAGGTCCGGATTCTGTATCTTTCAAAAACTACCGAAAACAAACTCAGATTTCAAGAGAACGTGTCAGTCAACTCATTCACGTTCGACGTGAGGTCCGGATCCTGTATCTCTCAAGGACTACTGAAATCAATCTCACATTTCAACAGGACATGTCAGTCAACTCATTGAGGTTCGACGTGAGCACGAAGTCAACGGCAGCACTGTACCCTCCCAATCCAAAACCAACTTTGCCTAGTGAAAACCAAAAAAAAAACATCTGTTGAGACACTATGCGGTCAGACACCAAAAAGATGTTTTTTTTGGTTTTCCCTAGGAAAAGATGGTTTTGGACGGGAGAACCAACTTTTTCCTAGGAAAAAAAATGGTTTTGGACGGGAAAACCAACTTTTTCCTAGGAAAAAGATGGCTTTGGGCAGAAAAACCAACTTTTTCCTAGGAAAAACCAAAAAAACCATCTTTTGGGAAACTATGCGGCCAAACTCCAAAAAGATTGTTTCTTTGGTTTTCTCTAGGAAAAAGTTGGTTTTTCTGCCCAAAACTTTTTCCTAGGAAAAAGTTGGTTTTTCTGCCCAAAACCATCTTTTTCCTAGGAAATAATTGTTTTTTCTGCCCAAAACCATCTTTTTCCTAGGAAAAAGTTAGTTTTTCTGTCCAAAAAGATGGTTTTGGGCAGAAAAGCAAACTTTTTCCTAGGAAAAAGATGGTTTTGGGCAGAAAAACCAACTTTTTCCTAGGGAAAACCCAAAAAACCATCTTTTTGGAGTTTGGCCGCATAGTTTCCCAAAAGATGTTTTTTTTGGTTTTTCCTCGGAAAAAATTGGTTTTTCTGCCCAAAACCATCTTTTTCCTAGGAAAAAGTTGGTTTTCCCGTCCAAAACCATCTTTTTCCTAGGAAAAAGTTGGTTTTCCCGTCCAAAACCATTTTTTTCCTAGGGAAAACCAAAAAACCATCTTTTTGGTGTCTGACCGCATAGTGTCTCAAAAGATGTTTTTTTTTGTTTTTTTGGTTTTCCCAGGAAAAAGTTGGTTCTCCTTCCCAAAACCATTTTTTTCCTAGGAAAAACTTGGTTTTTCACGCCAAAACCACTTTTTTCCTGAGAAACCTCGGTATTTCACTCCAAGACCAAGCTTTTCCAAGCAAAGAGTGTGCTTTTCATGTGTTGTTTGCGCGCGTTACGAATCAGTGCTGTGCTGTCAATATAAGGTTCCAATGTCATCACTATTGCGATTCGAGTCCGCTTAGCGTCAGTACTATACAATAGACCGGGTAATAACCAGGACATTATTCGGATCAGTTTTGGGGTCAATAGAAAGCTAGTATCGCAACTTTAACACAGACCAGGACCCAGGATTTCAGGGTTCTCACAGCTGCCACTACGATTTCTTCCAGCGGATTATGGTTGCAAATTCAAAAAAGAAACATTGGGGTCAGATTATGGGTGGTATAAAGATTACTATAGATGACCTTGGGGCTGCTGTTAAGGCGAATATTACGGCCACCTTTGACATAANAAAGATTACTATAGATGACCTTGGGGCTGCTGTTAAGGCGAATATTACGGCCACCTTTGACATAACTGCGAATGACAAGGATAGGGTTGGGGCTGATGTTGCTCGGAATCCGGAGTCAGCTAACTTTTCTCGTCATTATGCTGGTATCTAGCACACGTTTAACAGAAGGGTGAATATGTGCATACACACACATAAGTGTACTTACAGGTATACGGTATACGGGCAAGTCTGGCAGCAAGTCCGACATGATCGATCATATAGCACAGTGAGAAGGGTATGCCATACACAATATAAATGTTGGTGTAAACAAACAAATGATCCCAAAAAACCTAAAGGCCATCATTTGGGCAACTCCAGAGCGAACACAGCAAGGATCGTGGTTCTTAGTGCAGTTCGTTTTGTGTAGTTTAATGTTAGCATGAGTATGACGTCTATTGTTGATGTAACTGTTTGGGCAGTATTTGGCTTACTTGTATGAATATAATAGGAACTCGTATTGGGGATGCCATGACTTTAAACTTCGGGACTTCGGNTACCGCAGCTACATCTGGATTAATTAACCTGTTGGTGAGGCCACTGGTCTGGGTTTCTGTTCAGGGAAGTATCCAGTACAGTACGAAGGCTACCAATGGGAACAGCTTATGGGTGATCTGAAGATCGGTCTTAAGTTTCCGAGTAAGGTGCATTTTGAGTCAGATCCAATACTGGGGTGGAATGGGGTGATTAGTCGACATAGCATTTTGATCCATACGAACTAAGACGTTGATCTATACGGCATCTCTTTTGGGGGAAAAAGAGCAGCATACTACTGTCACCATGGGGGCCAATGTAAGGTCTAACCACAGGGTAGATAGGGATACTGTTGTTTAGGAACAGGAGTCAATCAAGGCCCCTGTCACTCATTTGTATTGCTGGGGCTTTGGTCTGAGACTACAGTGAAGGCTATTTTGGGGTTGCTACTCACGCCCATATTTATCTTCCGGTATTCAGACAGAAACTTTCATCGTTTATCATCTCTCGGAGTATCTGCGTGAAGCGTCGCNGTATTCAGACAGAAACTTTCATCGTTTATCATCTCTCGGAGTATCTGCGTGAAGCGTCGCAACGAATTGAACATGAAGCCGGCTGCCGTCATACATATGCTCTCCCCTCGGAACTTCAACATTGGATCATACACCAGAAGCCCACACGTAGGAGGATTGGCGACGGTATCGCGGCACCCCGCGGTAGTTCATGCGGGGGGGGGGTTAGCATATATATATCTATATATATACACATTACACATCTATATTATATACACATGCATATCTATCTCTCTGACTTCTATGGATTGCTGAGTGAACGCCTCTGCTGTCGCAGCTTTTTTGATGTTCGAGAGAGCGGGCCCCTGGCCCTTCATTCTAGGCTGGCTAGGGCTAGGGTGCAATAGCAGCCATACCAGCGATTGGATCCTGTTGAACATTGTCTGCTGGGTGTGCTGTTTCCTTAGCCGCTGTGTGGTGACTGCCCTAGTGCTGTCCCGCAGCGCCAGGAACATCCTTTGGGCCTGTTTGGGAGCAGCCGTTCGCGAGTGCACACTCCCGGAACCGGGGACCGACTGGCTCGCTATCGAGGTGTGCATGGGCACACCGCCTAATCTGGATTTGAACCTTCAGGCTCTCATTGAACGCTTCGGCAGCCTTACGATCCAGATTTCACTCCCGGGCCCAGCCGGGAATCACACCAGCAGTTCTCAGGAACCCTCGGCAGCCGCCAGCTCTTCTTCACCTTTCGCGACCTTCGGCGACGGCCAGCTCTTCACCTCCTTGTTATCCCTTGCTCGGCACTCACTTACGTGCCCCTTTGGGTGGTCATAGCCCTGAGAGCCACATTCGCCTCGCCTATCAGTTGGGGAGGGAGGCCGCTCGCATCTACACAGGCGAGCGCCGCTGCTTCGAGAGCGCCAGCATCAGCTCGCGCCGCACGGTGTACGTGATCTTGGCGGGTGACCTTGTGGAACGGCCCTTCTTCACTCACTCCACCGAGGTGTACTTCAGGACGGTCAAACCGCAGGGCGGGTTTGATCCAGCTTCTATCTCCCACGGCTTCGCGAGCATCTCCGAGGCTGAAGCATTCTGTTTGGGGGCCGGGCTACCCGGCCTTCCTAGATCCCAGTGATGGCCGAGCCGGCCGACCTCGAGTACCTGAAGGGATGGCGCACTGCAGCCGACGGCGACTACACCAAGCTGTTTTTGACTTACGGAGACCGTACTTCTCACTGCCTGGTGGTCCGCGCCGTGAGCTCTGGGTTCATACTGTGCACCCCTCGCACCGCCATCCCACAGACGGCTCTGGACGAAGCCACCGCTACCGAGCCTTGGACTGCTGCGACTTTGGGGGTCATGACTTCTACGGGGAAGCCTCTAAAGAAGACTGCCTCCTGCCTGCTTGTGGACATCAACCCCGCCAACGTGAACATGATCAGCGACCAGGCGCCTCTGACGTGGCCGGCGAACTTACTTCATTCGGCGCTCACAGGTTGCAGAATGTCTGGCCCGTCGCCAAGGCCGCCGTGGAGGCCTTGGAGGTGTTCATAAATGGCGACGAGCTCGAAGATCTACCCGAGAGACTCGAGCCTTACTTCACTTGCAGCTCGGGTGCGGAGGCCTTGCCCGACGGTCTTGCCGAAGCCGAGTCTCCCGACCTCGTCCAGCGCGAGCTCCTCCAGCAGATTTTGGCCCAGTCGAGCAGCCAAGGTGAAATCCTCCAGCAGCGGCTCGGCAGCTTGGATCAGATCGAGGCCCGGCTGTCCAACCTTCTACGGGGTCGGTGCTAAAGTCTGAGGGTGCCAATGCCAATCTCAGCCAGGACCAAGTGGATCAGCTGCTTCAGTTGGCAGGGCAAGCGCCCCGAACTTTGGGGATCTTCCAGGTCCTTCGTAGGCCGCCTTGGCTCCGAGACTTCTGGCTGCTACTCCAAAGCGCCACCCTGGTACTGTGCCGGTGTTGGACTCGAGGACGACGAGGAGGAGGAGGCCGTGGTCGTCAGCAGACCCAGATCTTGAGCCGCCTTGCTTCCTAGCCAGGAAAAGCCACGACCCGCTACACCTCGTTGGATCCGTAGGCGACTCCGAAGATTCCACGAAGGTGACCGGCGTGCAAAACAAGGGGGCCAGGCAGCTCCTCCGAGGAGAGCAGTTCCGTCAGCATCCTCGCCAAGTTTATGCAAAGGTGCGCGAGAGGCTGGGTCAGGCTCGCCGCCGGGCCCAGTGGCAGAGCTGGAACCGAGGGACATGTGGGCCCACTTCCAGGAAACCGTATCTTTGGGCAACTTCAAGACGCTGACGTACCTGTCATTCTTGATGGCCGAGATGTGGGAGGCGGCAGAACGGGGAAACCAGGAGGAGCTGCTCAGCCTTTTGAGTTTGGGTCTGGTGTTCTGCGAGCAAGCCGCAAACGAACAAGGGCACACTCGGCTGGCCTGGCTGCTGACTTGTCGGGAGGACCCTCCTTTTGCAGTGGTGGAACAGAGGAAGGCGCCTCGAGCCGAAGTCCCACACGGCATGCCCGCCGACCCGAGATGGATCGCCACGCAGCTCGACTACCTTCGCGACGTCGAGACCATTCAGGGATCTCATCACCAGCTGCTGGGATCCCGCCCCAGACACGCCGAAAGGGAGAGGGCGCCGAGGCGCCAAGAACCAGCCGGTACCAGCTTTGGGTTTAGATGGGTATGTGACTGCTTCTCGGCTTTGTACACACCTCCTGAAATTTTTGGTCAACTCCCACACCCGGTTATCGAATTACATTGCAAAGTCTTTAGCTCTATCATTTTCGAGCTCTGCCTCGCAAAGCTCCACCATACTGTGGCCGTGCTCCATTCCTGATCCTTTGCCTGCTCCTCGTACGAGGCTCGTGGGCCGGCGCAAGGCGCGCTGGGACTTCCGTAATTCCTGCCGATCATGGACCCGCCTTTAGTGACTAGCGGCCGCGGGCAATTGGTTGGTTCAAGGGAGGCCGGGAACGCCCACCGCAGACTTGCCGCCCCTCTCTGCCAAGCAATCACAAATGCTCGCCAGGCTGGAGAGGCATGCCGCAGTGTGGATGCGCTTAGCGCAAGGGCCTAAATGCGGATTGGAACGCGCTTTTCAGAAATTCGACCAGATTGACAGACAGCTTCAAGTGCTACATCAGATGAGTACTGGTTTGTATGCCGACTTACAGCCCTACAGCAAACCTTCCCGAGGCCAAGAAGCGGAGCTCAACACCGTCGGCCGTCGTCAGTGAGCCCTCGGCAGCTTCGCCTACGAAGGTCAGCTTGAAATCTTCAACCCAAACCTGCAGCCTCCAGATTGACCCGAGCCGCCTCAAGTTTGAGCACGCACCTCGTTTCAAAGCTGAGCCTTTCTTGGTGGACCCTTTGCTTCGAGCAGGGTTCTCAGACCCGAGTGTGTTTCTACGGCCAGCGTCCGATTGGGATCGGCCTAAGCGGGCCCGGATTCAAGCCAGCCGGGCTGATCAACTGGAGCTGTATCGCAAATGGGATGAAGTTGAGAGTTTATATTTGCTTCGCGCTTCGGAGTCTGAAGCCAAATTCCGTTGTGGCCTGTTCGCGGTATATCAAAACGATAAGTTTGACCGGCAGATCTTGAACCCGATCCCTGAGAATGGGCGGGCATTTTCAGTGTCCGATGCCACACTGATTTTGGCCCACGCTTCGCTCCTTTGCCAGCTCTATCTCCTGGAGGGGAAGAACCTTGTGATAAACTCTGATGACCTCGAGGACTTTTATCATGGGTTCCTGGTTGGTGATAGGCATGCTGCTAGGAATCATATCCATGGTATTTTCTATGGTCGTGATTTTCACGGATGGAAGGCTTATAGGAAAGAGCTGCACGACATACAAGTGGTTGGCTGCTTTAAAACGCTAGCAATGGGGACGCACTTTGCCGTGGAAACGGTGCAGCACGCACATGCAGTACTTCTTCGGCGAGCAGGGGGCCTGTGCTTTAGCGAGCAGGTGTGTTACCGCAAGGTTTCCCCTGCTGTTATGCATTGACGATCGGGTCTTCCTCCTCGTAGTCCCCGCCTCGGAACTTTACAAGGCCCCCAGCTCAACCGCAGGGACGTCCGTTTGTTCAGCCAGGCAGCAGCGCAGTATGAGAAAGTACATTTGCGTGTTTCCCAGAAGAAAGCGGTGCGCAATGGTTACCGAGCTATCGTTTTAGGAGGTGAACTTGACGGTGTGCGCGGCGACCTGGCTGCTCCTCGCTTGAAAACGGCGGCCGTGTGCTGCTTGACCTTTCAGCTGATCATCTTAGGAGTCAGCACCAAGGGCCTTTTGCAGTGCATTCTGGGGTGCTGGGTTTTCGTCGCAATGTTCCGCCGGCCTTCCGGCGCCCAGCTATGTCTTTGCTGGGTCAAGTATATCACGATCTTCGAGGCAGGGAGGAAGATGAACTGTTCAAGCTTTCTATGGAAGCGAAGCAGGAGCTCTTGCAGTTAATCATTTGGGCCCCTCTGATGTTCAGCAATTTGCGAGCCGAACCAGTGGAAGCATTGTATTGCACGGGCGTATGCCAAGCTCAGATGCCCAGGGAAGCTATTCTCGAGCTGTTGCGGCATGCTGACTACAAGGGTCACCACACCATGTTGCAGCCTGCCATATCAAGCTACCTTGAAATGCATCATGACTTTGCCGCCCCAGCTCCACATAAGCTGCCTGGGAGTCTGTCCGAGGGGATTCTTTTCGACGTTTGCGAGGTCTTCTGTGGCGAGGGGATCCTCTCCCTCGCAGCCTCACGACTAGGGCTTCGCGCGCACCAGGGTTTCAACCTTTGTGGGGGAAGTCAAGGTGATCTTTTGCAATGACAACCCATGCATCACATCATAGGGCTCATTTGCCGTCGTGTGATTGCGTATGTTCACATATCTCCTGGATGCAAGACTTTTGGCAGCATGGAGAAGCCCAAGTTGCGGAGTCGTTCTGCTCCTTGGGGTTTGGATCCCCAAGAAGCTCACACTCTGGAGGGAAACAGGCTCGCGGCACGAGTTGCATTTGTCCTCCGTCTTTGTGTCGCTCATGGGATTCTGGCCACAGTCGAGCAACCTGCGAATTCTGTGATGTTCAAGGTGGGAGGTTTTAAGCAGCTTTTGCGCATTGGCTACAAGAGGTTCTGCTTTTGTGCCTGCTCGTTCGGCTCTCCGTTTCAAGGGGCCACCCATTGGCTGACCAACAATCCAGACCTTTTGCAGATGGAAGGTGATTGCACGTGCCCGCTAAAAGGTCGCCACCTCCGGATGGAGCCCACTCTGACTCATGATAACATTCAGTTAGTCGTGGGACTTTGTCGTCCGGACGTTTGCGCAGTATTCGGCAGAACTCCTGCTTTAGGGGAGCTCGTGCGTACATACAGTCAGCCTTAGCTTTCAATACAAGCTCCCAGGATTCGTGCAATTTGCCAAACGATGTGCTCAGCCGCCCAGCTCACCAGCCCGCGGTGGATCGGGGATTTAGGCACTTGCCTAGGGTGGAAGAAGCTACTCCAATACCGATTCAAGAAGCTAAATCACATCAACATCAACGAGGAGTTGTGCTTACGTAGCCTGTTTCGGCACTTGTCTTCCACGCATCCTGTTTCAAGGTTCGGCATTTTACTGGACAGCAGAGTGACAATCGGTTGCAACGCCAAAGGGAGGAGCAGCAGCATGAAACTTAATTACTATTTGAGCACCAGCTTACCTTTCATTTTGGGGGCGAGCTCTTTCCTGCGCTATTCCACATAGGAACTGACGATAATGTTTCGGATGATCCTTCCCGGCTTCGTGAACTGAGAGCTGCTCCTGCTGAACAACCAGTTTGGCTGGTGAACTTTCTGGCTGGGCGGCGCAAGTATTTTGACTTGGTTCGCTCTGCTGACGACCGTGTCTGGCCACTTTCGGGCTGGAGCCGCCTTGCTGTGCTTCTTCTGGCTGTCAGTTGGGATGCCGCGGCGAAGGAGGGCGAACCAAGCCTCCGGAGCGCACGTCAGTCTGGACCCCGCCGCAGGTCTCACCCCTGTGGTGGCGAGTCGTCGCCATGAGCTGTACGCCAGGTTCTGCAGATGGATCGAAGATGAGCTGAAGTGCGAGTTTGCCCAAGTTTGCGCCCCCTCTGGCCTGCTTTTGAGCACTGCTTTGGTGGGCTACGGTAAGAGTTTGTTTTACTCAGGGCAGCCGAAATATGTCTTTTCAGAAAGCATCAACGCTGTGTCTGACCAATTCAAGCATCTGCGCGCTCACTTTGTAGCAGCCTGGGGCATTTTGTCCCGATGGGAAGAAGAGGAGCCCGGTGAACGGTCAATGGTGATGCCAGAGTCCCTGCTTCGCGCGGCGGTGACGCTCTCTTTGTTGTGGCGCTGGCCTCACTTCACTGGTTTTCTACTGCTGGGTTTTCACGCACTGCTGCGACCCAGTGAAATCCTGAGGCTACGCCGCCGAGACTTGATCTACCAAGGGATTTGCGCACTGATGCTCCGGTTGCTTTCGTCCGTATACTGGTGCTCTCTTCGGCCATTGCCACCCCCTCCCGCCGCTCTTCGACTGCAGCCCTTCTGTGCTTCGCCGCCGCTGGGATGCCGTCTTCAGTACCCTCGGCGTACCGGTGACTGAAGATCTGAAGGGCATTACGCCCAAATCTCTGCGCGGCTCAGGAGCTACCTGGCTCTACCAGCGCACGGAAGAGGTTGATAAGATCATGTGGCGAGGGCGGTGGCAGCAGAGACGTACGCTTGAACACTATTTACAAGATGTGGCTGGCCAGCTGCTGTTAGTTGACCTGGCAGAGAGCCATCGGCACCGGATACAGCAGCTATCGAGCCTTGCAGTTCGTTTCCCGGTCGAGTTCGTGAATACCTTTCATGTTGCGCACAGCTCCAGATGAAAACCTGGCAAAGTTGGAAGTGGGTGCTTGGGCTCCAGTGTGCAGTTCACCTGTAAGCTTGGGCTTCAGCTCCTGCCCTCGACAGACCGGTCTGGCAAAGCCAAGTCCTTTTCTGCGGAAGCTTACTCGGGATCCTTACGTGCAGCAGAGCAAAAGAGGCCATCCATGTATATGTATATATACACATCTGTATCTACATCTATCACTATATCTAAATCCATATCTATATCTATGTCTGTATCTGTATCTATGTCTATCCATTTTATACCTCTTATGTCTCCTATATCTCTCATATGTCTTCTAAACCTTCTTGTGATGATTAATATGTATATATATATATATACATGTATATACATATCTTCATTATTTTCGTCATCTTCTGCATCTTTCTATATCTTCTGTATGCAGTATCTCTTATCTTTTAGAGCTATATCTGTAATCTGTATCTCTATCTATCTATGTATCTATCTATCTGTCTATCTCTCTATTTCCCTACTTGCCTATCTGTGTATCTATCTCTCTTCCATCCTATCTATCTCTGTTTCCATCTCCGTCTCCATCTCCATTTGCATCTCTATTTCTATCTCCATCTCTATCTCTATCTATACATGCATGTGTATGTGTATATGGTTGTTCACTGCGTGTTCCCAACCTTCCCCTTACCTTTTTCCCCGGGTGCACCGCCTGCATTCCACAATGGAGGGCCAGCCGGCGGGGAGGGGGGGATGACCACACGCAGAACCATCTGGGGGAAAAGCCTAAAGCCACCCAACCTACAGACCGGGGAACCAAACTCCGCGCGCGCTGCCGGGGCTCAACCATATATATATATACATGTATACATCACTCATCACAAGCCAAATCACGAAACGGATCTTTTGGTAGGACAATCAGTTGAACTCAGCTTGAGAGCGAGTCGAGTCAGACGAGTCCGGTCAGTGACTCCCGGTCATCTCGAGACCTGGAGCCCGGCTGCGTCCGGACCCGCACTCTGTTTCGAGATGGGTCTGCCAGCACTCGTTTTAGACATGCTTCGAATAAAGCCCAAGCACATCCGTATGGACAGGCATTGAGTTTAGGGTTTAGGGAATGGACTGGAGTCTACGGGTTTCGAGCGGAGTCTGCGTCAAACTGTAGATTCCTTTTTGGACTCGAAGGCGGGACGGGGCTTGTTGCACATTTTCTCAGGCTATCAAGTTGAGGTCTGTCAGCCTGTTTCCTATCAGCATGGGCTGGCGGGTTTGCTATCGATTGCGGCTGTTGGGTTCGGGGTCGTGCTTGCTTTGTGCCCTGTTTGGAGAGACACAATCACGGCTATTCAGTATTGCAGGAGCTCTTGTAGTTGCGTGCAAAGCACAGCAATGTAGAAAGCTTGTCAGGATAAGATCGTTGCACACGGATTCTACAACTAGTGCAGGGATGTACGGCTTTTTGATGCTGCCGCACCCTACGAGTTCAACCCACTGTACAATGCTCCTGTCAATGAGACCAGCGAACATACAGCACTCTAGTGTTGGCATCGTACATGGTTCAGCAAAAACTATCAGCTTTTTTCAATCTATGTGGTTTTCGAGGTGTGTTGTATTGAACGTCCTTCTGGATTTAGGGTAGAGCAAGCCTGGAAGGGTGAAACTCGAACGAATCAGTCTTACACCGTGGGCCCAAAGCAAGGAGTCGTCGTGTACTGAAGGCCAAGCGCTCTCTGCATTGAGGTCGACACTCGGTCTGGTGTGAGGCAGAATCCGTTCCAAAATCAAAATTCATCACTCTGGGCGGCTTCAGTCGATTGCGCTTTTGGGGTTTGCAGTTGTAGGGTTCTTCAGGGATCAGATCGCGCCGCCAATCGGCTCACAGCCCAGTTTGCCGGTTTGCCAACCAAAATCTTGTTTTGGGTTTAGGGTTTGCCCACCAACATCTCGTTGTCGGGCTTGGGGACCCAACATCATCTTGTTGGGTTGGGTTCGCCAACCAATATCTTCTTTCATGGTCTCGGGCTTGCCAACCAAAATCCAGTGCGCTATTTGACTTGTTTCTTTGTTTAGCTTGTGGCTTTGCCAATCAGCATCTCCTCAAGGGATGACGGCATTCCCACCAAATCGTCTTTAGGGCTTGAGGCGTTTGAGATTTACCATCAACTTCTCTCAGGAGCAACGTCGCCTTTTAGCTTTTACGGAGATGTGGTTTCGGGGTTCCGCTTGGTGGTGGATCCTCTTCACCCTGCCCTCAGCAGCTACTTGGGCCTACCTTGAGGCTTTGGTGGTTTGGCTATCTGTGCCCTCCCAAGATTTGGAGGTGTTCAATCCCTGCTGATCCAAACACCCGAGTCTTCCGCCCAGGGTGCTGTAGTGTCCGATTTCTCCACAGTCGCACTCTGCTGTTCAGGGCTCTCTCTGGATGTGTGCTTTCCTCTTCGGTTTGCGCGGAAGTAATTGTCGGAGGCAACGTCAGCCAAAATTATCATAAAGGCAGTGGGTATGATTCATCTGCTGTTCAAGAATGCACCAGGCAGCCGGTGCCTGGCTTTTGCATCAAAACCACTTGCAAAGACCAATGTAGCCCAGGTGTGTGATAAAGGAGCTCAAAGGAAAACCGGATGATCAGGCAGCCATCCGGGCCTGCTTTTCGGAAGCCGCGATCGCTGGTTCTGACATGTCAGGCAGTTCGCATCTTCCTCGAATACGAGGATGTGGCGGCCGCCACGAAGGCTTGATCGCTTGCATTTAGTGGTTGTGTGACCACAGCATCTGACAGGCCTTTACCGACATGAACGGGCGATACTTCGGAGGGCGCGTCGTTAAGGCTCGCTTCTTTGAGGAGAATCTGTTCTCCCAGGCGCTGCTGTTGTGAGCATGTCACGGAAGTCTGCTTGGCAAGTGCCGGTTGGCTTGCAATACCATCCTGCAAAGAGGATTGCAACAGGAAAGTTGCAGATCCAATTTAGCACACTCTGCGCAACACGCCTATCTCCTTTCCTGTGGGGTAGAGCTTCATCCTTTTTTGGATCTGATGTTTGGGGCATTGTTCCTGCAATTCCGCTGCAAGGGTACCACTACCAGTCCCGGAGGGTGCAGTTGACATGTCTCGTTTTCTCGCTTCTTTTCTCAAGTTAGTTGGGAAATCGTCGGCGAACATGACCGCACTAGATGAGCTGACCCCAAGCATTGACATCGAGGATTTCTTTATTCATATTACAGAGGCGACTGAAGATGAAGGCTGGATAAACGTGCAAGATCGGTTTCAGGACGGCTCTCTGGAACACGATGGCCGGATTTGCTACAGGTTTTCCGGCTGTGGATCTTGCATGACACGGCTGCAGTTTGTGGTGGACACAACGCTGCCGGCGTCCTCATTGTTGATCCGTCCGGAAGTCTCCATGCAATCCATCACCGATGTCACGGGGTTGCTGGCTGCAGAGTGGCAAGAGCAACTGAGCCCCGGTGATGCCATCGTACGGGTTAGCCGAAGGGAGCACGAAGCAGGTTCTCTGCGCCTAAATTCGATGCGGCAGATCCTTGAAAGCCCATCGCAGCTTTACGAGGAAGATCAAGAATCTCCTCATCCCCAACAAGAGGCGGCTGAATGGGATGAATATTTTGCGAGAATGATAGTTCGACGAGACGTTCCAGAGATTGGAATGGCAGCCATGTTGGTAATGCCGCTTGGGCGACGCCACACGGTTGTGTTTCAGGTAGGCCCGGTCAAGGCATATACTCTGACAGTCCAGCCGCATGTGGACCCTGACAAAGTGATTGTCTCCCACGTTATGTTTCTACCTTTTTCTGCATATCCGGTTTGGGCTACGGAACATTTCTCCAGCCTCAGCAAGCTTGAAAAAAGCCGGTTCGAGAGGTATGTACAGTTGGAAGATTTGCCGAAGCTTTGTGAAGTGGACAGGTCGTTTTACACCATCTTGCACTTGCGAGGCTGCAACAGGGGCGTACCCTTACTGCCCATTCATGATGAACAAGCACAAGCGATCTGCCAACTGGATAGCAATGCATGTGTACTCATTACGGGTGAGGATGGTCTGGATTCATATTGGATGAGGTGGACCGAGCAGACTTTTACGTTTCGCACATACTTGCAGGAGTTTTTGAGCCGAAGTAACATCAGGCTAAATGTGTACACCGAGTTGAGTGGCAGGAAGCTGGTACCATATCAGGTTGCGGTATCTACTCAGGAATGGGATGCCTGCAAGAATGATGTCCTTGCAGCTTTCCACAAGCAGCAGCGGGCCTATAGACGCATGAATGGCGGCGTAAGTGCCCCCAGAGTAGGGGAGGCCACGGAAGCTCGCTTCCAGCACCTGGAACCCAAGCCCAAAAAGCTGTGCTTCGCGTCAACCAGCGCCGACGTCGTTGTGCGACGAACTTTCATTGACATGTTGGATTCTGAGTGGACCGAATCTGGCTCACGCCAGGGATGGGTTGCAGCCTACAACCAAGTCGGCGGTGCTCTGATAAGAGCTTCAAGCGCTGAGTTCTGACGTTATCTTGAGAGTATCTACTCCCTGCCTGTTCTCCTCCGATTGACAGTTGCCCTTCGATGAGGCTTCTTTGCATGGCTAGTGCAGTTCCCTGATTCGGCAGCGATCTTTGCTGCTAGACCGGACAGTGGACATGGCCGACTTGGCCTTGTGAGTTGGGCACTTGCTGCGATTTTCAACCAGTGCTCAATCGGCACAGTATCACAGACTAATTCGAACAGCTTAGGCTGCCTTTTCATGCAGTCAACTCGCAACGTTGAGTGATAGACCTCAGTCCCTGCACATGACACCATGCCAGGCGTTGGAAAACAGGATGCGCTAGAGATGCAAGGCACTCATCGCTTCGGGCGAGAGTCCTCTGATGACCGTGCCTGATGGTTTTTGCAGTACTGCCACAATGTACAGCACATCGCATAGTGTTACCTACCCTCAAGTAGTACAGCAAGAAACGGGTGCTGCTTTGACGCTGCCGTGGACATGCATGACGACAGAGCGCAACCCTCCTGCCTGGACCAGGGGCAGCTGGAGGCTGGGTGAGACGCAGAAAGTACAAGTGGTGAAGAAGGGCACATGCATGTTGCTTCAATGGAATGTTCCGACCCGCTCGGCTTTCCTTGGTTTCACAGAAGGAGCGAGGACCAATTGGTGGGCAGAGAGGGGGTCATTAGGAAGCGCCGTGTGCGTGGACAAAAGAGATGGTTCTCAGAGCAAACCGGTCAAATCATGTCACGGAGAACTGCACGCCGTCACAGTTGCTATGCTTCCGTGCTCCATGGCCCAACGGCAGCGTGAAGTGGCTCTACATGTTTTTAACTCAGCTCAGAGACGAGTCTCACCAAGCGAGTGGCGCCTTCTAAATCACCAGTCTAAAGCAAACACAGCAAAGATCGACTTTTGCAGCCATCGCCGGCAGTCAGCCAGCAGCCCAGGGCCAGCAAAAGAGAGCTGTGAACCGAAGCTTGTGGATAAGGTGGTCATGGGAAATGGAAAATCGAAGGAGGAAACAGTCAAGGAGAAGGCTTTGTGTGGCTGGTCTTCGAATAGTTTCGGTAATGGAGTTCCTGGAGGCCAGGGAATGGCAGCGACAAATCCGTGGCGAGTCACGGCGCATAGACCGTGACGTCTCCAGGATGCGTCTTGGCCACGGCCAAGCCAGAGGCTGACTCAGGCTTAGGCCCTGAGGCCCAGCTGCCCTCTCAGGTCAGGAGGAAGAAAAACTGAAGAAGGAGATTAAGACCATGGCGGAGAAGGGTCAAGCAGCGAGCGCCGGCAACTTAAGCGACTGTTGCTCAGGAACTCTGTCCGCCTCTTCTGTGTGGCGTGAGATGACTGAAAGAAGGCTTTTGTGTCGTTCTTGTGGAGGTCAAGACCCTGGCAAGGCAGGTAGTGCGATCGCGGAAGGCGGTTGCCCGACTCGAGAGGCCCACGACCAAAGTGAAAGGATGCCATGCGCAAAGCACTTTTTCTTTTGACAAGGACGAAGTGCTCAATGTCCGCGGTGAACCTTCACCTCACTACTGTCGAAGCCTGACAAAGCTGAATCAAGCCAGAGCAACTCGCAGTTTCTCGGACTAGGCAGTCGCATCAATGTCCACGGCGAGTGCGCTCAAAATGTCCTCCGGCGTAATGAAGGAGATGAACAGGCCCGTCTTGAAGTCCTGTATCTTCTCATAATCAAAGTCACTATCAAATCACAGAACTGTGGCTGGTGAAGGTTGATGAATGTTCCAGAACTGCAGCGAACCATGGAGGCTGGCACCTGATTGACACTTGGTGCTTGCATTGGCTTGCTGCCTGAAAGTCTTTTGGGGTCCGGAGGACATGCGGCAGGAGATGATGCGAGCAGAGATCGCCGACGAGATGATGGAGGAAGGCAGGTGTACGGTACTCTTACAGTCTCTTGCAATGCACGATGCCACATGTTCAAGCGGCCACCTCTTGCAGACCAAACCTGTCACCAGGATTCCAAGAGTCGGATGATGAGACCGAGATAGACTCTGCCGTCGCCAGGGTTTATGAGGTTGGGGCTGGGCGGTGATGGGTTAGCGACATCTGGCGTCTGCAATGTTGCTGGGTGTCTAGATTCTGCTTGCAGAGGAACTCGCTCTGGACAAGTCCCAGCTCTTGGACACAGGCTGGGTCACGGGGTGAGGTAGGTGCAAAGTTCAGCGCAGAGCAGACTTCTTTGAATTTGCAGGTGCAGCCGCGGCAGCTCCAGCCCCGGTAGCAACGCCTGCCCCGGAAGCGACAGAGGAGAGGCTGTGCTGGATCGCATGATCACGTTTTGGTCGAAAGCAGAAAGGACCCACTGATGCAGCGGCTGCAAGCACTGCAAAGGCACGAGCTCTCTTGCAAGCGTGGGTTTCGGTGGGGCATTGCAGTAGCATGTCGCTCAGGTGATTTCGAGCAGTTTCCCAGTTTCCATGCCTTTGCCACATCTGACGGGTCAAGAAGCAGAACGCAAAGCGTTGCTGAAGTCGGTACAGGTTATACCCAGTGTGTGCAAAGGTTGGGACCAGGACAGTCTCAGAGCTGCCTATTGAACACAGCAATCGCGTTTGCGCGATGTCTTCGCTACACCGCGCTTGAAGCAATCTGCCACTTGGGCATCTGCTCTTTTAGCTCATTCATATGATCCTCAGCGTGCGCACAGAAGAGAATGGGAAAAGTCATGAGAGTGTTTTGATGATGCTTGCCGGAAAGCTCGCCCAATTGGCACAACCTGCAAGAGCATTCTACAGTGCCATGCTGGCCGCCTGCAGTTGCAGGGTAGTGCCTTTATTCAAAATGAGATGGGTAGCTACACCCTCACAAGCTGCGCCTGTTGTTTTTCTCTTTTTGTCCAGTGCAATGCTCGTGCAATGCGAATCATTTTCCCGTCCGCTACACTGCGCCACAGCCATAGACAGGGCCGTATACAGGGCCGGACCTTATGGTATCAGTTGTTGAACTATTTGTTCGAATGCCAACCGCATTGTTTTCCCGAATGACGGAGGCACAGTATTTTGGAACCGAAAAGCCTTCAAGTGCAATGCTTCACATATGCGGAACAGCCCTCATGCTGCACACACTCCCCCTTTCTGCTATCCGCAGAAAAAGGAAAGCTCGAGGGCTGAACCCAGATCCCAGCTTCACGAGTGAGGTGCTCCACACCTCACGGTTCCAACATCGCGGACTCACGCCGCTGATCAAAAGACTCAAGGCTTAATCCTTTCAAGATCGAGCCGCAGGCTCCGTTGCGCTCGGATTCAGGCGCAACTCCGTGCGCCCACGCCACTCACGGTCGGCCAACGTCTGGGCCGGTTTGGACATCTTCTTGTAGTTGTCCCGGTGGACTCGAACCTCTCCATTGGCGAATCGGGCAAAGGTCTGCCTTTCGCCGGTTAGCTGATCTTGGGTAGGACCTCCAGAAGTTTGGCCAGGGACGAAGAGCTGCACTCGGGCATTCGGGTGCCAGCGAATCACCCGGCCATTTGCCACGTCCCACTCCCAGCGGTCTCTCTTGCCGCTCGGGTCTTTGAAGCCGTAGGCGCCTCCAGTCGGAAGGTTCTCCACACATGGCTCCGTCGGCAACGTGGTAGTGGTAGGAATCGGTGGTGTTGCAGGGCGACGCTCCCCAGTGAATCGACTCCGACTCCTCGACCGCAAAGATTCAGCAGACGGGGAGATCTCCGGTGAGTCTACCTCCTGTCGATCATCAGGCCCCGAGGGGTCGGACGACCTACTCAGCGAGGTCTCTGCCCGAGACCTCCGCCGTCCACGACAGCAGGTCTGAGCCACCGACTCGAGCATGCCCTTAATACACTCCCAAACCGCAATCACCGCAACCACGCACACCGATACAAAGAGGTAGTCCATCCCCGGGGCCTCGTTCGCCTCGGGATGAGCCCCATCGGCTCGCTCCACCAGCGCTGCCATGCACAGCACCAGCACCAGCTTCTTGGCAATCTTGGGGTCCACGCCAGAGGAGGTCTCCACGGTCGCACGGAACCTCCTCATGTTAATCATCCGCCCGACAAGCAATCCAAACCGATCTGCGGGCAGGGCCTTGGTCCCGACGTCCGCGGTCATGACCTTGCCATCGATGTGGTAGCTCTGCCAGTCCTCCTGCTCCAGCAGCTCCCGGATCATGTGACCCCGAATCCTGAGGTGTACCCGGCCGCACACCGACAAACCGCCAGAGCAGCCTGCGAGTCCGAGTAGATCACCTTCTTCACCTGGCCATTCTTGCGACAGTCGCCGAGCATGACTTCCGCCGCGAGGTGCTCGGTAGCCTTCAAGCAGTTGGCCAATTCGCAAATGGCCACCAGTTCACTCTCCGCCGTGGACATAGTGACGAAGGCTTGCCGCATGCTGGCCCAAGCAATAAGCCCACCCGAGGCCATCACTAAGACGCACTGTTGACTTCTCTCAGAACCAGGGGCAAAGGAGGCATCGCAGAAACCTTCCAGGATAGGACCCGACGACGAAGTTCTGGCCTCCGGATCAACCCGGGGGTTCTGGTAGTACATCAGGCCACCTTTGGGATACTTTCGCAGGTACTTCACCAGGTGGGCTCCTCGGTGAACGGCTTCCTTCGGAGCCCTCGAGATCGCCTGCGACAGCACATTGGTGGCGTACACCAGCTCTCGACCCGCCAGCCACTGGATCTCACCCGCAATGATCTGGGCGGCCTTGGCAAAGTCCGCGGCCTTCTCGTCCTCCTTCAGCACGAAGTCCTCCGGCTTCAGCTGGACCGGCGCAGGCACTTCCTCAGTGCCTTCCAAGGTCTGGTAGCGACCCAGCAGGTCCTGGATGTAGCTGTCCTGGGTCACCAAGATGCCCTCCGGGGTGGATTGGATCTCAAAGCCATTAAAGGTCACCTCCTCCCACTGCGGATCGGTGCATTTCCAAGTGGTAGTGAACATCCGCGCCACCTACTCGGCAATCCCGGGCTCCGCCGCGATCAGCAAGTCATCCACGTAGCAAATGACCGCTCCGACCCGGCGGCCGGCAGCCTGAACATACCACAAACTATCATCCACCTTCGACGGAACCAGGCAGACTTCACCAGCAGCAACTCGGCCACGAAGCTTGCCCATGACCTGGTTGCGGTAGGTCTCCCAACTTTTCGGCGAGGTGGATAGCCCATACAGGGCCTTGCGGACCCGCCACATAGGTTCCTTACAGATCCCAGCCATCAGAAAGAGTTTAGGAACCTGAACCAAAGTGGGGCGCCGCTCCTGAAACAGCAGGGGAGCCAACAAGAAGGCCGTCTTCACATCCAGGACTCCGATCTTCCAGCTGCGCATCGCGGCCTCGCGTAACACCAAGCGGATCAACACTCCATCTTCCCCCAGCCGCGTACTTCTGCTCCCGAGCAAAGGACGCGTTCACCGGCTTCTTGGTGTGCACCGTCTTGCCCAGGACCAAGTCGAATTCTCGGCCAGCATCTTTCCGCTCCTGAAGCTGGCTGTCGTAGAACGGCTCAACCGCCTCGTTTTCCCGGACCAGGCTCTCGTACTCGGAGAACATCGAAGGAACCCACTTAGATAGCTCTCGTCGGACGATTTCATTCGGGATCGTCTTGGTGTGCAAGGGGGCCTCTTCATTGTCCTCAGCCATGGCACGAACTGCTTCCGTAGGTTCCCACTCGCGATGTTTAGACAACTTCTCCATGAAGTCCTCCAGGTCACATCGGCTGGCCACCCATCGAGGCAAAGGACCTTCACAAACTTCACCCTGCTCGCCTCGTCTCATCAACTGCTCCCTCTCCGCGTACTCCTCCTGCACCACAGCCATCCGAAGCTCGCCCAGGTAGTCGTCGAAGAGATCCCAACCAACCGTCAGGGGCACCTCAGAGCCAAGAAGAGAATAGGACACGGACACCTCGTCATCAAAGGCTTGCAGCTTGGCCAGCTCCGGGGGTCCAAAGGCACCCCACCGCTCCCGTAACCAAGCTTCTTCTGCCCTGCCTTCCGAGTCCTCGAGTACTTCACCCAGATGAGCGCGCGCATTGAGAGCGACGTCCACGCCCTCGATGGAAACCTCCGGTTCATCACCCGCTCCTTGAGGAACCAGCCCTCGGCAAACGCACAACGAAGGATCCACCTTGCAGGCCTTGCACACACACCTTTCACCGCACAGGCCAACTGCTGCGCCACCACCAGTAGCAGATTTCAATGTCTGGTCCTCCCCCAGGCCTTGATCACCATCTAGATCCTCAGCTCTACCACCACCAGTAGCAGATTTCAAGGTCTGGTCCTCCCCCGGGCCTCGATCACAGTCAGCACAAGAAGAGAACGAAGCGCAAAATCTGCGAATGGCCCCTTTCGGTCGAAGCAAACTTTTCATAACCCCTTTTCCTTTGCCGCCGCCCTCAACTCCTCCTCCTTCAAGCGTCGCTTGAACCTGCGATTGCGGCAACGGAAACCCGAGAGCTTGAAGTAGATCACGATCCTGGCCCTTGCAGTTGCCCAGGCAGCCCACTGTATAGGCGGTGATAGTGAAGCGAGTTCCTTCCCAGGGCTGTGGTTGATGAAGACGACGAGGGTCAAAGGTCACAAGGTTGTGGTGAGTAGGGAAGTTAGTGCCAGGAAGCCAGTGGCCATGAGCTTTCACCCAAGCCACGTCCTTCTTCACGTGCTCCTCATGGCACCAAAGAGAGCCACCCACATAGGAGCCCAGGCCAACCAGGTACGCTTTTTCATCGCTCTGGTTGTTGCTGTCCCGATGGCATTGCATAGGGGTGTTGAAGTTGAGCGAAAGAGTGGTGAAGGTAGCTTCCGGCGGAAGATGAGCTTTCATAGTCTGCACCAAAAACCTGGAAAGAGCAGGCCCCTTTCGCACCAAATTGGTCGCCCCAACAACTCCTCCATGACGAAACATTCCAACCACGTGCGCAGAGATGAAGGGACATTGGCCAAAAGCTTCCCCCCGGCGATTGGGAACCATCGTTTCCGATAGCCAAGAACCTTCCAAGAGCTCCTCCGCGGCCTCCCAGGTGAAGTTGCCCTCCTCGAGAAAGGCTTCGGCCAACTCCTCATCTTGTAGAAGGTGTTCGTCGTCTTCGACTTCCATCTTGGCCACCATGGGTTTCTTGCCCCGAACTCGATGACGGGCTCCTGGCTCACTGGTGGGTGCGGGAGGGGCATCCACCTCAAACTCTCCAGAAACTTCCTTGACATTCTCCACCACCACCATAGTAGTGAGGTAATGGCCATCCTCCGTACGCACCAAGAACCCACGTGACACGTCCATCGACGGGCAAAGGATGCGAGCCGACGCCACCTTCTCCACAAACTCTTCCTTCAGCATCTGCCACGATCGCTTCCGCACAAAGACCTTGGTCCCGAACGGAGGTAGCCGAGGTAGTCGAGCACCCAGTTGTTCTGCCACGGCTTGCTGAAGGCGGGCGGTGTAATGACGCATAGCGAAGGGCCACATGTCCGATCCCATGCCAGTACTGGAGAGGTAAGTCCTCGCCGCACACTTGGCTCGCCCCACCAAAGCCTCCACTCTGCCGTTTGCGCGGAAATCGTCCGCCGTAGTAGTCGTGTAGATGATATCCCGGTCACGGCATAGTCCTTTGAGGCCCTTGTTCACAAACTCCTTCCCCCTATCCGTGTGGATTCGGCGCACAACCAGGCCCAGGCGCCGAACCTGCAGAAGCATCTCCTTCACCGCTCCCAACACCTCGGGTGACTTCTTAGAGGAAAGTGACACAAAGAAGGGAACTTCCACCACCGAGACCCCATCCAGTTTCTCCTTGTCTACAAGGGCCTGCCACTTTTCCATGTTCCTCGCAGCCTCGGCACTAGGTCCCGCTTCGCCTTCGTCATCGGCCTCCGCTTCCTGAGCGAACGGGTCGACGGCCTCCACAGGACCAACTCCAGCTCCATCGTCAGGGTCACCATCAGGGTCCGCCGGTTGAAGGAGCTTTCCCAAAGCATCAGGAACCACCAACGTGCCAATCAAACCATACTTCACCTTCTTGATGTACTCGTCCTGTCCCTGACGGGCGGGGCCAATGACGTCCAGCGAGAGACACCAAGCCTCCGGAGCCACGATCCTCCGATGCATGTGACCTCGAAAGGCCCCTCCATTCTCGCCGGTAGGGCGTGTGGTCCCTTCGAAGATGCTCCAGAAAAGAGGCATCCAGCTTCATCACCCGATCCAAGGTGGTGCCCGCTAAGCTGGTCTCCACGATGTCCTTGATGACAACCTTCAGCTGAGGAGCCCAGGCTGCCCAGGTCACTGACCGAAACCCTGCTCCGTCATGGTCCCTTTCTTCAGCCGAAACAGTAGAAGAACCTCTCACTCCAAGAAGTTCCCGAGGACACGGCGCCGAAGACAGCACTCTGGTAGGTTTCCTCCGAACATGCCCCAGAGGTCCTTGGTCGAACTCCCAAGCGCTCCAGCCCAGGACCTTCTCCAAGAAGCAGATCTCCTGCGTGGCCCACAACGAGGCCCTCTCCAAATCCTTCACGAACTTCTTGGGGTCCTCGGGATGCTCCGTCAGGAAATCTGGGTCCCGATCACCCCGTCCCCGAGCCACGGCCGCCGCCACCATCCAGAGAAACAGCATCCGGAACACCATGATGGTATCCTGCTTCACCCTCCACTGCTCCCACTCAGAGAGGTTATCCCTTCCCCGTCGTCTTCACCATGACGATCACGTAGCGGTCGAGGGCCTCCATCACCATCCTCCGCTCCGTACCTCAACACCGAGTAGGTCCTGCAGGGAGGTCCTCCGAAAATCATCTTCACTTGCCGGTAAGCGCAAGATCCAGCAGAGCCGCGTAGGTATCATCCGCCATGAGGTCCTCCGCTTGATCCACCGTGATCACATGGGCCGCCTCGGCCCGAGACTTCCAAGTTCCGCGCTCCTTGCCGCAGAACCAGATGAACGGCCACTGCAGACGCCTGCTTCCACCGCTTTCGTTCCCGCCGATTCCAAGGAACTTTAGCTCCGCCATCAAAGCCACCACCGGCACCGCAGAAACCAACCAGGCGGGTGCCTCCGGAAAAGCTCGGTGCAGCCAAGCCCAGGCCGCACCCACACCATTGCGAAGATCCGCCACCGCCTTCGCACCCAAGNACCGCAGAAACCAACCAGGCGGGTGCCTCCGGAAAAGCTCGGTGCAGCCAAGCCCAGGCCGCACCCACACCATTGCGAAGATCCGCCACCGCCTTCGCACCCAAGCCCCAATCAAGCTTCGCTTCTAGCTGGCACGACAATACCAGCTTGTTCACCATGATCTCCGCCTCGCGTCGCCGAAACTTGATCGCCTCAGCCTCGTCAATGAGCTCCAGCCCCAGCTTCTCCTCCAGCTCGGGGCACCCATTCACAACACGGGTCGGAAGATCCCCTCGGACAGGGTGGGTGATGCGACAGCCCTCACCTGAACTCCACAGCACCCTGCATCCAATCTCCATCAAGTCGCTCATCGCCAAAATGGGCGCCGTCGGCCTCTCCGTCACCAAGGTACCTCCAGGAAGCTGATAGAAGTTCGCTTCCCCCTCGGCCAACAGAACCCTCCGAACAGGAAGTCCCGCAACTCCACGAGGTCCCGCTGTCCTCACCGAAGGTCGCTCCTGAGTCCACCAAGGCCCGTCGCTCCCCCGGTCCTGCAGCGCACACCCTCTCCAGAGTCGCCTTCACAAGCCTCAAAGACTTAAGAGCCTTCGCCGCCTCCTCAAAGAAGTCGTCCCGCGGACTCCGCCGTGGAAGTAGTCGAGGTAGGAGGCGCCGTGGTGGTAGGAGGCTGAGTAGGTGCCGGCGTAGTGGCACCCCCCTCAGCTTGGACACTCTCTTCAGCCTTTCTCACAGCATCCTTTGCCTTTCCTCCACCCTTTTTCCGTGGTCTCTTCTTTGGGGGCGTGTCCTCCCCAAGACCCCTTTCCATCTGTAGTCGCCGAAGAGGTAGCCGCCGAATTTTGAGCCCAGGTAGAAGACGACAAGCCATTCCCCCCTTGCCCATGAAATGGGCATTGCGGCTTGAGGTGAGTGCTGCTGCCGCAGTTCCAGCAGCGCCCATTGCCCAGAGGATCATGTCGGAACAGGCAGTTCTGACCGTACTTGCATCCAGAACCATCAGTCCAAGCCCAGCAAGGCTGCTTGCCCTTTCCTTTGGCTTTGCCCTTGCCAGCATCAGCGGTCGCCTCCTCCAGGCGGTTGAGCTTGGCCGGGGGCGCCAACGGATGAGACAAAAGAGCCGCCTCCAACTCACCAAGGATCAGCTGAGCATAATCCTCAACGTCATTGGCCATGGCCTTGTAGTCCAGCTGGCGCTCCAACTTGAAGGATGCAATGCGAAAGGGTGGACTGGGATGGCGATTGCCCGCGAACACTCGAACCATGAAGCTTGTCCAGCCCACGGCAAAGCTTGGGTCCGGCAGCACCACTTGCAACTCCTTGCCCCTCCTCAACAGCCTCACCCACTTTCTAGCCAGAGTCAAGGCCGCGTCGACTGAGTTCCCGGTTTCCGGGGCCGTCAAGAACCGCAGCAAGTACGCCTTCTCGGCCGATCCTCCAGGCTGAAAGGAGCAGTGAACAAGAACACCATAGCTTCCGCCGTGACCGCGCGGACGCTGACTACCTCAGCACGCAAGTCCTCTGGCAGGCTGTCCAAGAGCAACATAGATGCTCTCTGCTCCACCCTCTGGTAGCCGTCCGCAGGAGGTCTTTGGTTCAAGACCTCTTGCCGAATCTGCAGCCTGAGACTCCAGCCACTTCGTGTAGAGAACGCGCACTCGTCCCATCATGCAAGGCCTGCCACCAAGACGCTGCCGAGCTGCTCAAACTTGACATGCTCGGCTCCAGTTGGGCAAGCCAGTCGCCAGCCACCACTGCCGCATCCTGACCCTTAGTAGCCACCAAAGCCGGCAGCTTGGTCACCAGTTTGCTCGGCTCCTCCACTTCCCACTGTGAAGCCGAACCCCCAACTGAAGCTCCGGATGTCGTAACCCGCGTCGGAGGCGGGGGTGGAGGCACCGGCGTCCCATCTGGAGTGGCATTGGCATTGAATCCCGGTGTCGAGCGCCTCAGTGGTGTTCGTGGAGAGCTCGGAGGCAAAGGCGGAGGCGGGGGTACTGGATGTCCAGGGCCAACAGGAGGCACACTTGGGTGATACGTCGGGGCGGCCAAAGAGAGTCCAACCGCCGACGCGCCCATCGCCTCCAGGTTCTGGATCACCATTTGACCCTGCGCCATCACATACGGCCTCCACGCACCCTCCGCATACACCAGGCCATTCTCTGGAGCGCCCATAACCATAGCCCTGGAGGAACTGCACCACTTCCACTCCCATCGTTCCTGACTGCTTCTTTCTGACTTCCCACTTCTTGACCGCAGATGGAAGGTCCCTGAGGCAGCAAGGCCCTCACCGAAGTCTCCGACGGCGAGCACTGCTCCTGCACAGGCGGTGGTTGTACAGACTCCATAGACCCATCTTGCAAAGGCAATGAGGCGACACCCCCCTGGGATGTACTCTGAAGCGGTGAGGTCTGCATAGCAGTTCCCTGAGACATTCCTGAAAGCTGCGATGACTGCAAAGCAGTTCCCTGAGGCATACCTGAAAGCTGCGACGACTGCAAAGCGGTTCCCTGAGGCATACCTGAAAGCTGCGATGACTGCAAAGCGGTTCCCTGAGGCATACCCGAAAGCTGTGACGACTGCAAAGCGGTTCCCTGAGGCATACCTGACGACTGCAAAGCGGTTCTCTGAGGCATACCTGAAAGCTGCGACGACTGCAAAGCGGTTCCCTGAGGCATACCTGAAAGCTGCGACGACTGCAAAGCGGTTCCCTGATGCATACCCGAAAGCTGCGATGACTGCAACCTGAGGCATACCTGAAAGCTGTGATGACTGCAAGGCATTCGGGAAAGGCGCACTCAGAAGGCTCCTCCCAGGGAAGCCCCTGCCAGCAAAGTCATCTCCCGGTCGGCCCGCAAGCATCACCCGCCAAGGGCCCCAAAAGAGCTCCAGGCACACCGCGACCTTGAACTTGTAGTTCTCCTTGCGCTGCTCGTCTCGTGGCCGTCTCAGTGTCATCCGAGCTGAACGTTCCATCCATGATCCGCGAGGCTCATATGAGCCATATGAGCATCCAGTCGATTCAAGTCGACCCATCCCAAGGCTCCCGCCTCTGGGGTGCCTCCCATTGGCGTCTCCATTCTCGCCGAAGTCGCGGTGGTCGTGCGCCGCCCTGACGCGCTGGAAGACTGGGCCTGCTCCACCCGGTCCATCCGTCCCACCAACGTCGTGACCAAAGAAGTCATGTAGGCAAGCGACCTGGCCACTTGGCCAACGTCCTCCACTCTTCTCTCACGCGACTCCGATCGCGGAGCTGGCCCGGACATCTCTGGCTCCTGCAGACGCATCTCCACCGTGGCCTCAGAAAAGCCAGGCCAGAGCATCTGAGCATCGGGCACAGGTCGCTGCCCGCTCGAAGAAGAAACCCTTGGGTCCACCAGACCCGAGGTCTCTCTCTGGATCGCACCATAGTCCGGTTCACGAACTTCGTCATCGTCCTCCACTGGCGCACCCGGATCTTCACGAAGGGCCGCCGGCTCCTCCTCCACCTCCTGGGGACTCGCCGCCTCCGTGAGCTCGGACTCCATGGGCACGCCAACGGCTTACGCTCCGAAGAGCTGCGTTGGGCTCATAACCCCCGAATGACGGAGGCGCAGTATTTTGGAACCGAAAAGCCTTCAAGTGCAATGCTTCACATATGCGGAACAGCCCTCATGCTGCACACAGTTTTCATTGCATGGGATCCAGGGGTCTGCGGACGCGTCAGCGTCTCCTTACCCGCATCCCTGATGTGCTGGATCTGCAAGCCTCCTTCCTGGTTGTTGCTGCATTCTTGCGCCGCGCCTTAGGCCGCACTCACAGCCCATTTCGCTGCGGACCACGACGCAGCTGTTGCGACCGGCCTGGGCTCTTTTGTGCGCCGCGGTGATCAAATTCGAGCCGCTTCGCAGCTATGCCCAGTCCATCCCCTTCGCAAAGTTCCGGGTCTTGCTCCGCCGCCGCCTGCGCTTGCCGCTGCCGTTAGCCCCGCGAGTCTGTGCACGCGCTGCTTGACTCGTTATTGGTGACCATCGAGCAGCTCTGCGTGCAGCCTGCGTCTCCCGCTTGAGTGGCATTACTCGCCAGCTCGCTGCTCCAGCTTGTATAGTGTGGACACAGTCGCCTTTGCTGCCGGCGAGCCGGCTGTGCATGAGGTCCTGCGATGCCACAGCTCCCAGCCGCCTCCCAGCGCGGACTTAGGCCATTTACGCGCGACGAAGCATGCAGGTGCACTAGGGCGGGCTTGGGCCGAAAAGCGTTGCGGAGGGTGCCATCGAGCGGGGGCGACTCGCCCGGCTATGTATATGTCGTCCAAGACCGCTGGTGTGAGGGTGGCCGCAACGTGGGCGCGAGGGGGTCGCTTTTGCTCCCTACCTTTAGCTTGGAGCATTTCATGGTCAGCCCAGCATCTTTCGTCAAGACCTGAAGGACGACAGGCAGCGCGCGAGCGCACAAGCGGCTGCCGCTTCTGCAGGAAAAAGGTGATAGAACGTCGCTCGTTTTCAATGTTCGCTCCGTGGCCTGGGTGTTTCAGTTCTTCTGATGTGTGTTCTCTTTCCGGCGCCCCGCTTGAGCGCGTCCGTTCCGTGCCGTGTAGTTGGTTTGCACGCGGACATGGACTCCCTTCGCGCATCCCTTCGCGCAGTCGCACAAACGGGTGTGGAACAACAAAATATTTCCCACTGCATTCCAAATGCATTTGGCCCATTTGGCCATGGTTTCAACAAATCTAGAACCAGAATGAGCGCAATGCCGTCCCTAAACCCGAAAATAGTTTGGTTTCCAGGACCCCAACATGCACTTTTCAATTCATATTTCAAGCTGTTTCAGCTTTGCCGGTGCCCTTGGCTCTTGTCNAGAATGAGCGCAATGCCGTCCCTAAACCCGAAAATAGTTTGGTTTCCAGGACCCCAACATGCACTTTTCAATTCATATTTCAAGCTGTTTCAGCTTTGCCGGTGCCCTTGGCTCTTGTCCCTGAACCAAAATCGAGCTCCGGAAACCTCCGACCAAGCCCAAACGCATTTTCCAAGGCTTTCTTAATGCATCTGGCTTTCAATAATTCTCGATTTCAATGCTGTCGCTGCACACGAGATCGCTCCGAAAATGCTTGAATTTGCTTGCCATGCCGCAAAAACGCACTTTGCCCTGGTTTCAGCAAATCTGGAGCTCAATGCTGTCCGAATTTGTATTGGAATGCTGAAGAATGGTTGCAAGGGCCCCAACATGCATTGTCAAGGCCTGGAAGGAAGCATTTAGTGGCCCCGTCCTCGAACCATTTTTCCAAGGCGCGCTGGGTTTGGTCGGAGGCTTCGGGAGCTCGATTTGGGTTCGGGGATTGGGGCCAGGGGCAGCACGCAGCAAAGCTGAAACAAGTTTAAATTCGTGTCCAAGCCTTGAACAATGCATTGTGAAGCCGGGGAAACCAAATCAAAGCATTGGCAGCGCAATTTTCATCGGGTTTAGGCATGTCATTGTTCCGCATCTATTGATAGCGGGCCTTGGAAATTGCATCTGGGCTGGGTCAAGCTTTGGGATATGTGGAAGGTAATTTTTCAGATTCTTTTGTGAGTTTCTGTGAGCGATTTTTTGAGCGGTACCTGTTTTTTCCCAGAATTTGCGAAAATTCGGTGAGCGGTACCTGCGAGAATCCTGTGGGCGGTACTGGTGAATCAGGAAAGGTTTGTGAGAAACCTTGTGAGGTAACGCATAGAAATAGTAGAGTTACCCTGTTTCACGGCTTCCCGGACCTGCCANGTACCTGCGAGAATCCTGTGGGCGGTACTGGTGAATCAGGAAAGGTTTGTGAGAAACCTTGTGAGGTAACGCATAGAAATAGTAGAGTTACCCTGTTTCACGGCTTCCCGGACCTGCCACTCATAAATTTTGCAGGCTCAATGCTGTCCCTACAACCGACAATGCGGCCCTTCAAAACTGCTCGAAGCAGTTCGTGGAGCTTCGACCAAGCCCAAATGCGTTTTCCATGGCTTGCTAAACGCTTTCGGCCCTAGTTTCGGCAAAGCTGCCCTTCAATGCCGCCCCCACACCCGAACATTTTTGATTTGTCATGATTCAACAGCAACCATACGCCCTTCAGGTTGAGTTCTCGGAGCTTGGCGCAAACCCAAATGCATTTTCCGAGGCCTGTTAAATGCATTCGGCCCCGGTTTCAGCAAGTCTTGTGTTCAATGCACGCGAGCGCGCTGCGAAGCGCTCTGCATCGGCTCTGTGGCGCCCCTCAGTCACCAAACAGCCCATATAATTGTTCGGGACTTGCGGCGAGGACCTTCTCCTGCGCTGATGCGGCCGAACCGCCCGAACCGGACCGCGTGCGCGCCGTTTGTTGCCGCCGCCCTCGGGACCAGCGTGTGGGTTCCACTGGGCCCCGGCTCCCCGCCGCAACGACCGAGGCATCGCCTCCTGGACGCCGCAGTGGCTTTGCATGCGCTGCCAGAATGTGCCGCTAGCTGCACGTGTCCAGCCGCATGGACCGCCCCTGTGCTGCCAACACTGCCTAACGCTCATGTTGTGGGAGGTCGACCTCGCGTCGCAGACCGAACGTTGGGTACGCTCTCGATGCCCGTTTGCTCGCATGGCGAGGCCACTGGCCCTGCCTGGGGCACGACCCACCCCCTGCGCAACACCCGCCTCCTGCCGCTGGCCCGGCCCAACCGCCCGAACAGCTCCCCTTGTCACCCGAGTTGCTTAGGCTTGGGCTTGGCGCCAGCACGGCGGAGCCTGCAGACGCGCAGCCCGCCAGCGCACACAATGCGGAGCCCCAAAGCCTCGTCCCGTATGCCGAGCTTGAACCGCCACCGTTGCCGCTAGCCACCAGCACAAACTCTTCGATGCATATCATATCCCGCTTTTGCTGGATGCTGCGGCCGTGCTCTCCGCTGGCGCAGGGCATGCCTGGCACACGTTTCAGGGAGTGGACCGCACTGCGGCATGCGCCAGTCACCTCAATTGCCGAGCTAGTTAGAGCCATCTCCGATCCGAGGGACGGGCACTACCCTGCTGCCCCATTGCAGGAGGCGTGGCGTTGCTCACCGGTGAAGCTGCCGCCCACGCTCGAGCGCTTGGTTGACAGCCTCAGACGTGTCGTGTCCAACACGGCCACTGCCGAAGCTGCAAGCTTCGCTGCCGGAGATCGTTGCGACAACGCACCTGCACGTGTTGAGCCGCAAGCAACAACCACCGCCTCCGTGGCTGGGCCGCCAGCTGAGCCAGGGGACGCGCGCAGCCCTCACCTTGCACTGTTTCATGCCGAAGACAACACCGCCGCGGAACGGCCTGCGCCAGCCCTGAGTGCTGCCATCACCGCGGAATCGGAAGACCCCGCTGCAGCCCCGACCAGCGTCCCTGCGGCCACGTCGGCACAACTTGATGCCGTTGACCTGCAAGCCGAGTTCGCGCTCCGTTTACCCCCCGTTGCAGAGCGTGCCAGCCTTTCTGCGGCCAGGCATACGGCAAGCCTTTACTTCCTCTCTTCGAGCTTTGCGCGGGGCACGTTCACGAGGCGGTGAAGCACAACAAACCCGTGCTTGGAAACTTTTCCTGCTGGTCCCGCGACTCCTTATCCGCGCGCGAGTCATCGGACGAGAGGCGCTGCCCAAAGGAGTGTGAGACTTCTTTGCCGGGCGCTGGAATGCCATACTCGCAGCAGCACTCGATGCTGTTGAGAAGCGTGGCTTTGCACGAACCTCCGACACCGCCTTCGCCCTGCTGTGCGTGGCATATTTCGATGGCATGTACAGTTCCTATCCGGTCAAAGCCTCGTGTTGAGACACATGGGCATTAGACGAGCCGATCGCCACACATATCCAGAGCCATGCGAAAAACTTCTGAAAGCCATGTTTGTTTGGGTCCGAAGTTCATCATGCCATCGTGGCTGAAACGGTCATCATGGAAAATACATGTTCGCATGACATCCGCCCGTGAAAGCTGCGCGATGCGATCCAAAAGTAGCTGCTGTCGGCGCCACAGAATGATTGAAAGTTTCTCAGTGCCAGCTTCTTGTAACACAGTCTCGTTGCGCACGTGGCTGATGAATGAGTGTGGTATGCCGAGGATGGAACGAAGGCAACGGGCTTTAAAGGCATCAAATTGGCGAAAGTCAGCTTTACAAGGCAAGCTGTATGAAGGGAATACAGGGTGGGGACCCTGATTGTTTTTTCCTTAACGCTTTTCAGCCAACGTCCACGGTCTCACGCCTAGCCCCCATCTACCGGCATGCAAGGGCGGCTAACACAAGTTATAAACTTGTTAAATCCATGGAGAACTTACTTAATATTGTGTACAACTTACAAAACGTAGCGAACAAACACGGTTATTTTTGAGCTATATCTGTGCGGATGGTTGTACCGGAAGCATTATTGAGGAGCGCACCGTTGAAATAATATAGTCTAAAGTGTATGTCTAGGAACTCATGTTTTCACGCAGCGTTTGGTTTTTAAATTCTGATCGTTGTAGTTTTAAACACCAATGTAGGGCGTCTTCGTGGCAGGCGCCGCATCACAGCTGGACTCGCTGGTCAAGGTCCAGGTCAAAGCCTCGTGTTGAGACACATGGGCATGAAAGCACACTCAACTGTTTCGCTGATGTGGCATAGGTGTGAAATTATACGTGTGCACTTTGTGCCGCCAAACTGTTGAAGTTTGGTTCCATATGATGGTCTCCAAATTAAGCCGATCGCCGCACATATCCAGAGCCATGCGAAGAACTTCTGAAGGCCATGTTTGTTTGGGTCTACCCCGCTTCCGAAGTCCATCATGCCATCGCGGCTGAAACGTCCCATCATGGAAAATACATGTTCGCATGACATCCTCCCGTGGAAGTTGCGCGCGCCAAAGAATGATTGAAAATTTTTCCGTGCCAGCTTCTTGTAACACAGTCTCGTTGCGCACGCGGCTCTTGAATGAGTGTGGTATGCCGAGGATGGAACGAAGGCAACGGGCTTGAAAGGCATCAATTTTTCGTAAATCAGCTTTACAAAGCCAAGCTGTATGAAGGGAATACATCAAGCGGGAAACATCGGGAAACCACGCAAGCCGAGAAGATTTGTAGCTTTTTTGCGCATGCCAGATGGGCATGCCTCCAAACGCGGATCATTGCATCGAAATCTGCTTTAGCCATCCCAAGCCGATGTTTCACCTCTGAAGTGATGGAGCCGGACGCGGAGATCACCCTGCCAAGGTAGACCAATGACGTTCGCCGTTCGGCCCTTGGATGTCAGCATCACAACCTATCGGCAAAACTTCGGTCTTTTCCCAATTCAACGATAAGCCATATACTCTCCCAGCATCCAAAACTCGATACATGAAGGATTCAGCTTGCCCTGGTTGTAGGCTCAAAAACAGAGTGCCGTCCGCATAAATCAAGTCATTGACGAGCGTTGGTGGAGAATCAAGGCCTGAGACGGAGTGGAACTTTCGAGAGGCATCTGTAAATAACACCGATCAAGATTGAAAAGAGGAATGCTGAAAACGGGCATCGTTGCGAAATGCCAAAGCACTGAGTATGTGAAGCCGATGAATGACCAGACGCGCGGACTGTGAAAGTCCTGTCGCCGTAAATTGCCCGGATATAGCCGCCAAACAAAGGCGGTAAACCAAATCTCTCGAGAGCATGGACCCTCCTTGACTTGCAGTTGCAAAAAGGTGTGTAAAAGAAATCGAGCAGTCTCCGTGCAACAAAAATCGCGTCAGCGCTGCCACGCTTGGTACGAAAGGCAAATTGTGTAGGCCAGATTCGCTCTTCAGCTCCAGCATTCTGCAAACGTTTAACTAGAGCCATGGCAAACAATTTATAACCAGCCGATACAACGATTTTTGTGCGGTAGTTTTGCACAGACCGGGATCATTTTTTTGAAAATCGCAGTCACTGAAGCGTCATGCCACGAAGATGGCACGATCTCATGCTTACGGATTGCATTGCAAAGTGTAGTGGCCCACCTACACGCGGGAGAAGTTCTGCGACAAATAGTTTTCCTGAATTCTGCTGGCACGTGGTCGGTTCATGTCGCTTTGTTGCCCCGCAAACGTGAGGCTGCTGCATTAATAATCTCCTCATCATTGAACGGCCCCGTTTCAACTGGTACAGTGCGGCGAGCGTACCGCTCCGGCGGCTTACTGGGCAGCCTGGGCCGATGCATTGCCCGTTCTGCACGCTCGCCGGCCTGACGCCACCGCGAGGTGCCTTGCGGAACTCGCTCAGGTCCGGCCGCTGCTGCCGCCTGCCTGCGAGCAGCCGAAGCGGCGGGCCGCGNGCCGCGTGCTCGACGCCGCCGGCTGGGAAGGCCGCAGTTTTCAAGTCTAGACTTGAAAGCTACCTGCGGCTGAGGCACAGCTGTGCAGCTTGCGACCATGCGGCTGCAAGCCCAAACACAAGTGGAGAGCACAAGGGGCGTTGACCAAAGTCCCAGCACAAGCGAGTGTCAACTGGCTGTGACTGAAGCCGGTTGTGTGCCAGAGAAACAACACATCCGCCAGCGGGGTGTGTGCTCGATTGTGCTAGGACATGACCTTTGCGGCTTGTGGGTCTCTTGGTTTGGGGATGAAGAGCTAACAAAGGAGGATAGGTTTGCAACTTGGGTTGTTGAGCTGGCCTTAAGAAAACAGACTCGCTCGAGGCTTAAAGTTCTGGTCCACCATCCGCACTTTTTCTGGCAACGGCGCGTGGACACAGGGTTTGAGTAGCGAGAGGCTGTGGGCGCCCATAGCCGCTGCTTCGGAAGCAGCAGGGCTTCAGACCCTTGGATGGTACCACATTGTGCCCACCACCGGTCGTGTTCAACTTCTCCTCTCACGGTATGATTCCACGCCCAGCCCACTGATGGGGCCATGCAGGCTAGACAGAGCAGCCCGTCCTCCCGTTTTCGCTAGGGAAACATGAGCATGCGACAAGAAAAGCTGAAGTTTCAAGCTGCATTTCCAATACACGGGGATGGGCGCCGCAAGAGCTTTATGTGAACATGGAGAAACCACGTCACCATCTAAAATTTTAACATCGCGATGCTAACGCGAGCGTTTACCATCCATCCATTCATCCATACATCCACCCACCCCTCCAACCGGTGCAGCTGTCCTTCCGTCCATCTGGATATCCTGGGATATCCGTCCATCGGTCAGTCACACACAGCACAGGTGTGCAGATATACATACGTGCAAATGCCTGCAGGTAGATGTGCCGGGTAGGGACTCAAGCAGAACTACATCTCACGCGCACAGAAAAACAAAAACTTGATTTGGCATGACTTGGTCATGGTGCACGACAGACACATGGCCCGGTGTGTAGCATCACAAGATCCGCATATGTAAACATCCATGCATATACATGCTGTAAGCATGTATGTATGCGTCCATGTATGTATGTATTCATGTATGTCGGCATGGACGCACATGTAGGCATGCATGGATGCATGTATATCTGGCACGCAGAAGAACCTATCTACAAATATTGCTGTCGACCTTGAGTGTGAGCGCGTTTGGAAACGTTGAGTGTTGGAACCACCTACCGATCATATCTACACACGATATGTGTGTAGTTTTTGTCTATATATGCATACACAGATTGACATAGATTTTGTACATGATTTACTGTGCACTTACACATGTATTTCTCTTTACTTATGCTGTCGCTTTTATGTGTTTCCATGTAATTCAAAGTTACACTTATGCTTGTATTTATATATGCATATATGCCTTGTCTATTTATATTACATATTATGTAAACTTGGCTGCATTTCATTCATTCTGGCACGCCATACACAATGGCTTGCGCCCCGCGCAATGCGACCTGCCCGACCCTGGCGAGAGGTGCCAGGGCTGGCAGCACCACGGTTCCCGCGCCTGCTCTACCCACTTTCGCGAGACCGAGTTGCTGCCTGCCTTGCAACCCCCTGCCCAGGCCATGCTGCGTTCGCAGGCCGGACCACACGCCGCCGCATGGCTCAGCGCCATCCCCGGCGAGGCCGGCTCCGCTCTG
>BGNK01000043.1:426717-455124 GCA_003297005.1 Symbiodinium sp. clade A Y106 | reverse complement strand
TCACCAGTTATTGAATCCTCGGGACTCGGCAAACCTGCAGGATTTGGGGGAGCTGTGAGGTCCATTGCACTACTAAAGGACTGTACAAAGCTACGGCTGATAACCTATTGTTAGCAGCAGAACGCACGGACTTTTTGTTCACTTGAGCCAACGTCGTAACGTAGGTAAAACACTAGTATACGTATACAAAAGGATTAAAAACAGTTATAAGTGGTGCTATAGGGGTTTAGGGTTCCTTTTAAGGTGCTCCTTTAAGGGTTCTATGGGGTTTAGGGAGTAGGGTAGTTATAAGTGGAGTCATAAGTCTCCTAATATGGGTTATAACTATAGTTATCCTACTTATAATCCTACTTATAACTACCCATGAACCTCCAAGTAAACCCTACAAAATAGTAGGTTCTGACCCCTTAATTAGAGGGTAGAACCCTTAAAAGAGTAGGTTTTTGGAGCCCCAGGTAAACCCTCAACCCTAAACTAAAACCACAAGCGCTGAAGCCTAAACTCTCATATCTGACGCCTCTGAAATTCAAAGCCCTTGGTACCCAGACCTTCCAAAATCCCTTAGTTAAGGGATATGGGAGTTTCCGACAATTTGGGGTACCTGATTTTGGGGTCCCTATAATAAGGATCCTAGTATTTAGGGTACTATATTAGGGTCCCCTATTTTCGGAAACTCCCATATGCCTTAAATCATATTAGGGGTCCTACTATGATTTAAGGTATATTCCTTAATTAAGGGATTTTGGAAGGTCTGGGTACATTGCAGTACTGTTCCTTAGGGTTCCTTGATAAATTAGTAACTAATTAGTAATTACTATTCCTTAGGGTTCCTTGATGAATTAGTAACTAGTTAGTAATTACTCTTCCTTAGGGTTCCTTAACAAAGGTACATTTGCATCCAGAGAGCCTGGACCCTGAAATATCCCCGACCCTGAACCCTCAATCCAGAAAAGCCCTAATGTAGGAACCTGATTAAGAAACCTTGGGCCTTCATAAGGGTTCCTTATATGAACCCTACTATTTTGGGGTTATAGGCCCAGGGTTTCTGAATCAGGTTCCTACATTAACCAAGCAACCCGCCATAAAGCCCTGCCATTCAAAAACCTAGATAACCCTACATAAACCCTAAAGTACCCTTAGCCAACAAATGCCCCCAAAGATCTGATCCTCCTGGACCGAAAAGCAGGCGTTACCAAAAGAACCCTACATCCTAAACTCAAAACAGGATCCTTAATCAGTAGACTAGGTGTTTGTGGGTGGGGGAGGATCCATACTATAATGATGATATTCAGGAACCCCCACGAATAGTAGTAGTAATTCCCCAAGCTTCCAGAACAGCTGCTACGTTCAGCCCTGAAATAACCCGGCAAACACCCCAAAGACCTGCCAACCCCCTTTTGAAAATCCTTCTGACCCTCCTGAGTCCTAAGACCACATGACATTCTAATGACCAAGGCTCCTACATAACAAGTTCAATGTCCCACATTCTCTTCAATTCAAGCGTGGTGGGCCTTGGCTGAAGCGTAGATCAGGGCTGTGTTGCCGTTCTCATCTGTGGCATCAATCAAGTCCGCATAGCCTGGAACATGAGATCTTTCGGGGATACGGTATGGATTTGATTAGGGTTATGAACTGTGGGGGATATGGGCTTAAGACTCAGCTTTTGGTTTTACGGCTTCTTTAGGATGTGGGTTGGTTGGGGGTTGGGGTTCAGGATTGTAGGACTTAATATCGTTATGTTTGGATGTATATAAACTTGAGGGTTCAGGATCTAGGATTAAAAGCTCAGGGTTTATGATTTCTTTAGGAGCCGACCTCCTGGCCCTGAACTGCAGGGTCAGAATGTTTCTATACCCGAAACCCGCTACCTTTCCCAACAGTTGCTAAAACATGGGCCTTGATACTCAAAAGAAGGTTTGGGGTCATACTAAAGGATATGATAATTCAAAAAAGTAGGGTTCATAAGGGGACACTACTGCTAATTCTTCAGAACCCCCTCCATTGGCTTCTTCCGATAGAAGCCCATATGAAGACCTAGTACCAAAGATATTCCTGGATTCCTGGATTGCTTACACGACTGACTTGCTTGGGTTTAGGGGCTAGGTTTACCATGAAAAGGACTTTGCTGGCTAATGTAAGGTTATATAAGGGGTTTGGAACCTGGGGTTTAGGGCTAAGGGCTTAAGTACATAATTGGAACCCTACTTGGGGGATTGATAATCAGTTCTGCCGGTGTTGAGGGTATCTTCTTGGGCTCATCAATTCCGCAACTAAGCCCTGAAACGGCCCCAACGCGTCATCAATCATTTCACCACTTGGTCCTCGGGCCAAGATCCTGGTTGTACAGCAGAGCATTGACGATCTGCCTCAGCTGCGACGACTACCTTACACTACCATTACCTATTTCATGTAATTACTTTGCCACAAGGTCTATCTTATGATAAAACCCTCTGAACAAGTCGGCGATGGTACGTAATTTGAAGTAGTACCTGCACGGTATCGTGTGGGGTCGGAGGTTTGAGGGATTAGGCTTGCGCCGTTTTGGGCTTTGTGCTTGAATCTATGCAATAACTCACGGTCTCTCATGTTCCACGCCCTAAACCCTAAACCGTTTTAGGGCGTTTTGGGGTTAGGGCTAGGGTTAAGGCAAACATAAACCAAAACCCCAAACTTCTCGCTAGATGCACGAGCCGGGCCAACATCACACAAACACTCAACCGGTTTCTGCCACCCTTCAACCCTAAACCCTGAACCCTACACCCTAAACCCAACCCTAAACAATCCATGATGTGTGCAGGTTATGGGATCCTGAGATGGCTGGAAAGCCACACAATTAATTACGGTACCAAACTACCTTTGGTCTTCGTGGTAGGTCCTTTTTGGGCCTACTTAGAAGATCCGAACTACAAAAGGGGGCACAACCAAAAAAGTGAACTGCTTTGGAGACTACAGGCATGTACTCTTGATTCCTGCTGCAAAGGTATGCTTACTTTCCGGGCTTCGAACCTAGAGTTTCTACTGTGTTCACGGCCGGTGGGTCGAAGTCAGCGTCTGCAAGGTTCAGGCGTGCGTGTTGGGTACAGAACCGTTTAGCAACCTTCGGCTCAAGGTTGTAAGGGTTTAGGGCTGAGAGATGTTGGAGGGGTTCTTGAGGCTAAACCCAACAAACCCTCTGAACCCTTCAAGCACTAACCCAGAGAGCCCAATGCCCCTTAATTAAGGAATATAGCTTAAATCATTATATGAAGCCCTATATAATTTAAGCCATATTCCTTAATTAAGGGGTATTGGGCTCTCTGGGAAGCCTCCAAACTCTTTCCCAACGCTTGCTCGCCCGAGGCGCGGATAGCCGTCGTGAGTGGCGAAGATCAGGGCAGCATCACCATAGTGCTGCACCTGGGATTTTGTAAGAGGAGGACGAATAGCGACTAATCTTTAGG
Source organism: Symbiodinium sp. clade A Y106 (assembly GCA_003297005.1). NCBI lineage: Eukaryota > Dinophyceae > Suessiales > Symbiodiniaceae > Symbiodinium > Symbiodinium sp. clade A. Next base: position 451,684 of record BGNK01000043.1, on the reverse strand, counting down.
GTTTAGGCCTTCCAAAATCCCTTAATTCAGGAATATACCTTAAATTATAATTGGATCCCTGGGATTTTGTAAGAGGACTAAGAATGACGAAGCTTTCGTGTTTAGGGTTTCGCTGCACCTGCGGGCCTTGTAATTAGAGGACATACGGTTCAGGGTTTAGGGTTGCCAAAAGGCCCCGCTGTTCGCGTTCGGAGATAGCGATGTTCCAACTTTCTGAATCTACGGCGCACACCCTAAACCCTAAACCCGGTTCAACCTTCTATTTTTGGAGATGAGGTAGTCAGAACATAGAGGATTCCCAGAGAGCCCAATACCCCTTAATAAAGGAATATGGCTTCAATTATATAGGGCTTCATATTATGATTTCAGCTGTATTCCTTAATTAAGGGGTATTGGGCTCTCTGGGTCTGCAACTTGGGGGATTTGGGGTTTAAGGCTTTGGGATCCCAATCGCGTCTTTGCTTGTCTGTTGCTCGTGTCCGAAGCACCGACCATCTCAAAACCTGTTTGAAGGTTCCGAGTGCTTATGATACGGCTGATGGACAAAATCCTGCACTACCCATAATGAGACCCTAGGAATCTAAGGACTCATATATTAAGGCTTTTGGGCCCAAAGACCATACTGCATAAGGCCTTTGGGCTGTTTTGATGCCCAGGGTGACATAACTGCTAACTACAACTGCACTTATCACCCAGCTATAGCCTAGGTCCATAGACCCAGGGTCACCCATCAAAAGACATCTCAGCCGCAGGCATACTGATCCAGGTAGCCAGGAACCTGCCACAGAGGTCAAATCTACGGGTCTGAGCTTCCAGCAGGATAGGCGTGTATACTTTGCCGTCATCATTATCATCATCAGGCCAATACTACCCTAAATAGTAGGATCCTTATTATAAGGACCCCAAAATAAGGTACCCCCTATTTTCGGAAACTCCCATTTGGGACACCATGCTATTCCAGAGCCGGAAACCCGGATTTTGCGCTAAAGGGGTCCAAGTGATGCATACTGACCTGCATTCCTATTACACCAGACCAAAGGACCCCATTATTGTGTGCATTGCTAGGTGGGGCTTTTAAAGCTTTTGAAACATGTTAGTAATAAGATCCTCTTAAGCCCAATAAGGGAAAATATAAAATGTCCCAAAGCCCTACCTAGATTGGAATTTGGGGGTTAAGTGGTCTGGTACTCACTTGCTGCGCGGCATTTAGGGTTTAGGGGTGAGGGTTCGGGGTTTAGGGTTTAGGGTGGGTAAATGCTGAAACTAGGCTTCCCTTGTCCAAAGCCAAGAGAACACCACGCATCTGCTACTATGACCCGAAGCGAAACCCTGCTTTAGATTCCCATCCATGTTCTTCCTACCCAGAGAGCCCAATGCCCCTTAATTAAGGAATATAGCTTAAATCATTATATGAAGCCCTATATAATTTAAGCCATATTCCTTAATTAAGGGGTATTGGGCTCTCTGGGTTCTTCCTAACTACGGGGCATTGTGCGCTTTGGGACACCATGCTATTCCAGAGCCGGAAACCCGGGGACCCAAAAGCCCGGAGACTGGAAAATCCTGAAACCTTCAAGTTGTTGAGACCTAGAGAGGGGGGCGTTAGGGTTTAGGGTTTTAACTGCTTTAGGGGGGCTTGGGGTTTAGGGTTTGGGGTTTGTGGCAAACCACTGAGCACTGTCAAGCACGAAGCCTTGCCTGATCGGTAGGAAGGCGCATCTCCTGCCGTGTTTGCATGTAGGATTTAGCCTTTGAAACAATTACAGCCCCAAAAACCCCCAACCCTAAACGCAAAAAGCCCCAAACCTTAAACCCTGAACTCAAAATCCTAGACCCTAAACCTCAAAAAATGCAGCCCTGAAACCCTCACTGTCCTGTGCGCCGCCCATCTGCTGCACCACGGGAGCTCCTGCGACCGGACCCGCAAGCCCAAAATCCCCTCGGTAACACCCTAAACCCCCTAGTCTATCTATTATTCTGATAGCTTAAATATCGTATTAGTATTAGTAGTAGTAGCAGTAGTAGTAGTAGTAGTAGTAGTAGCAGTAGTAGGCTTAAAGTAAGTTCCTGTAAAAGAGCCCAAGGTCTGTGGGAACGTGTGCATATAGTCGCACGAAGCCTGCAGGCGATTGACGCACTAAGACAGCGGCCCTGGGACTTGGAATAAGATTCCGTCTTTGAACCCTTCATGCAAACCCTAAACCTTAAACCCTAAAACTCCGAAACCCTGAAGCCCTAAACACGAAAACCCTGCACCCCTAAACCCTAAACCCTGCGCCCTAAACTCTAAATCCGTGGCTCTTCAGGGCTCCGTCCTCGATTCATCCAGCTAAATATCCAGGAGAATGGGCTTAGAAGCCAGGACCTTGGTTCAGGGTGTTGATGTCTAGACTTCAGGGTTTAGGGTTCAAGGTTTAGACTTCTAGACTTTGGGGTTAAGGTCTTGGGCCGTATAGAGCTAACGGCGTGGGGTCTGGGCTTTGAGGGTTTCGGGCTTGAAGCTTCGCAGGGCTTGAGCTTAAGGCTTAAGGTTTAGTACTCAGGTAAGTGGTTCAAGCCGATCAGGCTTCGCAGTCTCGGTTGCGGGTAGACCAAGCAGGCCCGACAAAAAAAACAACATGCAAAATCAGCGACGACAATGGTCATTGTCCTTTTGCCTGCTGATCGATTTCGAAAGGAGACCCAAAATGAAAAGCGCAAAAGGGTACGACTGGGAGACCTCGTAAACGTCCAGGTAGATGGCGGGGCGGAGGAGCGTATAGACCTGCTCCTCCATCCCATTGGAACAGTACCATCGGGGAGCAGTTCAGGGTCATATCATTGGCATCAGGCTCCTGATCACCCGCAAACGAATCAAACTAAAGCTCCTCTGAAGTAATTGGAGGATCATGGCTAGTTAAAAGTAAGGTTTATACATAAGATAACTCTAGCCATGACCTATATTCGGGGACCTATAAACCCCCCCCCTTTTGACTACCCATGAACCTCCAACTAGTCTAAAACCCCCTCCACGCCCCACGCGTCATCGTAAGTGCGGTGGCTCAACCCGCAGCTCTCGGTGGAAACTTCGGCTTCGAGATGCCATGGTCCATGTGGGTAGTTGTCAAACTTAGGGTCCCTTTTTGGGTACCCTAAATAATAGGTGCCGTATTATAATAGGGACCCAAAAAGGGACCATAAATTTTGACAACCACCCATGTAAAGAAGACCTAAACAACCTCAAAAACCCCTAAACCCCAAAAGCCCTAAACCGTTAAGCTGACCCTAAACCCTTTCGAAAGCCAAAACCATGCAGATCGAATGAAAACGGAAGAGGGCGTGCGCGCAGCTCGACGGACTTCGGCTAAGAATTGAGTGGAATAGGCTTCTCGGGAGTTGCTTGGGGGTTTAGGATTTGGCTTTAGGGTTCACAGTTTGCCCGAACCTCGGCCCTGAAACTTGAATTCCTTCAAGCCTAAACCCGAAGCCTCAAAACCGTTCATCAGCCCTCAAGCCCTGAACCCCTAAACCATGAGACTCTGGCTTCTCTAAGCCAGGACCCTACATAGATCTGAGGGACAGATGGCTGAAAATCTTGGGGCCACCAGAATCGACCGTCGGCAAACCTCTTCATGTGCGACTGAAGGTGTGACCAGGACCCAGCACCTTCTTAAAGCCCTAAACCGCCAGAACCCAAAAAGACAACAAACTCCAGGGCTCCCCGGCAGCGGCGGGTAGGAGAAAAGGCCGCCGAGAAGATCGACCCTTCGAGTTGTGGGGGTTTAGGGGTTAAGGGTTTAGGGGTTTAGGGTTTAGGGTTTAGGGCTTTTTAGGGGTTTAGGGGTTAAGGGTTTAGGGGTTTAGGGTTTAGGGCTTTGGGTTTAGTATAGGGCCAAAACTCCTAAACGGCCCTTTAATAAAGTCCCCATGGCCCTTAATAATGGTTATTTGGGGAATGTTAGAGGGTAACTGGGGGGTATAAGGGGCTCTGGGCCGTAACATTAGGCTTTAGGGTTTAGGGTTTGGGGTCTGAGGTTTAGAGTCAAGGTTCTAGGGTTTAAGGCTTAGGATTTAAGGACTGACTGAGGCTGTAGGGTTTAGGCTTCAGGTTTGGGGTTTGGGGTCTGAACCGTTATTCGTGCTTAGGATTTAGGGCTTGTGCGCACAGGGTTTCCGATATATGTTACGGCTTTCATGATTTCAGAGATTCTATTTTGCATGGTGAAAAAGGTTGTAATGCGTTTTACCCAAGGTTCTGGAGGGTCTTATAGTGTGTATGGCAAGGGATGGTACGTAGAAGAAATATGATACTACTAGGTTTTCGGGTACTCGTCACCCAGACCTCTGCACTAGGCTCAACGACACGTGTTTTATTAGCGTTGTAGGAGGGCCGTTGTTTGGATTTAATTTGGATGGTTTGATTTTGGGGCTTATGAAGGGCTTCTAGAAGATTTTTTATGGATCTTGCATTGGCTTGCAAATCAAACCTCCATAGCCCATCCGACAGCTTGAAGTTCGGGCCAAATAAAACAGGGTTCGCAACCCATCCTGGAAAACCTTCGTGGGGAAACACGAGGTGAACTGACCCAACTTGCTGATGGTAAATGTCGCGTCCAACCTGCTTCTGCCAGACACCCACAATAGTTCGCCGACCAACTTTTGGGCATTTTCAAAGCGGATTTTATCCGGTGCCACATGTGTTCCTTTTGTGATCGGGTGTACGGTTCACGGGACTAAGACGCTCAGGCTTTGGGAGTAGCTTGCAGGTCCTAATATGGCTTACGGCTGCAAGGCTTCGTTCGAGTTGAGGGTTTAGGAGTTCGCTCCCAGTAACAGCACGGGCCTCTGGGGAGGGCTGAATGGGTTTCTTTGAGGCGTATTTGTTTTTTTTCAAGGGTCTTACCCTAAACCCTAAACCCCTAAACCCTAAACCCGTCTTTCACAGGGTCTTATTCGTGGATTGTAGCGTTTTAGGGCGGTTTTGAGGGCTCTGGCCTGGGTTTCGGGCTCAAGGTCCTGAACTAAGGATAAACCGGCTTAGGGTTTAGGGTTTAGGGGTTTAGGGTTTAGGGGTTTAGGGTTTAGGGTTTAGGGGTTTAGGGTTTAGGGTTTAGGGGTTTAGGGGTTTAGGGGTTTAGGGTTTTAGGGGTTTAGGGGTTTAGGGGTTTAGGGTTTAGGGGTTTAGGGTTTAGGGGTTTAGGGGTTTAGGGGTTTAGGGTTTAGGGAAACACCCAGAACCGAGATTTATACCCGTCACAGCACCTAAGGTACATTCCCCCCACTACCAGGACTTCGGGGGTGTTCTGGAACAAGGGCTGCAAGTGAGCCCAACAGTCCCCAGAGGCAGGGTTATATCAAACCGTATACATCGCTCCAGGTCCCCACCAATCTCGCCCATCTATCGTGAACCTTCCCTAAACTGTGTCTCAAGGGCGTCAGGACAATAATGTTCTAGCCTTCTGGCTTCTACTCCAAACCGAAGACTGAAGAGAGGATCCATCACTGACGTACCAACGCTGCTCCTACCACACTAGCTCAAGCATCATCATGCTCGCAGTCAATACATGATAACACTGACCTTTACGGCAAGCATGGCAATGGCAACAGTCAACAGTGATACGAGTGGCACACGTGTGCAAGACACTAAACCCTTAACCCCACACCACCCCAAACCCTACTTGGAGGTTCATGGTTAGTTATATGTAGGGCGCAAAAGTAGGAAAACTACACTTATAACCTTTGCTACATTACATGTTACTCCACTTACAACTACCCATGAACGTCCCCTTATAAAGCCCTCGTATAGAACCCTTATGGATCCCTCAATTGCAAAAGGAACCTTATAAACCCGACCTATAACTAGCCATTAACCTCCAAGTACACCCTAAAACCTCATCGGAAATCTGAACTCATCTTCCGCAGATGTTAAGCCGTCAAGCTTGGTAGGTAAGCGCCAAGCACAAACCCTAAACCCTCAAAGTCAGAATGGGTTTCGAATCACTGAGGGTTTAAGGTTCAGGGTTCAGGCTTTGGAGCCTGAGGAGAACCCTAAACCCAGACCCCCGGGAGCTAGAAAGTAGATCCCCAATTTGGGGCCCTATACTACTAACCGTACTTAACAGGAAACCCCATTGAGGGATCTACGTTTTGGATCCTCCCGGGGTTCTGGGAACTTTCTACAGGCTCACAACAGGGCCCCTGCACAAGGTACAGCGGCCACATGTAGTCGTATCCCACGAACACACCTGCAGCCAGAGAGTTGAACCGAAGACAAGGGCTCTTTGAAGCTGAAGACTAGGGCTCTTGTTAAGGAATTAGGGTTTAGGGTTTAGGGAATTTAATTTAAGTTACCATAGTAGGGATCTTTAGCAAATAACACGGTTTCCTTATGATGGTAACTGAAAGTAACTTCCTGAACAAGAACCCAGTTAATGTTTAGGGCTCAATGTTTGAACGGTTGAGGGCTTTGGCTTTAGAATTTCGGTCGTAGGTCTCAATTGCAAGGCCACCTTCTTTTTTGTCTTCGCGATTTCTAGGATCCTTACAAAGTTTAGTCCTCGGCTGGCGGTGGAAAAGTCACAGTTTAAGGCTTAGGACAAATTCTTTGGAGTTTAGGGCTTAAGGTTTGGGGTTTTGGGTAAAGGGCGTATTTTTTGAAAAGGGTTTAGAGTTTGGGTTTGAGTTCTACGATCCTGAACCCCATATATATATATATACAAAGCAGCAGCATGCTGAAAGTGCCATCGCCACAGCAGTGAGCACGCCCTTCCCTAGCTTTCGAGTTGTGGCTTCGACTGCTTGGAGGTTCAGAGTACGGCTTTCCAGGACGATGATACGTAGCGCAGAACGAGGAATAAGAAGTAAGGAGTAAGGAGCACGGAAGATGCAATGCTGTGTTAGCACTCAGACTTCTGTACTAGCGTGGTGGGCTTATGGAGCTTCAGTTCTGGGCTTTGCAAAGCTGGGGTTGTGGGGTTAGGAGGCGCCGGCTTGTCGGGGAAGCTTGTCAGGGTTTGGGGTTTAGGGCTGAAGGTTTATGGCTTTTAGGGCTTAGGGTTTCTGACATCCAACGGACCCAAAAACCTAAGCTCCAAAAACCTCTAAATCTGCATCCCCTGAGCCCTGAACCGCCCAATTCCCCCTAAACCCTAAACCCTTAAATTCCTAACCCCGAAACCCTAAACCCTAAACTAAACCCTAAACCCTAAACCCAAACCCAAAACCCTAAACCCCGAAACCAGAAAACCCCGGCAACTTGGGCCTCTTTGGAGGTTGAAACCCTAAACCCTAAACCGAAGGCTTCGGGATGCAGAGACTTGCAAGGCGAAGTAGGGGGTTTAGGAGCCTCAGCTTTGGGCCTTAGGGTTTGGCTTTGAGGCCTAAATGGGCTAAATTGGGGGGCCTGTTATTCATGGCCCGGGGGGGGGGGGGGGNGGGGGGGTTAAAGCCCAAATGAGCTAAATTGGGGGGCCCGTTAAAGGTTGAAGGGTTGGGGTTTCGGATTGCGACAGATAGATAGATAGGTAGATAGACAGATGGATAGGTAGATAGATAGATCGAACGACTGACAGATAGATAGGCAGATAGACAGATATAGGGTATGGTTTATATTACTACTATCCCCATAATAAAACCCAATATATACACTCACCAATATTCAAAAGGAGGCCTATCTACACTCACCAGAACGGTAATATAAACCCTACTTCATATAGATAGGTAGATGGATGGATGGATAGAGAGATACTGTTGATGGACAAAATCCTGCATGACCCTAAGGACCCTAAACTATGAATTATGGTATATTCCTTATAATGGGTAGTGCAGGATTTTGTCCATCAACCGGATGGATGGATAGAGAGATAGATTGGGAATAGTAGGATCCTTATTATAAGGACCCTAAAATAAGGTACCCTAATTTTCGGAAACTCCCAGATAGATTGGGAGTTCATCTTCCTGGTCCCAGCGGCCCAGTAGCCAGATTCCGGCAACGGCAGCAGCGACCTGCCAACATGAGCTTCTCGGGTTCATGGCTTTCTTGGGCGTTTATAAGGGTTTAGGGTTTACGGTTTAGGGCTTAGTTTATAGGATGCTAGAGGTTTAGGGTTTGGGTATATTGGGTATAAAGGTTTAGGGTTTACGGTTTAGGGCTTAGTTTTATAGGATGCTAGAGGTTTAGGGTTTGGTTTTGCGGGTGTTGGAGCTTTCGGCGCTAACATGGTGTGAAAGTTCATGATTGTGGCTTTCTTGCTTGACCTAGACTGCCTATTACTATTCTGCTCGGGGTTGATAGCGGTAGGTTTTGGTCCCTAAACCCTAAACACGTTACCTAAGGTGTGCTTGGGCTATACGTACAGTTGTGATTAGGTACATATGCCCTAGATCCCGCTAGATAAAGGAACTCCTCTGCCAATGAAGCTTAACCCTAAAACCCTAGGTGGGGCTTTTAAGGCTTTGAAAAATATTAGTAAATAAGATCCTCTTAAGCCCAATAAGGGAAAATACTAGACTGTCCCAAAGCCCTACCTAGAACCTGAAGTACCCTGCATCTGCAAGTGCAAATGCCCCGTGCATGCGAGGAATCGGAGTCAGTCGGATGAGAGTGCGAGGTTTAGGTTCGTAGGCCCAGAGAGCCCAATACCCCTTAATTAAGGAATGTAGCTTAAATCATAATATGAAGCCTATATAATTTAAGCCATATTCCTTAATTAAGGGGTATTGGGCTCTCTTGGGGGTTTGGGGCTTAGGTTTAGGATTAAATATGCTTGGGAGTCCACTGCGTGAAGCCTGTGGGAGCAGAACCTATGGCATACACGTGTACAACTACGTGTTCTGTACATATGCAATTGCACATACAAACACGTACATATACATGTACATATACAGATACATGTACATATACGTTTAGAACTCCATATACATTTACATATACATGTACATATACATATGCATATACACATACATACACATATACATATACGTATACACATACATGTACATATACAAAGACATATTTAGATACCGATAAAGATGCAGAAACGAATGCATAAGTACATATACACATATATATATATACACACGCATAGACATATGCACATACGCATCACTGTGCAAACATCTACTGTCTAACTACTTATTTCACCTGCTTGTTTCTCTGTTCATCCAGATATCCACCTGACTATTAATCTGCATGCGCGATCTAGCAATGTGTAACTTGATATCCATGTACACTGTACCCCGGAACAACCTTACACCCCTAAAACCTAACCTTAAACCCCACAGCCTAAATGTCCGAGCCTTCTTCATGCTCTCCGGGTCGAGCTTTCCGCCGGGCCTTCCATGGACCTTTCGCTCATCCTCACGCGGGACGTCTTTGGGTTGCAGGATCTTTTTGGCTTAGGGTTCAGGGTTGACTATTTGCGACTTGAGCTTCATAAAGAGCATATTGCACGAAGCAGAAGGTATTTGGAGGATGTAACCATGCTCGGCCCATATGCATATAAGCAAAATCCAAGACAGCTCGTTGAAATTGTGGTTTAGCCGAACAGCCACAAGGTCTTTAGCAACAGAGCACATCATTCTCATAGATGGGAGTTTCCGAAAATAGGGGACCCCAATATAGCACCCTAAATAGTAGGATCCTTATTATAAGCACCCAAAATAAGGTACCCCTCATTCTCGGAAACTCCCAGATAGACATGAAGGTTTTGACATCGGGCTGGGAGATGAGATTTGGAGATCCTGCCATGTCGTGAAAATTCGCGGCCAGAGGAAAGAAACGCCCTAAACCTGAAGGCTACCATCCTGTACCCTCACACCTAAACCCCGAACCCTAAACCCTAAAACCTAAACCATGAACCCTAAACCCTAAACCCTAAAACCTAATCCCTGAACCCTAAACCCTAGACCAGCCCACGATCCCTGCATCCAACACAGGAAGCTGCGAGCCGGAACCTAAAGTCCGAATACTACCGCCTTAACTCCGAAAACCACGGACTGTAAGCCCTGAACACCGGTTTAGGGTTTAGGGTTCAGGTGTTACGGGTTTAGGGGTTTAGGGTTTAGGGTTTAGAGGTGTTAGGGTTCAGGTGTTAGGGTTTAGGGTTTAGGGTTTAGGGTTCAGGGCTGAGGGCTTGGAGTCCAGGGGCTGAGTACAGCGTACCCTGGCCCAAAAAAGGCGAACCCTTTCAATGGGCGGAGAATATCTCCCCACATTATTTTTCTGCTTCTGTCGCCATTATTTTTTTTTTTTTTTCGGCCCTCGGCCCTCGCCACTATGACTCTATTACTCTATTCCACGATTACTCTATTACTGTATTACTCTATTACTCTATTACTCTGTTACTCTATTACTCTATTACTCTAGTACTTTATTACTCTAGGACTTTCTTATTCTATGACTCTATTACTCTATTACTCTCCTACTCTACTATTCTATTACTCTATTACTCTTTTACTCTATTACTCGATTACTCTATTATAACTCTATTACTCTACTACTCTACTATTCTACTACTCTATTACTCTACTACTCTACTACTCTCTTACGCTCTTACTCTATTACTCTTTGCTTTATACTACTATTACTATTACTATTACTATTACTATTACTACACTACCATTATGGAATTAGGTCCCAAAACCACAATAGGGATGGTTTTTTGGGGGCCTAATTCCATAGGTAGTGTATATGGACCCTCTGGGTATATGGGTGGTTGTCAATCTTGGGGTCCCTCTTTGGGTCTCTATTGTAATACGGCACCTATTGTTTAGGGTACCCAAAAAGGGACCATAATTTTGACAACCACCCATCTAAATCCCAAAAGTCCCAAAAGGTTAAAGGGTACCCCTTAGCTACTGGGAATTTGGCGTAGGGGCCAAAGCAAGTAGAATGGCGTTTCTGGGTATAGTCTGCTGTATTTATCACATGGAACAATAAGGAAGAATATACTAATTATTCAAGCACCCGCATTATCTGCGGCAAGTCTGGGTCAATTCAGGGCTGCGGTTTTAGACTTGCCAAACAAAAATCAACCTGAAGCTTCTATGATACAACGATCTCCCAAACCCTAAGCCCAAAATCAAACTCAAGCGGTGTCTGCAGGGCTGTAATCTTCTGACGGTTAGGCCTCTGCAACCAGGCTTCTGCATAAGCTTTCTTGTTTTGAATATTTCGAACCCCGGATTACGTTAATGCCACGATGCTGATACGAAGAGCTTAGAGCCAGCACCTGACTGTTGAGGTGTCGGTGTTGTAGGTTTGGGGCAAACTTTACTCAAAACCCTACTAAGCGCTACGGCGCAAACCCTGCAGCAAGGCGCTGCGGTGCCTGGCCGCCGCCGCCGCCGCCACCGTAGGCCTGAGAACGAGAGGACTCCCCTTTGGCTCGTGCCTTTACCCTGAAAAGGGTTTTTGTTTTTTTTAAGAGGGTTAAAGAAAAACCTCCTTTTCTGGATCACCTTCTTTACTACCCCTGATCCTTTAATAGCCAGCGATCCCTAAAGGAACCCCTGGCACTCCTATAAAACCCTCATCAAGGTCCTACTTGCTGAATTCCTTCATCGTCCAAGTGGCCTGGTAAGGCTGGATGTTGGGCGGCGCCATGGAGACAAACTTGTTCTGCCCATGAGGCGACCTCAAAAGGCTTGCTCTAAGAGGCTCTAAGTTCTAAGGTGCAGTGCAGGTTTTTAAGCTTAAGGGCCTGGGATGGGGCAGGGTTTATTTTTCTGTACATAAGCTGGCAGCTATTCTTTCCAGACTTTTGACAGAGTTCCTAGGGGATGTGTGAAAACTGCGGAAATAGGATGTAGGATGGAGTCTCCAAGCTCAAAACACCTCGAGCCTTGGGATGTACGGTGCTGGCCCCGTCGACTGAAAAGGCTTTCTGCAGAGCTGAGTTGTGGAGGTCTCCGGAGCTGTGTTTTTTGTTAAAGGGCTCTTTTCCAACTGCACGAAGTCGAAGCTACGGCTGCTAGAAGCCTCCCTTCAAGTAGCTTAGGATTTAGGGCTTAGTGAAAGAGCCTGAGAGAATAATGAATGATATTGTTCTTTTTTCCTTTCAGAAACCTCGAAACCCCGTCTAGCTTTGTTATTGTGCAGGTGTTTACATTGCACCTCAAGTCTCAGGGATATAGGATTTTATGAACCCCAACATAAACCTTAAATTATAGGACCCCTGGGAATTGACATCTAGCTTAATCAACCTTCCATTGTGAGAGCTCAAGAAAGGAAGACTTGGGGCAGGGAGTGCACCCACCAAAATGGCTGTCCGTGAGTGTTTGTGTGTGTGTGGGCGTATGTATGTACGTGCGTATGTACAACATAAATACATATATGTATATATGATATATGTGTGTAGGTACATATACATATATAGATATTATATATGTATGTATATATATATATAGAATGCTAACTGCTAACTCCTCAGGGTCCAAGTCTTGGGGCTTGTGGTCACTTAGACCGCCAAGTGGAAACCCTTTGGGACCAGAAGTCCGAGCGCAAACCCGATCGGCGTCCCTGCCCGAACCGTACTTCGAGATTCTTGGGTAGGTATGGGCGTTTCCAAAAATAGGGGACCCTAATATAGGGCGTCCAACACGTTACGATCTGCACGTTTTCAATTTTGCAAGAGCTTTTTGTCGTGCACTGTTGTTTTCATTCTGGCACCCTAAATAGTAGGATCGATAAGGGCCCCTAAATAAGGTACCCCCTAATTTTCGGAAACTCCCAAGTAGAGCTTGTAAGGTTCCTTTAAGGGCTCCTATAAAGGGACCTATAAGGGCTCCATATAAGGGCTCTGCGTCGAGGCTCATGGATAGTTATATGTGGGGTTCTACATCCCCTGATATAGGCTATAAGTATCGTCATCCTAAACCTAAACCCTAAACCTTAACCCTACACCTCTCCTACGCATAACCCTACTTATCATTATAACTACTAGACTCCTGAGCCTCCAAGTAACTCCTGAACATCCCCACAACGGGCCGGGGGAGGGGTCTTCGGTTTAGGGCTTGTGGGGTTTCGGGTCCTGAAGCTCCGCATCCCAAGGCTTCATCAAGAGTGGAGGCACAAGTCCGAGCCCTTCGGAGTCTCATCGAATTTTCATTACAGTCCGTTCGCTCCAGGGTGTAAGGCTTGGTCGGTATGATAAATGTCCATCCAACGCACTGATAGCTGCTTCCACTGATACCATTTTCGCCGCGTGCCAATGTGTCAGTCCCCTTCATTTTGCCCTTTCCTACTATTATCCCCGCAAGAGAGCCGACGGTTGCACCCATCGACAATCCCAAGGAGCCTTAGGTACACTCGTCAAAACTGCAGTATACCCTTAAACCCTAAGTCCTAGCAACAGCGAACCGCTGAACCTGCCAAGGGGCTCTAGGTCGTTGGAGGTGTTCTCCGGATTGTAGCCATGGCGTTTCATGGCTTCCGGAGAAAATTCACCCTAAAATGGTGCTTCATATGGAGGGCAGTAATCAAGCCTGGGGCAGGTGGCATGGTCACCAGGGGGAGTCAGTGGAGTTGAGGCTTGGGTGTGGAGCTTTAGGACCGTTGTCGAGGTATATAAGGACTTGCTTATCAAGAAAACTAGAAACCCTAGAAGGACCATGTACAGCCCCGGGATACCGTGTGTTACGAAAAAACCTGCAAAACCCTTAAAGCAAGCACACGTCTTCGCGGCTTCGGAGGGGATGGGACGAGGGGAAGCAAAACTGCGGGAAAGTCCCCAAGCGAACGCTTTGATGTCGCGGACAGGCATGCGAAGAATGGAGAAGCGTAAGAACGGTGGGCTTCGGCTTCAATGTAGGGGTCGTAGTACTTAGAAGAGGGTTTTGGGATATTTTGCAGCATACTTCTACTACGGAGCCCTACGGAATAGTCTTAGTACTTATTCAGGCTTCTGCCTTAGGGGTTTGAGGACTGCCGGGACGGGTTCTAGCTATCTCGGGCGGATTTACATCAGGGTTTAGGATTTTCGGATTTGTAAGGCCTTCGATCTATTTCGTTGGGGTTAACTGTTAGGGCTCGTTATTTCAATGTAGTTTTCGAAGCACGTTCAGGGTTTAGGGCCAAGGCTCGGGCTTACTGTTGATGGACAAAATCCTGCATTACCCATTATAAGGAATATACCATAATTCCCATAGTTTAGGGTCCTTAGGGTTATGCAGGATTTTGTCCATGAACAGTATGGTCCAAGATTTAGGGTCTAGGCTTTCCGGTATGGGCTATGGGGTTTACGGTTCAGGCTCAGGGCTCAGGGTTTGGGGTCTAGGGAGGATCAGGGTCAAGGGCTTCTGTGGGGAATCCCTTCACACAGGTCGCGTACGTAATCCGAGATATAAATAAATCATGCCTTTTTCCTGCTGCTGAGAGTCCCCTTCCGCATGCGTTCCTCCTGCAGCACGCATCCTACACCCTAATTCGCCCCAAAGCTTGAATCCTGAACACAACCTAAACGCCAACTACCCTCTAATATACCCCAAATAACCTCTATTAAGGCCATGAGGGCTTCATGAAAGGGTACATGGGTGTCCTGGAAGATCCTACATGACCCTGAAAGGCCTTAATCCAAACCCCAAACCCTGAACCTCGGCTTGAAGCATTCTGAAAGTTAGGATTCGAATACTTTCCCTTCTTAAGGTCCCTTTTAGGGTCCTTTCTCCACGTGTGCCGTACCATTTGGGGACCGAAAGTGGGACTCTAATCTAGAGAACTATGCATGTAAGGTTTCGGGTTTAGGTCTCAGTTTGCAGTTCAGGGATGTTCAAGGCGCAGAGTTGCACAGACGTTCCGGTATTGTGTCGGACGTTGGGTACGCAGCTAACGTAAGGAAGTGGGTCAAATTTGGAACTGAAGAACCAATCGAAACCTTCCTCCATCTTGACCACTTCCAATCTTGTGAGACTACTCGAAAACCTTCGAAACTCTTCGAAAGTGAATGTCAAACCCGGCCCTGCTTGCCATAATATACTGCTCGAAATCCTTCACTCTGCACGTCAAACACTGTCATGTTTGCCATGAGATCTCAGCTGAATGGCGTCGAGCGTCTGCCCCTGCCTCTCCACTTCTACTGCTTCGCTGTGGCGACCCAGGTCTCTCAGACACTGCGCCAAGCTGTTCCTGACTCCCCCAGCAACCCAGCTCCCCCAGCAACCCAGGGAGATCAGAGGTTGATCTTTCAGAATATTGAACGAAGCCCGAAAGTTTACAATAATGCCAGATTACTGGAACCCCAAAAAAAGTTCAACGGTTGCATATTACTTGAGAACTCAGGTTCTGGGACATTTGCGTGTCCGGGTGAGCAGTTCCCAGCGTCTGCTGGCGGGCAGCGAGCACTTCTCTGTGGATCTGCAAGGCTTCGGCTTGGCGACCGAGTGCACTTAGAGAAGTTGCGACGCTGCTTTGGGCCCGCAGAGAATCGGAATGCACCGCTCCGAGCGTTCGCTGTTGAGCGGCAAGTACGTCCCAGAGCCTGGATTCTCGTTTATATGTGGGCCTGAATATATAACATTGACAGGTGTGGGGTCATATTACACTATAGATTTATATAGGAATGGTAAGGGTACTGTGTTACGAATTTTTCAAACCTCAATTTGCTGAAGTTCTTTGAACACCCAAAAGCTTTTCCGGGGCTGCATAAGGGGCGTGCAGGGTGCTGGCATGTTCTGGCGAAGGAATACAACCTATTTTACCAGGAGAGCTTCAGCATTTACCCATTGCAAAAGATTTTTCTATATACAAGCGGAAGCAACTTCACGCCTTGATCACAATACCCCGTGGACTTTAGGGTTTTGGGTTTCGGGTAGTCCCGAATCCGTAAATTCCTAAACCTTAAACCCTCGATGCCCGAAACCCTCAAACTAGCTTCCTTAACGAAGGCCCAGCAGCATCTCTAAAGCCTCCTGGTGGCGACCAACGTCAGCAAGGGACTTCGCAAGCCGACCCTGGCCTAGGGTTAGGGTTTAGGGTTCGGGTTGTGGGTTTTTCCAAAGTGCATAGGACTTTTCGGTGCGCTCCGCATGCCCAACCCATGAAGGCTGTGCACTGTAGTTGAAACACAACACAAGACGGCAAACTCACCCCGAATCAAGCTCTCACATGTGCACCATCACGTGTCTTCTTCAGTGTTACCCTCATCATCTGCTGATCCATCACGCGCTGAACCAGCTCTGTGATGCTGTGGGGAGCACTGTCACGACTAGTGACCAGGCACTCGATGGCGACCCCGAGGAGTGGCAGATTCACCTTCATGACGACCAGGAGGAGCAGCCAGTCCTTCCGCACGACGGCTGCGAGCATCCCAGCGCCATGTCTTTGTCCCCTTGCACCAGGAGGGGAAGCATCCGTTTTTGTTGCCTGCGGGGCAACGGGCGTGCACCATGTTCCCGCCGGGCTCAAGGCCTGCCATGTTCACCCCAGCGACGTAGAGCTCATGTGCTCACTGTCGTGCGCAGAACGCGGAGCCTAAACCAGCGACGTCTCTCTGCCACAACTTTCGCCGCATGAACCCCAATGTGTCTTGCGCTACGTTCGCCAGCATTGAGCTCATGGAGTCCACGGACGGCAGGTTCCGGTGCAAGAGAACATGTGCAGCAGGAGGTGGGCAAACTTGCCGCGGATCCTGCATCGCAAGAAAGATGGCCCTCGCTGGAGTACCCGAGTTCCACGGACACTCTTGGAGGGAATTTAATCTGGTAGCCATGGTAGGCACTCCTCAGTCGCCGTCATCGTAGGGCTCTGTTATCGCTGGAGATGGCGACAGTGATCGAGGAAGCGGCGAATAACGTCTCGCGTGTCCACCATACTTCCTGTACCATTTGTGAGTTCACAACGTCCCTGGTCACATCCTCCGTCGGCCGGTTCTGCAACGTCGAAGTCGTGGGCGTCGTGCTCGTCCCCCAACGTCAGTTAACCGTATCGGATAGATTCGACCAATAAAAGCAAACCTTTCGCACGAAATCCCAAGACCGGAAGGTGAGCATCATCAGCATCACGTTCACGGACTCCCAAGGCTTGACGACAATCGTGTGGTCCGCCGCCCCGGCTCGGGCGGCTTTAGCCTTTGCTGCCTGCGCGTCCTTGTGATTCTTGATGGCTTTGGGGTTCATGGTGTCGGGATGACAGGTGCACCAAGCGGGAGCGAGAGAGCCGCGAAGTGACTTGAGCCGTAGACATGGGTTTCGGGTTTAGGGTTTAGGGTGCACGCTTTCTCGTGATGACCAAAAAGTAGCCTGTTCTGGGGTTGTGGGGCTAGGACGTAGCAGGGTACATAGAACTATATAAACTGCACCTGTTCTGGGGTTGTACTAGGTCATCAGTACCTTGAGATTCCAAGTATGGCAGGTGTGCGAGCACACGGATATAGGGATCAGCTCACGGAACCACCCAAAAACATTGAGTGCCCTGAACCCTGAAGCCGAAGGCCCCAAACCCTAACACAAACTTTCAAACCCCAAACCCCAAACCCTAAACCCTAAACCCTAAACTCTAAAACCCTAAACCCTAAAACGAAACAGACGCACAAAACCCCAAAGCACTGAGGCGCGGACTGCGGAGAGTGTCGGGGTGAGTCACTCCCAGGGCTTGTTTAAGAGCAGCCAAGACCTCCTGGTGCATGTCCTGGGTTCCCCAGCAGCCCCCTAGTAATGAGGGTACTCTTTTCCCTACTATTTGGTCTTCCCTGCGGGAACCCAAAAGGAACAAGGGCGGAACCTGACCCTAAACACTATTCACTGATCCCCAAACAAAAGGAGAAAGTGCAAAAGGCCACCATTGGGGAACCTAGTGTCTAGAGCGGCCTTATGGCAACCGAGATGGCTGAGAGAGGCCGCCAGGTTGCTCTGAGTTAAGAGGGTTTTTGGATGAGCATCACCAAGCACCTGCTGATAAGCAGCTACCACCTTCCGGTAGACATCTACAGCCTCTGCATGGCGACCGAGACGGCACAGCGAGCTGGCGAGGTTCTTCTGTGTCCGTAGAGTATCGAGGTGATCATCTCCCAGCACCACCTGCTGAGCCGATAGCACCTCCCTCTGTGCGTCCAAGGCTTCGGCGTGGCGGCCGAGGCGGCTTAAGAAAGTAGCCAGCATACTATGGGTCAGCAGCGTGTCCGGGTGAGCATCGCCCAGCACATCCTGACGAGCCGACAACACCTCCCGCTGCACATCCAGGGCTTCAGCGTGACGGCCGAAGCGGCTAAGAACAAGCGCAAGATAGCTTTGGGTAAGCAGTGTGTCGGGATGAGTGGCTTCCAGCACCTGCTGTTGATCTGCCAGCACCTCTCGTAGCATGTCCAAAGCTTCGGCATGACGACCGAGGTCACTCAAGGACCTCGCAAGATTGTGCCGAGTCCGCAGAACAACTTCGCTGCGCTTGCCCAGACAAGAACTGCCCATGGCCGACATCACGCGGTACAACAAGATGCGCGCCTCGTTGGCGTCGCTGTAGCGGCCCTCGTTCTCCAAGATCGTCGCTCTTAGCAGCAGGCAGGCCAAGGCCTTCAGGGAAGCGATGACGATGAAAAAGTACTGCATAGCGGAACCTCCGTAGACGAGCACAAAGAGTGACTGCAGGGCGGCCTGTGGCAGATCCTCCGTGATTGCCACGGCCAACTTCGCTGGCGAGGACAGCTTTGCCAGCAGCGTGTGGTCGTGGCGCCGGTAGCACGCAGCACGAACTGGGAGCAGACCGGCTGCCAACTCTTCCGGGTGATGCCTCCACAGATACATGCCGGAGAGGCACAGAATGCCAAGGCCCAGAACAGCCACTGCAACAGCAAGCCACGTCCTCCGTGCACTAGACGCTGCAGGTTGATGGACTGCCATCACATCCGGGCTCAGGGTAGAAATGCCACTTACTACTTTACTTGATAGCAAACAGTTGTACTTTAACGGTTGGACAAGTGGTGCGAGACTCCAAGCCGGGCATGTTTCTTTCAGCTGCTGACACTCGTGCAAAACCTACAATGATCCATCTGTCACCTTCTGCTAAGCCGCGAATGCTTCAAGCCTGAATCCTAAACCTCCAAACTCTAAACCCTAAGCCCCTACACCCAACGTCCTCTGAGACAAAGCAAGGCCAACAAAGAGCCAATCCTTGAAGGTGTCCAGGGGTTCGCCAAGAACTGGCACGACGGGCGTCACAATCGCCAAGCCGAATTCTGGAATCCGAGATTCAGCATCGCCAGGCAGGAAGATAGTGAAGTAGAGACCTTGCAACACAGAGCTTGCAAGCATCATCGTCACCCAAGTGAGCCACAATTCCCAGCAGAGTCCATACCGCAGTTCTAAGTGCTCCGTCGCCACTGCCCACAGCGTGAACACGGCGCACAGAAAGTGGAAAGTGATCATGTAGCACATCACAGGCAATGGTGGTGGCTGCTGCTCCTCCGCTTCTTCCGTCGCCACTGCATGGTACACGATGCGAGAAGAGGTGCGGCTCTGCATGCCATCCTCGAGCCGTTCAAGGCCTATTAAGGTTGCTCGGCCGAGTCTTGTGAGCAAGACGCCGAAGGTGAAGGCAAGGAAGGTCAAAAAGAAGATCATGGACATGTAGTACCTTGGCTGACTTCTAAACCCCTCCTACAAGTTAAACTTTTAGCCTCCTGATTATGGTTCATATAGAAACCCAAAAAGTTAAAGTCCTAAGAGCCAACCAGAAGAATGCCAAGGTACTGTCTCCGTTGTTGCTGCTCTTGCTGGCTCAAGTCCGCCCCACAACCGGCCGGGAGACTCTCGCGCGGCCGGGCCACCCAATGTAGGTGACAGTGCGTGACTTGTTGCCAACTATGTGGGAGTGACAGTCGCAGAGTTACACCCAAGCGGGATGCTGCTGGCCCAGAGGTCAGCACACCCACCGGCACAGCCACAATCAGCGGCACCAACCCAAACAAGCTGCGAAGATCCCATCTATGCTCGAGCTGATGCGCCGGAATACAAAAAGAGCTCGCAAACCAGAGAGAGGCTGCCAGGCACGCGTATGCGGCCAGGCCTAGCAAAATCCCCAGCACCTGCTTCGTCGACAGGACTTCGCGCCATTGACCCGGGCAGCTGAGTCCTTCAAAGAAGTTCCTTCGCTTTGACTTAAGGGTTCCTGTAAAGGGGTTTAAAGGTATGAGAGCTTTTTACCGAGGCCTTAATAGTTAGAGTTGGACTTTGGGGTTAGCTTTGAAGTAGCCAGGGAGCAAAGAGCAAAAGGCACAAAATGAGATTTCCTAATGGTCCCTTTGAGGAAAGGGCCCCCAAACACTGAAAACTAAACCCTGAACCTTTAAGGAACAGGTCCCAAAACAGCTATGAAAGTATGGTAAAATGGGGTCTTAATAATTAGAATAGGGTTTGGGGGTATATTGTGCTATGGTTATCATAAGGAACCCCCAAAACAGTACTGGTAATTATTTAGGCCATCATTACTCTAGAGTCCAGGGTCGGGATCGATTGCAAGGCCTTCGTGGTGCCAGTAGCATCGGAGTCCCTGAGCTCTCTGCCCAAATGCCACGAACCGGAGCTCTGATGAGGCCAGAAGCTCGCCAATACGATGCCAATCCCAAGGCAAGGAAGGATAGCAAAGGCAGGTCGCATCATCATCGTACAGATGATCCGACTGAGAGCTGGAACCGGGCTGGCAAAACGTCAAATTGTCTGTGCCCGCTGAGGAAAACTTATTCGACACGATGTAGGGTTGCGATTTTACGCGTTTATTTCCATGATGAAACCCAATGCATGCACTCAGAAGCAAGAAGGAGCGCTCTCAGGAATACTGTAACAACTTGTTCCGACCCCCATATTACAGTCCAAGCCAGCAGTTGTCCGAGAGACAGAGGACAAGACCGAAGACGAGAAACGTTGCAGATCAGGGCTTAGGGGAACCAAAAAAACCCTAAACGCCCTAAACTAGACCCTAAACCCTCAACCTTAATTAACCCAGACCTTGAACCCCAAACCCTAAACCCTAACCTAGACCCAAAACCCCAAACCCTCACCTAGACCCCAAACCCTAAACCTCCGGACACGAAACCTCACAGACCGCAGCTTGGTGTTTATATACGGAGGTCTGACACTAGCAGTAGCAATTTGACCAGATAGTCCTTGTATAAGCCTGCAACACCACTCGATCATGAAGGCCTCATCCCTAACCCTAAAATAGGGGCTAAAATAACTAGAATAGGGTTTTGGGGCCCACTATACTATACTTATAAAAAGGAACCCCCACCATGGTATTGGTACTTATTTTGGCCCCTGAAGTAAAACCATTCAGGTCTGCGCCGTCAGAGGTCAGAAGCGATTGCATGTTTGGGTGGGTTCCGCGATGAAAAGCTCGTGGTTTACAGACATTTGACGGGGTTTAGGATTTAGGATTTAGGGATTAGGGACGTTTAGGGTGTAGGGTGTAAGGTTTAGGGTTTAGGGTGTAGGGTTTAAGGTTTAGGATTTACGGGTTAAGGGTTTAGGGCCTTTAGGGGCGGTATTGAAGCCAGAGGCTCCAAAACGTTCCTCAAACTGTCAATGTGGGCAGTTCTCTCAATTAGGGTCCCTTTCTTGGGCCTTATTATAAAATGTGCCGTAAAAAAATAGGGGACCGGGGACCCAAAAAAGGGGACCCTAATTTAGAGAACTATCCATATGATTTGATGTATATCGCTTCAGTAAGGCTATGGCAAATGATGTGGGCTCTTGTTAAGGAAGTACATTTAAGTTTAAGCTGCCATAATCAGGAGCCCTCTCTGGAACAATTAAAAGTTGGCTTCAAGAACTGGGTTCTTAGCAAGGAAGGAAGACAAACTTACCATAACCAGGAAACCGTATTTCTGTTGCACTTTTGATGCCCTATCTGGTAACTGTTGCTAGGTTCTGAGTAGCCCCTTTACAATAAGGGTACCCTGCTCCTACTTTCGGCTTTGCTAAGGGGATCCTAGAAATCAAAAGGGCAAAAGGGTACTACTCAGGAACCTAGTTTGTTAAACTCCATAACCAGAAGCCAAGTAACCTTCTCGGTGTAGAGGGACTTCGGGCTTCTGCAGGGGTTTCTGTACGCTCTCGGCCGGGAGTCTCATAAGGGTTTCTACAAGGATGTTTGAAGAGGTTGAGGGCCTTTAGCATTCAGGGCTTCGGGCAGCAGAGCTTTACGTGTTCAGTTTTGTCCTGAGAGCTTAGGGAATAGGGTTTAGGGTTTTGGGGTAGGTTTCAGGGCTTTTGGTTCGGAGCCCAATCGGAATCGGCGTGCACCTTTTCGACGCTAGTTCCCGCGCAGGGCGCGTAAAGAGTCTGGAACGGGCCTGGCACGCAGGGATTGCAGAGCAAGGATCCAGAAGCCATAATATGGGAACCTGATTAAGAAACCTTGGGTCTTGATTAGTTCCAACACCATTGCAGCTTCGAAAATTGATCGCAATTTTCAACCCTGTTCTATTTATTCAGGCCTATTGGGTAGGAGTTTCGCGCAAGTGCAGGGTCGGAAGAGCCTTGCAACTTTACTAATGTAGGAGCCTAAACCCAAAACCCTAAACCCGAAACCCTAAACCCTAAACCCTGAGTAAGAAAGCCTGGTCCCAGAATGTCTCGAGTTTTGGGTTGAGATATTAGGGTTTCAAGGCTTCCGGGTCTGTAAAAACCCTAAACCCTCAAACCTCAACCCTAACTTAAATCCGATACCACGGAACCCTACTTGTCGGGCATCATGGGGAACTAAAGGTTAACCTTTTTGGGGATTATATAGGTACTACCCAACAAAGGTTAAAGGTTACCAAATCCGAAGCAACGCCCTGAGTCGAAGAGCAGAGTTTGGATGCTGAGGCTTCTTCATCTTCGGGGGTGCAGGGGTTTACTGTTTCGGATTGAAGGTTTAGGGGTTTAAGGTTGAGGATTTAGGGGTTCAGGGGTTTAGGGTCGAGGGGTTCAGGGGTTAGGGGTTTAGGGGTTCAGTGGTTTAGGGGTGTAGGGCTTTAGGCGTTTAGGGTTCAGGTTGGGCGACCTAGGGTTTTAGGGTCGGGCTGTAGATTTTCACGGGTCGAGCGAGAGTACAGGTTGTAGGATTTAAGGATTTAGGCTTCGTGGCCTAAGCCTTTGAAGGGTTGGGCTTTACAAGGGGTTTGAGGTTGGAAATTGTGGCCCCTTAGTGTCTTAGGGGTCTTACTAACTACAATAGCGCTTCGGGCTACATTATAGTCGAATTCTGCTGCAAAAAACCACACCATGGGTGCACACCGTCCGCGCCTGAGCGTCGGCTTCCAACCTCCCCCAGGATTCGACAAAATCTTTTCTGAGGTTTAGGGCTGGTTCAGGGTTTAGGGGAGGGGGTGAACATTCGACAAACTTTTCTGGCAACGGGGGAAGTTCTGCCGTCTGACACAACAAAGCGTTTTAAACCGCCGCGGTCCCTGAAGCCCATACTCCAAGAATCAGTGTCTTTAGGCAGTAGGGCTGCTTCTGACTACAGCAACTACACATATAGCTGGTCATAACATAACCCTAATGGGGGTGCTTCTGTTGATGGACAAAATCCTGCATTACTTTAAGCACCCTAAACTATGGGAATTATGGTATATTCCTTATAATGGGTAATGCAGGACTTTGTCCATCAACCGTTCTAACGTTGCTGTCTACTTACTTTTCGACCACTACGGGCACTAAAGGTTGACCTTTCGTTTTTCGGGACTCTAATACCCCCGAAAAGGTTAAAGGTTAGCAACTCTGCTACTAACTAAGAGACCCTAAACCCCAAACCCTAATACCCTAAACTCTGTTACCTACTACTACTACGACTACTACGACTACTACTACTACTACTACTACTACTACTACTACTACTACTACTACTACTGCTACTACTAAGTCAAGGTCTGCTGATCCTCGCAGCACTGCCCGGGGATCCTGGTCTCCGAAAACCGAACCCTAGGCTCTCAACAGCCGAAAGGTTGAGGCTTATAGGGTTTAGGCTTTAGGGGTTTCAGGTTTAGGGTCTAGGGTTTAGGGGTTTAGGGGTTAGGATTTAGGGTTTACGGATTTAAGGTTTAGGGGTTAGGATTTAGGGTTCAGGGGATGAAGGTTTTAGGGCTTAGGATCATAGGGTTTGGGTTTTATGTTTAGGGTTTAGGCTGTAGGGTTTAGTGGAAGTCTTGGCCCCTACAACCTAAGAATCCTTACAGGAAGCCTTACGCGAACACTTCAGGGAACCCTACACCTGCATTTTAGAAGCCTTGTAGAACTTCTTGGAAGAACCCTTCAGGGAACACTTCAAGGAACCCGAAACCCTGAACCCTGAACCTTACATGGAGGATCAGGGGCCAGGCTTGTCCAGCTGCACGATAGACATAGACCGAAGGGTTTAGGGTTTAGCCTCAACATTGGGATCCCAATTTGCAATGCTTATTAAGACAGAAGGGTTTCTTACTCCGGATCTACAGCATACCACTGGGCTTGTGAGCTTCCGCAGAGAGTGGGCTTGATACGGGGCAGGAGAGGGGGGTTTATAAGCCCGTTTTTGTCAAAAGGGTTTCTGCAAGGGTATTTATGAGATGCGTGTGCCGGCTTTACCAGGGTTCTATTTCAGGGTGTTTCAACTTCTCGCAGAGCTTCTAACTCAAACACGTTACACATTTCGTACTCCATTTCAGACTTGGGTTCCCTGCTAAGAACTTGAATAGTTTAAGTTACCATAAACAGCAAACCATGTTATGTACTATAGATCCAAACCCTAAACCCTAAACCCTGAACCCTAAACCCTAAACCCTAAACCCTGTTATGGTAACTTAAGTTACGTTCCTTAAAAAGGACCCGGTTCCTCGGCGGCTCTGCTCTCCGGTTGTGTGCTGGTCATGTTTGCTTTTTGTGGGGTTTAGGGTTTAGGGTTTAGGGTTCAGCAGCTCCGGTCGAGCAGTTTCTAGTCCAGCTTACAAGTTCGACTTTGAATAATACCCACCCACCCAGAGAATCCCAAAACATTAAGAAATACAAAGTTTCATTAAACCCTAAGGCCTAAACCCTAAGG